>JARYHS010011408.1:83075028-83554419 GCA_031002005.1 Vandiemenella viatica | reverse complement strand
TGATACGTCGGGCTTCCTTTTAGGAATTCGTTTAGCTGATAACAGCAATAAAACAAAATCGTCACTACAACGTTACCATACACTGATGTTTCGTGCTGAACTACATGGTAAACAATCCTACATATCTGTTGCCGCCCATTCCAATTTGGTAAGATGATAAAATTTTCTGTGATGTGAAGGAAAGTAGAAAAGGGAACGGGAGAACGGACTGAGTAATACTGGAAGCTTCGCATAAAACATTTGAAATTATTTAGTTCTTTGAGGTATTATTGACCTTTTCAGTGAAGAATGTTATGAGTCTATATCGTAGCTACTGAAATGCTAATGTTTACATCTATTCATAGTATACGTACTGCGCAACGAACTTGATTAATACAATAAAATGCTGTTGAGAGGCTTACATTCTCCTAAAACGCGCTGACAATTGTGTCCAGTGTTCTAAGCGTATTTAGAAGTGAATCTTTACTGTTGACGCAGGCTCATTTACAGTGAATTTGTGCTGTTAATTGAATTATCTTCAATAATGATTTTATTTCCTCCCCTCTAGTAGAAACTGTTGATATATGTTATCAGATTAAATTGGCTGTATAGAATATTGTATAAGAACGTCGCAGACATTAATCTATACATTAGGTGCCGCTTATATTTTAGTTTTATTACCAATGCCCACAATATTATTCTTCTTACTGAATGGAATGGCGAAGATTATTCTAAAACCATCTGCACTATTCTTTTAAATACTCCTCCAGAATCTTATGCAATTACTCTATCTTTAAATTGTGATGCTCTGATTAGAAGCATGTTATGTTCATTTCATAAAAAAAAATTCATTCCTAACTAGAAAAATATCAGTAGAAAGTGAATCAGGAGTTTTTATTGAGTTTATTAATACGCCAATGCAATTGAATATTTTCGTTTATTTTTTATTTCATCGCCGTACGCGTTCACTCCAGTTACAGAGCATCTTCGGCGGAATTTGTGTGATATTTGTACATATTTTGTCAGTTTCATTGTAGTATTCAAACAGTGTGAAGGGTACATGAAATAAATGTTTACTTGCATGTGATTCTGTTTCATGTTCTCTCCGTCTCAGAGTCAGGATTTGCTTTGCCGTGTGATTTTAACTGGAACATTGTAAATATTTCCAAAGCATTTCTTCAATGTGAAACGCAATAACACAGCACTACACCGACACTGTTTCTGAGTAGATTTTTATTAGCCTTAACCTCTGACGCTGAGACTAAGTGCATACTAACGTTTATATAATTAGGCTTTATGCTATTGGTTTTATATTTTTTTTTAAAAAACCTGATGTTCTGGATAGTCTTGTGTGGTTTTAGATATATTCTCCTACATTTGTTGTACAGGTTCACTGGGAATGCCTTGCAGGGCTGCATTAACAACTGGATTTTGTGGGCCATTTCCTCAAATGCAGGTTTAATTTAATTGCGATGTAACTAACACTCCGGTGGCAATTACCCTAATCCATCTAATTACCACTTTATATATATATATCATTGGAATGGTAAATTCCTCCCCCATTTACTTTTCCGATTTACAAATTTTAATTTTAAGTTACTTTACCATTTTTGGTAAATTATTCATCACTGAACATCGGTTTGGATTTGCCATTGTGGAAATTGCCCACACCATCCAATTGTTGAATCAGGAGAATAGCGAGAAGCAGCATAATGCGTGTATTTTCCACACATGGGTTTAATTCTAAGGTATGGTAGGTAGTGATTAATTTGGTGTCTTAAATCGTGGGTCAGAGATAGTAGCAACGAAATACTTTTTTTGGCGAATCCCTAAAACTTGATTCTTAAGAAGAAGATATAGTAAAAGTAGAGAATCGTAAGAGACATGCAATCAGTTATAAAGGGTGTGTGACAAGGTTGTAGCATATCCCCATTAACATTCAACTTGTTTGTAGAGGAAGTGAAAGAAAAATTTTCATATGGCATAAGTGTTCAAGGTGAAAAAAATTAATATGCTACGATTTGCTGATGATATTGTCTTGATAACAGAAAAGGCTGAAGATATTGAGAAGTTACTTAATGGCATGAGCAAAATACAGAAGGAAGTGCTTGGACTATTTTTTATTATTATTATTTTCGTCCACTTCGAGGTCATTAGAGGCGGGATGGGACTGGGGTCAAGGAATTGGAAGGAATTCGGCCAAGACCTTTTTAAGGAAGCTTCCCAGCATTCGCCTGGAGTGACTTGGGGAAACCATGGAAAACCCAAATCTGGATGCCCAGACGGAAATTCAACCTGGCGTCCTCCCAAATGCGAGGCCAGAGTCACCCACCACGTTTGGCAAAAAATGTAAATCAAAGCAAGACAAAATTGATGAAACAGAAATGATAGCAATAACAGTAGATTAAATATAAAAATAGGATAGGATGCGGTTGAAGAAGCAAGTGAATTCTGCTACTTGGGAAGTAAAATTACAACCGGCAGCCGAAGCACGAATGCTGTTAAAAGCAGAATAGCACTAAACTACCAAAAAGACCTTTCCTGGAAAAAATAAATAGCTTAGTATCAAATACTGATCTAGCACTTAGAAATAAGTTTGTAAAAATTTATATTTGGAGCACAGCATGTTATGGCAGAAAGATGTAAAATTGAAGCATTTGAAATGTGGTTCTGTAGAAGAACGTTGAAAACTGGGTGGACAGATCATGTACGAAATGGACGAGTTTTAGAAATGATTGGTGAGAAAAGAAGTTTTTGGAAGAGGTTTACAGAAAAAACCAGGATTGTAGATAATATTTTGAGGCATGCAGGATTGGTTAATTTGTTAGTGGAGGGAACAGTGGATTGTAAGAACTATAGAAGACAGAGGCTAGAATATATGAAGCAGATTATTGAGGACGTAGGGTGTAAGTGATATGTTGAGATGAAGAGATTAGCGAAAGATAGGAGGGAATGGAGAATTAAATCAAACCAGACTGATAACAGTTAAAAAAAAACAGCAACAACAACAACCGCAACAGTAACAAGAAGAAGAAGAAGAACAACAACAACAACCGCAAAAGCAAGAGCATAAACAACAACAACAAAACAAAACTATTTAAAAAAACTAAACGTTGTAGCTCATGTAAAGTGCGTGTTGCTCAGAGGTACTCCAGTAGGCAGCGTGTTGATGATGGCCGTCACCTTTCCAGTGAACCGCTGAGACCTGAAGCCCCTTTCGGGCTGGCACCATTGACGCAGGTGTGCGGAGCTCCAGCTGAGTGTTCCATTAGCAAGGGGCCAGCGACCACGGGCGCCCAAGAAAGGCGTCGTAAAGCGGGCGCGAGGCGGCATAACGGCGTTGGGTGTCCGGCGGAGCGCGACAGCTCGTAAACCGGCGCCCGCGCTCAATAATGCAGGCAGGTAGCGCCACCTCGCGGTCGGTGTCTGCATTGCAGCGACCTTAGCCTTCCTCAATAGGAGCGTTGGTAGTACACCATTTGGTTATTGTCTCAGCACAACGTGAAGAGTGGCAATTAGTGATGAATATCCTATCAAAACAACTATCAGAGAAATACGATCCTCGAACCCGGCTCCTCCAGCACCCCCTAACATCACTCTACCCCACCCTACTCCCTCCCCTCCTACCGCATACTCCCTCCAAGTCTAAAATCTGGCTGCATGATTTCAATGTCCATCTGTTATTTCACTGAAATGCAATTTTTATGTATAATTATTAGGAACAGAATATGATTCTGCCGTGTTACTAATCAAACTATGGTTGCAAGTATCTTTAATCAAATTAAAAAATAGTCATTAAAAAAACATTTCAAAGAGAGACGTGTAAAGAATATAAATAATCTGGGTGGCCTATGTAGAAGTGGCCGCAAGAAGGGATTGCCAGATGTTAAGTCAGCGCAACACACCGTCTCTCTCTCTCTCTTACATATCTTTAACTGCTGGAAATCTCTACTTGCAGCCACTTTTACATAGGCAATCCATTTTATTTACATGTCTCTCTTTTAAATGAATTATATATATATATATTTTTTTTTTAAGTGAACGAATTTTTTTGAATTTTATAAAATTAAATTATAAATACTTGTTACTACATTTTGATAGGCAACCCGGCAGAATTGTATTCTGCTACTAATAATTATTCATATAAATTGCATTTCAAACAAATCACAGACCAACATAGAAGCCGTGCAGCCGGACCTTAGGCTATTCCACCCAGGCACGCTTCGTATTCTAGGCTCATACTGAATTCGAAATTACCAAAGTATTTCAACACTTCGAATCATAGATCAGCATGATACACTGGTAAAAATATTTAAAGACTATCATATAAACATTCTACTTTTTCTTTTGTTATCTGCATAAACATTTGGAGCACCAAAACAAGTCCTTACGAATCTGGCTACAGTTTTAACAGTATTGAAGACTTTCTTGCATAGCACTTTTAATCTCTTCAACATCGACTTCATTAAAAGATGCAGAGCATCGAGGGCGAGGAACAGGAAGGAATACAGCCATGGTATTTTGATGGAACCATCCCAGCAGTGGCGTGGAGTTATTTTGGGAGAGCACTGAAAATCGAAATCTGGTAGTCATACCTAGAATCGAACCTAAGTCCTCTTCGGTGTAAGGCCTTATTGTTAACGAGTAGAAGACGAAATTCTGTTTTATAAGTTTGATTATAGCCTTTAGTAACTTCGATTTATGTCATAGTTATGACTCTATGCACAATGAATTCAGAATGCGGAACAGATAAGCGAGGTATCAATCAGGTATCAATCCTTGGTCGTTTTTAGTGTTTCTATGATCAGTGAATGATCTCCCAAACGTCTTAGATGTCGCTGAAAATATGATGAGTTTTGCTGATGACGGTAGTATCGGGGTAAAATTTTATAACATTTAATTGAATTATACCGAAATTCAGAGTGTTTGTGGATTCCATTTGATTCAAATTGATACAAAGTTGGACTAAAGAAACGCGACTCGTGGCTGATGTTGAGTAACGCGGTCGGTACAGACGTTAATGAAATAAAGAAATACGTAAAAAACTTAGTGTCATAGTAAAAAGTAACCATTCTAAATTTGTCCTGATAATACATCTTTTTTTTATTTAAAAAAAGTATCCATGAGGCGTTCGACTCCGTGATGACTACTCCCCAAAAAACTTGGTCTTATCCAGCATTTACGGTTTCTTTTTTCTCATACTCGAATTGCCGCACCACATCATCGCATGATAACTAAATTAGAATTGTGACAAAATAATTTGTTTCGCGCAGAAAAATGAAGATTGCTGCTCTTGGTATAGATGAATCACAACTGCAAACAGCAAAACATATAAAATACCCCAAAATGTCTCGCGTCTCCCACCAGGGCACGTTTCGGAGTCGCTCTCCTACTCCATCTTCTGCCGCAAGCCTACTTTCGTGCATCACAAGTAAACTGTTTATAAATTAGGTTTTGTGGTGTGGAGGGAATGTTTATGATATTTTTGATTTGATTCTGTTTCCACAAATATACCGAAACAGTTAGCAACACGAAGTTCCTGTATGTTCCTTTGGTGGGGACGCACCTTGTTATCAGGAATGTATTGTCTTCCATGTAAAAAAATAGTCTTCACAAATTGGCAACAGTTAGAACTAGTGAAAGAGTGTCTGTTTTATAACCAGCTTCACTTTTAAACAACTTTTTACACTGTTTATCATTTGAATTATTATTTTTGTAATTACATCATGTTTTCTCCAACATTACGTTTCATCATATCTCTTCCGTGGTTAAGGCAGGTTTTCACATGGCTGTGCTCCCTGCTCTCTTCCACATGGAGAGACACTGTAAGGGAAATATTAGTGCGGTAATATCCTGCTACTTTCCATACATATTGGAAGTACGCTGTGTTGCTGTATGTCTGCGAAACCTGTTACTATGTTCTGTATGTTTGTTTGTGAAATGTGTAGGTTATGAGACGAGAGATTGTGGGACAGTTCTCCCATTCGTCCTTCATGATTGCGGGAAACCTCCTAAAATCAGGAAGGCTGTTACGCGGGGACCAAGACTCGATTGTGGTTCCGCTCTTCCTGCACCAGCCAGTTGGTGGCGCCTTAACGTTCGCAACCATACTGACGTTTACATTGCACTGAAGTGGAAATATTTACGTGTGATCGTTAGGGATAGGCAGATAAAAAAAAGATATATCGATAAATATTGTTTCGATACTAAGAAACAGTATTAATATGTATTAAGAAAAAATATCGACATGTCGATATATCGATATTTTCGCCAAAAGTCAGTAGGTCTAATTAATTATGTACAAAATTCCCAAAATATATTACCTGCTATCCGTTGATAAAAAACTGTTAAATTATGACGAATTTACTTTATTTTAAGACGCTTTCAGAAGATCCGATATGAACGTTTATTTATCCGATATATACGTAATTCATGAAGGTAGATACTGAATTGCGTTCGTAAAAAGAATATCGAATTGGCAATTAAATTTGATACTCCAAAAACATATCAACTATTTTATAAACAATATCGATGTATTTTGCCCAAGCCTAGTGATCGTTGCATCCTACCAGTTAAGTAACTACGATTTAATATTGTAAATATCCGACATATCTCATTCAAAAATTTAATAAGTTTAATGTACAATCACCTTCGAATTAAACAAAATATCTCCAAAGGGTTTTTTCAAATTAGTAAGGACACATAGATCCAGTAATTTGCCAAGAGAACTGAAGAACGTCTGTTACAAACAACACATAATTCTAATAATCGCGAACTAATCAATTAAGAAACAACCGCTAAACATTATTTCGTAGTTTCTAATATGAATCCACAAGCTCTACAATCCCTGTATTTAATAATTCGGAGCTTCTAGTATATTTATGCAGTTTACATGGTGGAAAGAAGATAAAAGAAATTCTAAGCCCAAGTTTCAGACTGAGAAAGTTTCCGTTTGTCGCCTATTGTCAATAGCAGGCCATGTTTGGAAGACGACACACTCAGCGAGGCTTTCCTGTCATCCGCATCTGAATGCTAGTAGGAAGAATATTATTACACCCTAATTTATAACTGCAACAAATATATTTGTGGTTACTTGTTTTCTTAATTAAAAATGCATAAACAACAGTCCTACATCAGAATAGTCAAAGTGTGCTAAGTATATCACTAAACAACCAAACCCCTCCATGAAGGCTAGTACAATCACCATGTCCGGTTTACTTTCAATTCCTTGTTCCCCGGAGGAACTGAATCCTTTAAATTCCGAATATAAAAAAATAAGAAGGGTGCCATCAGTTAAAACACAAAGAAATTATTCTTCATTGACTCCACGTGTTTCTATACGACTGATATATATCGGAAAGTGTCAAGATTCGATTATGATTTCTAAAAAATCTCCTAGGCTCCTAATAATTAATTTAGACATGTAACACACTTATCTAACAAAGTCGTTTACAGGGTTATCTTCGTGCAAACAACCAAAATCCTGTGTGACAGTAGTACGTATGGGGCGTTAAGATAGTCGACCAAATTTAAGTACTTAATAACAAACCTATACTTTGTTCATGAATGTACATTTAAAGCGATTACGTCTAAACAGTAGTCCGGCCATAGCAGACAAAGAATTCTTACAATTTTTAAGAAATGGTAATTGTCAAATCACCCCATGAAGAAAATATTCATATCATTAGTGGATCGGAGTGAATTAGTGTTTGCTGGTTGTTTAAATTCGCGTAGCCTCCAGTCCTATTACGGAATTTATATCATGAACGTAAAACATAATCGAAATAACACAGGACCTAATACAAACTGGCTGTCCGTAGAAAGTGACTAATTACCTGGCTGCTAAGTTACTAAACAAAGTGATTATTTTTTTACGTCTAAGTACGTATCTTTCTTCATTGTTGCGTTGAAACGTCTAACAGTGAGTATTGAAGACAATTCTTATTCGAAATTAACAGACTGCGGTACGCTATTACAAATCCTTGAGAAAGAAAAGACAACGTAGCGCAGTCAATAGCGATGACGTCTTTCTCTGATTCTCGCTGCAGCCGGAGCATGCTTACAGAAAATTACACCGAGAATTAAATTATATTAGAAGCCTCTCGCCAGTCTGCATCTCGCTGACAGATTAACTCCACACTTTTTCGAACAGAGGGAGTAATTTCTGCGATTTAGTTTCATCTTTCTCTTAAAGACGACGAATTGAGGTATCCCTTTAACACTGTTTCTGAGGGGCTTACTCTGTTAGGTTGATAATCTCTTGTATGAGGAAATGAAGCCTAATATTCAAATCACTGTACTGTTATCACTATCACAGTGACTTCATTATTAAACACATAGGAAAGAGCTATTTAAAACTCACTACGTATCATGCAGGTCTCTTTAGTGGTCTGTAGAGAAGGAAACTGATGTTAATCTAAACTAGGTTCCCGAGACTTGAGAGGAACCATGACGGATAAGATAACGCCACTAAAACTTGCCACTGTCAGGACTGCCTCTGACAAAGATTTCCGCCAATAAGGAAACATTTTTTTGACATTTCTTTTTGCAATATGTGATTTACGTTTGTGTGTGGTTGGGGGTGTAAAATTAATACTTATTTAAAAGCTTTGTAATTAATACTGTGTTACTAGAAACTAAGCGTTGATTTTAGTATTTGCAAAAATCATGATACCTACATCCTTTGGATTCTGTATTAATCGGAATTCTTCCTGTACTATATATAACAATGCTAATTCACAAACAATAAAATTTATCCCCTGAAATTCACGTAACGTGTTGTCAGAATCAGAGATCAAACATGAATTATGGTTGCATACAAAGGATTAGTTACCAGGGACATCTGTGGACTGCAAATAATAATAATAACAATAATCCGTTTCAGAATATTTATTTACATAACTTCAGAATGACGTTTGCTTTAATATCTAATAAACAGTTCAAACAATTGCGAATATGAGTGATAATAAAGTTTTGTAACTAACAGGAGCCAGAAGAAATATTTGAAAATCGATACGCCGCAAAATTAATTTAACAATAATAATTTATATGTAGTAATAGGCAACATCTTTAACTAAAGCACTGTAAATATGATTGAGTGGTAAACGATAAAATTTAGAGACTCCATAAAAACTTGTTAAATAGATCACTGTTTACAGTGTTAGAAAAAGACCCATGAAATACTCCCACGTATGTTCTTCGAAGTCATAGAGACGAGAAAGGACCCACGAAAAGGGATGGGATGTAAATCGGCCATGAACTTTTAGATGAAACATTCCCCGCATTTTCCTGGATTGATTTCGGGAAACCATGGAAAACCGAAATCTGAATTTCTAGACGGGGATTCGAACCCACATGATTACGAAAGAGAGACTAAACCGTTACTAATGACCCACCACGCTGGATATATGTTAGCACAGACAATAAAAGAAGCCACTCAGTGAATAAAAGTTTGCAAAAGCAAATACTAATACCAAAATAGTTTTGTATCTGTAAATCAAAAGATTTCATTATGCACAGATTTGGTCTCCATCGTTGCAAAAGTTAAATGGAAAAGAAGGTAATATGAATTTAAATACCAATACTTCGCAAAATGAAATGGCGTATGAAATGAAAACAGAGCGCGCTACTAGAAACGGTAACACTTGAGCAGTATAAGCAACGATTATATATGTATACATTAATTATTACCAGAGTAATATTTACGGTAAAATAAAAGGGGAAAAGAAAGCATTCCCTAAAATATTAAACAAAAATGGTTTAATGAATTTTATATCAACTTTATAAAATGAATAATTAATGGTAAAATACACTGAAACTAGCAAAACTGCATTTCATTTTGTAGAACCGGATAAGAACGAGGTGAAAAAATAGGATTAACAACGGAGAACTGCAAAAAATACTTTTATAGCATATGAAATGATCTTATAACTTAATTTCTGGAAAAACAAAAAAAATCTTTATTGACATAAAACATATGTAATTACTAGCTGTTACCCGCGACTTCGTACGCGTGGACTTAGAATTTGATTCCTAGAATTGGATATAAAAAGCTGAAATTTACCTAAGATATGTCCCAAACAACACCGAGTCGACATAATATGACGGGAACGCCATCTTATTCATACCGGAGAAAAAGTATCCTATTTCCTTCCTTGTCATCGGTATGGGCATATTGTCGTCAAAACGTAACAAAAAACGGAGGCTTACTTTCTCATATATAACATTATTAGTTTAGATCACACATAAACTGTCTGTAGAACCAATATACCGTGAATAAAGTAAACGCTCAAGGTACTGTTCTACCGCCTACGATTTGCCACGCATTCCAGACCTGAATTTACGGGACCTATAATTCAACATGGTATCCTTACTGCAAAATCCCAGACTTGGCTCAAACTGTTAAAAACAATTCTTAACCATTCACAGCGGGGTTTGAACACGAAGGCACATGGGAAATTTCTTACGAAGCAAGCACCTCACCCACTGCGCTACCGATCATCTCTACCGTTTCACATAAAAGAGACATATCCATATTATGCGTCTGTCTTTCACAGTTCAGATATTTTTCATAATTGAATGACAATATGTATTATCTATACAGAAAATAGTATCCTATGACCATCCTAATGTCATATAGCATCTCCTTGTCAAATTTCATCACGATCGGAGTAGCCGTTTACCCCAAGAAACGTAACGAACAGACAAACATACAGAGCTAGTTTCGCATTTATAATATTAGTATAGATTTTAGGCTATTTCTTCTGCTTGATGAGTGTCAGATATCAACAATACAACAAATAGGAATATTTGAATTATCTACCTCCAGGCATAACGAATATAGTGGCATGTTAGTTTAAGACACAGCGAAACAACTACCAAACCAGGCAACAGAAAATTAGGTAAAATTGGATCGTTAACGACACTTAGACGAGAAGCGTAACGAATCCGTTATTAAACAAAACCCTAAAACATTTGAATTGACCTATTTATTAAAAATTAATCATTATTTAGACATAAAATGTATGCATATACACAAAAGAAGTATCGAAACCACATGTGAAGACAAAAATGGAGAAAAATTATCACGATAATTGAGATCCACTTATTCAGGGAATTCCCTGGAATAAAGAGTAACAAAGCCTAATATCCAAAATGCAGATTTCCGCAGAGGGTAAAATGTTATAAATTGTTGTAGGTATTTCAATACGTTATTATTTCTCAACTAAGAGGATTATTCAATAAACTATTATTAATAATTGCATAGTCATCTCAAATCAAGAACTTTTAAACATAGAAACTATACTCCATGAAAGTGTTCTTAGGATTTGTCGTTTAAATGCAGGATATGATTGCTACTGGGGACAAATTGCAATTTCGTAGGTTATATCGTTTTTGACATAGACCCGGTAATTGAAATGGAAAAATAGGCTTAAGATTTTTCACCTGTGGTGATCGTTCACGTATTTATTTTCTAGTTAATGAGCTGTAATATACGAGTATATACGCTAGGGTAAAAAAAATCTACCGAGCGTGGTGGTGTAACGGTTAGCGTTCTAGCCTCGCATTCGGGAGGACGGCGGTTCGAATCCCCGTCCGGGCATCCCGATTTGGGTTTTCCATGGTTTCCCCAAATCACTCCAGGTGAATGCCGGGATGTTTCCTTCAAAAAGGCCATAGCCGAATTCCTTCCCATTCCTTGCCCCACATCCTTTCGCGTCTCTAAAGACCTCGCTGTTAAGAGACGTTAAGCATTAAACAAAATATCTCTGTTTCCCTGTTGGGTATGAAATTCTAAAAAAACTTGTCCGCCGGAAAAAGAAGGAATCGTAAATGCTGTAAATGAGTAATGTAAGAAATTGAATGTTTCATTTATTATCAAAATATGAAGAAGAACTACATCAACGTTATTTTTCAGTCTTCATTTCTATCGTTTGTACTTTTAGCGTAGTTTCACAAGTTGTTGTGCCCTTGAACGCTGCTTTCCTTTGTATACAGTACCTCATTAAATTTTGTTGTTTCGTCTTACAAATAACAATATTTTCACAACTAAATTTAATTTTGCTGCGTTTTCTGAACAGTTACGAAATGTAAGCAAATGAAAACTTTGATGACAAGTGCTTACTCCAGTATTACCTAATTGAGATTATTCGAATGCTTTGTCTACCTCATTGTCGCCTACATTTCCTTTGTCTACTAATCCAACGTGCTTTGTGGACAGTCAGTCATTCAGGTGCGGTACTCTGGTGCACAATGCCAGTCAGTCATCCATTACTATGTCGCTCTTCAGTTCACTTTAATGAACCATTTTCTGCGTGCGATGTACTCTCATAATTGCTGCTCAATAAACACGCAAAGCATTTATCTGTATGAGTTGCGCTCGTGCTCAACAGCGGTTTAATTCTCCTCTCCTCTGCGAAATGCGTACGATTGCGTTGATACCCGTTAAAATTACAGACCTGTATGTTTCGTATAGCAACGCGATTGTATAAATCTACATTTTATTGTCGATATGATGCATACATTACATCTTGTTTGCCAGTCGTTAGTTTAAACTATACATTGCTTGAGATAACTTTCTGCATGTACCATTTCAAACCAATGGTCTATCACAAATGTAAATGGAATATCGTTTGTCACTGGCATGTATCCACAAGTATGAAACAAGCATAGAAAAGTTATTTATGTACACTAACGTAAGTGACTGTAAGTAGAGTCCTTCCGAATAATAGGTTTGAGGAGCCAACTACAGTTCACACCCCTAATTCTCCATGATATACAAAACACAAAACAACACACTGCACTTCAAAATGGTTATACATGGACATACAACGGTTCCATCAAGGATTAGTAGGACTTCACTTACGTGTATCACATTTCCCTTATTATCTGATATACTTTATTTCATCAACTACATTGTATTCATCATGAAAATACGAAGTTAATTCCTTCATGCAATTTTCTGGTTAGCCATAGTAAAAGATTTATTTTTAAAAATAACAAATACCAGTCAACTGTTACCCTTGGTCTGAAACCTGTTTAACGTTCAATAGAGGTCATGTGAATTACCTGAATAAGTAAATGTGAAGCCATAGTCTTTAACATTTCCGCTGTTTGGAGAATTAATTGTCATGAAGGCATTATCACATCTGCTTGTCAATTTTTCAGTCTCCTTGTCGATGTTTGTCAGAGACGTATTTTTTTCGCGTTGTGAAGGACTCCCTATTTTTAACGTAGACAATGATAGGAAATTGATAAATATAGTAATTTGCAGGGCCTTCTTATCTCGACTGAGCTATTATCTATGAGGTAACACCATAATACCGTAGCTGGATAGTTACAATTTGGCGACCGTGACAGGATAAATTTGTAACTAACCATCTACGATATGTCAAGCGTAACTTTACTTAAAGTTATGTAACTGAAACAAACGTAAACGTACAGTAGAAAGGTTATGAATTATTTTATTTGGAGGGACCTTTTAACTAATTCCTTTCGAGAAATTAAAAAAAAATAAATATCTCTTTCATCTTGATACTATAATGCTTTTCGTCTCTTGCTCGTTCTGCTGTCTGCTTCTTTCTCTGATACAATGTTCGTAGCTTCTCTGTGTTGAAACCAACCAAAGAGTCTCTAAATGCGGAGGTGGTACTGCCTACATTACTTTCTGGTTCCATAGACATTGTTTGGCTGCCTTCTACTCAAAATTAAATCTGTCATGCGAGAGTTTTCGACACTCAGTTTAGAATGACAGTCTGATATAAGGTCTTACCTTATACGTCGCATCACAGTGAAAGGACGCATTGGATAAAAGAGGATATGCCAACATCATAGGCTACACTGAGTTGTAAATTACATTTAGCAGGTGGGGAGTTAGTACATGAGCCTAGAGAGGTGCAGGTTATGAGTGAGGAGCCGAGCGTGTCACGCTGTCTTGTCTAGTTCCACTTTGTGCCCTTTGGAGTTTCTCTCTGGAGGCAGAGGATGGAGTGCAAGCCGTCTCCCGTATAAGAGGCTTACCCAACATTCACTGGACCTCGCAACAAAGTCTGCTCAGCACTGCTGTCTTCTTTCTTTTGCGGTCGAGTCAGGCATTGTTATAACTTTCCCCATTTCACCGGAGCAGTATGTTCTTGTCGGGGTTGCTTCTCTACTGACAACTTTCTGTTTGTCAACACTGAGCTAAAACTGAAAAGTTTCGAGTGTTTTGAAACAGTCGCTGCACCTCATGAGAGGTTCGCTATTATTTTTCCTTGTACGTAAACGAAGGTTACCGCAAGTAATGGAACTTTTTTATAAAAAATAATGAAGGTCAGGCAAATCAATATATATATATATATGTGTTAGTTTTGTTTGTCAGTGCGTGCAACCCATTCCCGCGCAGTCCCATGGGGTTATATGGTATGGTGGCCTTCCATCCTCTATCCATGAAGAAGGTTTACAACTGCAGGGGATGGGTTCGGAGATATGGGTGTCAAAAGACGGTATCTCACCAATGGACTAGTAGATGTTGCCATCTGTTCACCAGCAGTATAATCTATATATTAATGCTTGTTGAAATCAAATACGAAGTAATCCATACGTAAAAGCTGATTTGTGGAACATTTTCTTGCACTGACGCCAATAGCTTTCGAGCGAAACTTCAGGTTGTCTGTCTACAGGCTTACAAACTTGGCAACAATTGTAGTAACTGTTTCCATATGTTTCTGTTTCCCTGTCACGTAGATATCTGCTTTCGTGATTTGGGAAGTACCAATTCTGTATGATATCTCCTCTTTACTCTCGTATCCTCGGCGTATATTTTTAATTATTCATATGGAAGTCATACTGTAAGAAATAGGTTAGAGTTCTTTTTCAGAGTGAGTTGCATCTTCGAAATTCATTGCACCGAAGGTATTCTGTTTAGATGAGTATAGTAACAATCCACAACTCAAAGCTGTGTCGAGCCGGAAACAACTGCCCTATGTTACATTGCTTCCAAGTATTTCATTGTAGTAGACTCTAGTTTCTCGGACAATACATCCTCTCATGTTGTTCCTGTAATATTCGTATTTACAGATTATAAGAAATTTGAATTATTCTAGTAATTTCACTCCAATTGTTCCTTACTTATAGCAGTAACGACGATTGCTGGTAGTATATAATATATGTATTGGCGCTGAGGCTTGGATAATTATACGAGCACTATTTTTTAAATAAGGTCCGTTTTTTAATAAGACGAAAAAATACTCTAATTATCATTAAATATATTTATTTCCATGTTCTATATACTTTATATAATTTTTTACATAATTTACATCTTTGTTCAACCATTTGTCATACTGTTGAACAAATTTTTGAATTCTAACGTCAAACAAAACTGCCTAATGCATTAATACAGTTATCACTTCGTTGTTGTTGAACCATTTAACAGCAAGGATTTACTTTTAGTACCGAAACATTTGAAAATCACTGGATGAATGGTCGGTCCTCTAAAAGTTTATTGTCCATATCTCAAACCAAATCATCATAAATCAGAGAAGGTAGGGCTTAGCGTAGCTCATCATGCAGATGTAAACTCGCCCGTCTAACTCACTTTCGAACTTTACAATCACTGACGGTGAATTTCCACTGCTGCCAAGTTTCTTGCACTCAAGAATCAAGTTATAGTTCGTATTTCTCACTCGGCTTATGAATAAATTTTCTTAAGCATTATAAACTTCTGCATCTCAGCATATAGACAGCTCTGCAAATGGAGTCTAGATGCGCGCAAAGCTTGCTGGGAACAGGTCCGCATACGCACTGCGGCTATCGCGCATCATTCTGCTGTCCACACTACTTTCAGGAATCAGAGACGGTCAACCCAGGCGTGGCTCATAAAGCACATTAATCCGCGAACTTCTTGAACATCACCTTTCACTATCGATCTTCGATAGTAACGGACCCTGTTTAAAAATAACTGTTTTAGATTGAAGAATAAATGGTATTACCTGGAAGGGAAGAGAAGACAATGACCACGAGCTGGAACTCGATCTCAACGCCAGGGAGTGCGTAAAGAAGTCAGGGTTATAATAAAACACCAAGGGAAATGCTAAACAATCTAAGTTAAATACTGATTGTTTTTTAAAAAAATTCTAAAGGGTAAAAGTAGTTGGGGTAAAGTAGTAGTCAAAGAATATACGATTGGTTTGCATGGAAATTGTCCCTGAAGAATATATTCCATCGCATTCAAATTACAATAACTTCTCAACGCCAGTTCTCATTATAAAATTCTGGTTTTATTTATTTATTTGCTCGGCTTTGGGGTAATAATAAAAATTCCGCGTGGTCGTAATGACCTTGAGGTAGGGTTTTTATTGGCTGCGCATTTCGCCCCTATCGTAGCCGCCTTAATCTAATCCGACAATCCTGCCGGGTACAGGGGACCTACAGTTAAACGTGGAATCTGAACCACGGAAACGTTCTGGTGTACTTCTCTTTACACAGAAAGTTGTGGCATAGGTGAAGGTCGGGTTAAGCGCCTTTGAAAATCCCCGCCGAGACAGGGATTCGAACCGGGGACATTCGATCTCCAGTCAGACGCCTAACCACTGAGCCACCAGATAGCTCTTTGGGGACGATTAGAGGCAGAAAAGGACTGGCGGCAGAAATTGGGAGGAATTCGACCATAGCCTTTTGAAGGACTTATCTCAACTTTTTCCTGTAGTGATCTGGGGAAACCATGGAAAAAACGAAATTTGTATGGCAGGACGGGGTCCCCGAATTCGAGGCTAGAGCTTCGGGTTCTAGGTGAATGTTGGTACAAAACTCCTACCTGAGCGTCTCTGTACCAGACATCCAACGTGCCTTTGAAGTAGCTTCTACGAGAACCCTAAAACAATCACCACTGTACAATCACAGTGAGTGAATACATAGGCTATCGACCAAGCTAACCAATTCTAGGAGAGATTAAAAAAAAAAACCAACTCCAGGTAGCAAGCTTGAACAATAGCGACGCAGTTTACAAAAAAGTCTCCACTCGGAACAGCATTTCGTGTTAATTTGAAAAATATGCATTGTGTTTCTCCCCGCGGAACAAAACAAGCTCGGCGTCGGAAACGAAACAGTTTGCCGATGAGCAAACAGCGCCACGGTATCAAAGCGCCGGCTGGCCAATTAATTTGCGAGCTTGCCTTCAGCTAATAGCGGCGCGGCACAGCAGCAGTGGCATTGTTCGCGCTGTGCGTCAAACATGAAAGCTGCTGCCGGCATTATCCTGTGAAGACGCTGGGTGCGTGATGAGCGGGCGGTCGCACGCACCAGGGAGCGGCGCGGCGCATGCACAAAGGGAGGCTGCTCCCTCATGTGTGAGCGGCTCGGCGCGGCGCCCAGAAATAACGTCTTCCGCCCTCGCAGACGGCCGACCTTTCTTTCTTGCCCTCTGCATTAGAGCAGTACCGAGGTGCTCCTTCCAGGCCTCCTGCCATTCAATTTTGGATGTTTTTACTGTGGTACCGCATCGGTAATTCACATAAAACATTCGTTTCTTATGAGACAGAGTCTACCGGTTTCTGCAACACATCACAAAACTTAAGAATGAAGGCTTCCTCGGCGTTGTATATAGATGAAATGTTCTCGGGGAACTAGCAGTGTGAGAACGTTTGTAACGCTCGACGTTTCGGTGGTCATAACTCTGCCGCCATTGTCAAGTGAGAGTGACTGCTGGCTGTGACAGACAGTCATCATTAACCGGGAAAGCATTGGTCCCAGCTTGTGGGGAAGGTTGTGCGCAGAAGCGCATCTCCTTCCAGTTTGTTAATTTGGTTGACATAATTGGTGTTTCATAATCAGGTTGTTCCTACCCGATACGTTGTTTCCTTACTGGTAGTCAAGTATTTTCTTTGGCCATCTTAGTCAGTCATTCAGTGGCGTTGCTAGGTCAACAAGGGCCCCGGTGCAAAAAAAATAAAATATTTTGGGCCCTCAGGCCAGATGGGCGACCTTTTTTTTTGCTTTGTGTTGCTGGTAGGTACCCCCTGAGCTGAGGATGGGGGCCCTTCAGTTGTGCTTAGGGGCCCTTAGTGAGGGGCTTCCTGTGTGTTTCAGGGGCCCCCTTAGACGATTGTAGAGCTAAAAAAAAAGTTCGCCAGTTTGTCATGAAGGCTCGTGGGCCCTCTCAACCGCGCTTGGGGGCCCCCTGAGCGTAGGGGCTCCGGTGCACTGCACCGCCTAGCCCCATAGTAGCTACGCCCCTGCAGTCATTATAGGTGGGTTCAGCTCCCAGTGCAGAGATCAAAGGGTTATTTGATTTCTGAGCATTTTCGTAGAACTGCGTAGCCAGTTGTTGGAATCTGACTCGAAGTTTGAGCAATCCACTCAGTCAATGGAGTTTTCTTTTTTTTTAACTGCTTACATCTCTCAACAGCGAGGTCTTTAGAGACGGGAAAGGATGGGGGGCAAGGAATGGGAAGGAATTCGGCTATGGCCTTTTGAAGGAAGCATCCCGGCATTTGCCTGGAGTGATTTGGGAAACCATGGAAACCCCAAATCTGGATGCCCGGACGGGGATTCGAACCACCGTCCTCCCGAATGCGTGGCGAGAACAATGGAGTTCATCTGTCCTCGTGTCCCTTTGCTGGCTGTGGGTGATGGGGTTGCTTATATATCGCACGGAACCGTTAAATACTGGCGGGATTGTTGGCGCTGATTGTTAACGCCAACATCAAAGCCAGCAGTCAACGCCAACAACCACCGAAACATCGTGCGTTACAACCGTTGCCGCTAGTTTCCCGAGAATATTTCATCTTCATCAGAAAATTATTATTCAAGTGGCTATAGTAAAAGTAGAGAATCGTGAGAGACATGCATCAGTTAAAAAGGATGTGCGAAAAGGTTGAGGATTATCCCCATTAATTTTCAACTAGTATGTAGAAGAAGCAATAAAACAATTAAAAGAAAAACACGAATGTGGCAAAAGTGTTCCACAGGAAAAAAAAAAAAAATCGCTATGCCACGTTTTGCTCATGGCATTGTCCTGTTAACAGAGCAGACTGAGGATCTAGTATTCATTTCTGATGAGTCAGGAATTAGACATCCAACTAATGGTTTTTGCAATGTATCAGAAAATTATTATTCAAGTGGCCATAGTAAAAGTAGAGAACAATGAGAGATATGCATCAGTTAAAAAGGGTGTGAGACATTGTTGTAGCCTATACTTCTTAACATTCATCTTGTCTGTTAAGGAAGCAATAAATGAGACAAGGTTGAGGACGATTCCTATTAATATTCAACTTGTATGTAGAGGAAGTTAAAAAAAAAGTGTCTTAAGTGTTGCAGGAGTAAAAAATCGGGATGTTACGAGTTTCTGATGACATTGTCCAGTTATCACAATAGGACATAGCTCTACTAGTCTTTGGGACGTATCGGAAAATCATTATTATTTTTATTATTATTATGCTTTACACCTTTTCGACATCAAAGTTCATTAGAGGCGGGAAAGTACTGGGAACAAGGAACGGGAAGGAATTAGACCATAGCCTTTTGAAGGGAGAATCCCGCCTATATTGTTTTGGGAACCATGGAAAACCCAAATCTGGATATAAATTCTTCTCGGGTTTGCCGCCGAATCACATTTTCTACTGTCAGTAGAAAATGTGATTCGGCGGCAAACCCGAGAAGAATTTATATCGATGATACGCCGAGAAAGACTTATATCTCATACCAAATCTGGATGCCCGGACGGGGATTCGAACCTCAGAATATTAATTGTTTTCGAAGCGGATATAGTAAAAGTAGAGAACTATGAGAGACATGGAGCATTTAAAAAGTGTGTGAGACAAGGTTGTAGTCTTATATGTAGAGGTAGTAAAAAGGAAGAAAAAATAAAAATGAATGTGGCATAAGAGTTCAAGGAGAAAAAAGTCGATATTCTGTGATTTACTGATGACATTGTCCTGTAAGCAGAGCAGACTGAGGATCTTGAGACGTTATTGAATCGTGTGAACAAAATAGTGAAGAAAGACTTTGGACCAAACATAAATCAAAGCCAATAAAAGTGGTGAAATGTGGCAGTTATAATAGCAATAATAGTAGATTAAATATAAAAATAGAATTGGAAGCAGTAGAAAAATTAATTGAACACTGTTAGTTAGAAAATTAAGTTATAACTAATGGCCGAAGCAGTAATTATGTTAAAAACAAAATAGCACTAGTGAATAGGGCATTCTTCAAAAAGACAAATCTTATAGTTTCAAAAAATGACCTAGGGCTAAAAAAAGAACTTTATAAAACTCTGTTTGTTGAACACAGCACTCAATGGTAGCAAAGAATTTAGGAATATCAGAAAAATTGAAGCACTGAAAATTAAGAGGACAGACAAGATACGAAATGTACGTGTTTTGGAAACGATGGGTGAGGAGAACGTTAAAAAAAAGAGGAGACGAAAAAGCAGGTCGTATTTTGAGACATTGGGTGGGATGGGGGTGGGGGTGGGGGGGAGCTGGTTAATTTGTTAGCGGAGGGAACAGTCGAAAGTAAGAATTGTAGTGGAATACAGATATTAAAATATGTGACGCACATAATTGAGGAAGTAGACTGAAGATGGTATATTGAGATGAAGAGGTTAGCGCAAGATAAGAAGATGGAGAATTGCATGAAACCAGTAGAGAAATTGATGACAGAAAATTTTATATATATATATATATATATATATATATATATATATATATATACAGTCAGAACCCGCAATAAAATCTTAATAAGTCCCCCGTCCTTCCTCATGCACTTGACTAATCGTTGGATCGTTCTTCTCAGTAAAAATTTTCGTCCCACCACAGAAAATAACGCAGTGTGTCCCCAAAGGAATGTTTAGATTTATGAGCATGAGATCGATGAATAGTGCAAATTATTTCGAGTCTCGTTTTAAGGCATTTCTTAAAAATAGTTTCGAAATACATAATTATTGATACATTAAGAATGGAACTGTTATTGAAATTATACTTATTTTCAGATACGTTTCGTCTGTCGCCGATTTACCACTACGCACTTTCCGATCATCATACTTAAATAAAAATTTCGTTCGTTAATTATACTCGACGGGAGACGAAACGAATACGAAAATAAACATCTCTTCACTCCAGTTACATTGGTTTTACCAACACTTATAAAATGGGCGGCAGTATGTCTGCAACTCCATACGGTCACTTGTTCGACTTCCGTTTGCGGGATCTATCCATAGCCGTTAAAGCAAGCTACGATTCCGATATCGCCAGCGTATGTCACGCATACTATTTTGCCATTTATTAATTCTGTCACTGGCATTTTTGTATGTAATGTTAGAAGCAATGGTTCAATTCCTGGTTGCTCTTGGCAGCCACCACATATTTCCTTTACACTACATTATAGTTGTCGACGAAAACCAAAACTGCATCTGTCGATTCCTCATGCTACTTGCAGTTTTAATGAAAATTAGCTAGTAGAATTTTATCCCTGGAGGACAGATGAGGTTTTAGAGGGATTGTACCTGCTGCGGAGGTCCGATACAGCCTCGGCCTGACATGCGGTTGTCACCGGTCTGTTGAGCAAACCACGACGTGGTCACAGCTGATAAGGACGTCCCCCACACAGTCCTAGGTTCACGGCCCGCCCGCAATACCGACGTCTGTTGTTACAGATAAGCGCTCTGTTGGCAGGTGTCAATACAGGAGAAACCTCCTTTTTGTCTGAATCTAAGTGGTTCATATTAACTAGGAACATTCTGTGTAACACATACATCAAATTACCGCAGAATTATATAGGAGCTTGGTTGGGATTCGCTGGAAGGTGGGTGAAGAGAATGTTGGGAGTGTATAAACTATATGTTGGCAACGATGCCTGGATGATTATTGGTATAAGATATTACATTATATTACGTGGAACGAAACATTTGCCCATGATCAAAAGCCACTACTGGATTTCAGTATTAAGAGAGAAAGAAAAATTTGGTTTGCAGGTAAACTAGTGATGAAGGGGAATTAATTTCCGAGAAAAATTTACCTAAATCAGTTAAATAATTTAAGATAAAAAGTCTTGAAATGCGAAAGTAGGAAAATATGTAAATTGATTCATTTAAATTAAATTAAAATTAAAAAATAATTTATCAACTATCTTCCGATTGCTACACAAAAAAATTTATATCTGATAATAAAGCCGAAACTTCGAGGTCAAAACTAATCGCTCTGCTACCCGTGAAGATAATGCGATCATTCTCCCCTTTTACGACATAATCAGATTTTGGTGACATAAAACTTTAATTAAACCATTTATTGGATTTTACATAAATTTACTCAGCTATTCAGGAACTTAAAAAGATTTCGCAAACTATCATCACATCACTAACAAACGGATTTTCACTCCAATGTCGACGTATATTTTGACCACAGATTATGAAATTAGCATATTCGTAACGAATCAATTAAAAGTTTCTCTTAAACGATTCTAAATTACCTATGCAATGGCAGTATTTTCATTTGAATCAATATATTTAACCAGAAATAAGTAATGGATATTTATTTAAATCTCTTATACTAGTAATAATGGTGATCACAGTTTCCGTAAGAATTTTCTTTATTATTATTATTGTTTGTTCGTTTTTAATTTCTCTAACAAACTTACTTCTTCAATACTTGTATCTAAAGCACCACTGTTTAAGGAAATTGTTCAGCACATTTCTCGATAGTTTGTTGCAGTTACCTTAACTACAAATGAAAACTTTCCGACCCCGCTACTTGGAGTATCAAATACTAATACGTATAAGCCACGGTTGTATCTTTCCTTCCACTTGGCACTCATAATTCTCATTCATCATAACCAGACTACGCTTTATACACACCAGTCGCACTATTCACTGACTCCCAACTCAGCTCCTTTATCATGTTAGTTAATGATTTTATTTTAAGGTTATTGTTATAAATTTAATCTAGCTACTGTGATCCATTCGATAGGCTTAACGTATCATCCTACCCCACCACACCCAATTAGGTTTCTTCTCGAGCTGTGTAGCTCCCGTAAGATGCAGCACTCTCAAATCTTTTTCATATCGCCTACCTACAGTGACCTGAGCAAGTAGGTATATCATTGGAAGATATTCCAACCATTTTATATTTTACGTCATCAGCCGGAAACTAACTCTCCACTAAACAATCATAAAAAATCTATATTTCCCTACTCACGTGTGTCATGAACTGTTTCTGGTATTTATTTTCATTCCGTGCTGTCCTATCGAAATAAATATTCTTTAAATATCCCTCTTTTAGTATATAAACTGAACTTTAAACTTCCCCAAACATGGTAAATATAATGAGGTTTGTTGAAAACTAGTATAGTTATTAGACTACGATGTGAATTATTAGGAAGAAAAATGTTACTCCTTCACAGGAGTACGAATCAGAATATAAATTATTGAAAAAAGCAAAGAAAAACTTGTTATGTGCAAATTATCGTGTAGAAATTATGCTACCATTAATTAATGCTAAACAGCAATATGAAATAATACCAATGGTTGAACTAATTACACTGTTCAACAATGAAAATGTAAATCGAATGAAAGCAGCCAATTCCTATCCGTTCTAATGTGCTGATCGCGAATATCACAAAGAAAATTCGAAATTGCTCTAGTTTTCATTTTACACTGTGTTATTATGGTGAGATAATTATACACGTATTTTTATGTTAACTTTAAAATCATATATTACAATGGTTTCTCAAAGTCATAGTAACTAGTAACAATGGATTATATTATTATTTCTGGTCTTACTTGTGTGTAATATTTTGGATATAAATATTTTGATACCAATTTTAGTGATATTTAGTGATATTTTTGTGATATTTTTGTCTCCCTCCTTCAGTGACTTTATTAATGCATGTAATAATTTTTGCACATTTGTTTCCAGATTAACTACCAGCGGTTCAAGTTGACTGCTATATTGAAGTGAACAAAAATGCCTCGAGTTTGTGTTAACAGTAGTGACACATTTTGTTATGTGTGTGGAGAAGTGACATTTGCTTCACAAAAACAGCAAATTACTCCATTGATTAAAAAAGCTTACAGTTGTTATTTTGGGTGCAAAATAGGTGATCAGGATAAACCCTGGGCTCCACATGTGATATGCAACACTTGTGCAAGCAACCTCAGGAACTGGATGCATGGGAAAGGACGTTCAATGCCCTTTGCAGTGCCCATGATCTGGCGTGAGCCAACTAACCATGTCAGTGACTGCTACTTTTGTATGGTTCCTCCAATCAAAAAGGGAATGTCTAAGAAGAAGAAGCACACAGCGATCTATCCTAACATTCCATCTACCATACGTCCAGTTCTACATGGGGAAGGATTGCCAATACCTGATCCACCGACAGAGTACGACATTACTTCTGAGGGGGGGATTGTGATTGTCCTGAATCATGTACATCACAAGATCCAGAGTTCCTTCCAAATATATCATCAACTGATGAGCCACAAAAATTGTCTCAAAATGAGTTAAGCGATCTCATTAGAGACTTGGATCTCTCTAAAGCTAAGGCTGAGATTTTAGCATCAAGACTGCAACAGCGCAATTTTCTGGAAAGCAATGTAAATGTTTCATTTTACCGCAGAAGAGAGCAACAATTCACTCCCTTTTTTAACACGCAAGATAGTCTTGTGGCATGTGTAGACATAACTGGTCTCATGAAGGCTCTCAGAATTAATTACAACCCTGATGAGTGGAGACTCTTTATTGATTCGTCAAAGTTAAGCCTAAAAGCAGTGCTTTTACATGTTGGTAATAAACTTCCTTCTATTCCAGTTGGGCATAGTGTGCATATGAAAGAGTCATACCAAAATATGAAAATTTTACTAGAAGCCATCAAGTATAATGACTCTCAGTGGCTAATCTGTGGTGACTTGAAAGTGGTAGCACTCGTACTATTAGGAATGCAGTTAGGATATACTATAGCTGTGGACAGAGTAATTGGCGGGTCAGTGTGAACGCGCTGTTGCCGTACTTGGGGACAAACTCGCGATGCGCTCTCTTTCTATCACCTGAAAATTGCAACGCTGTGCGGCCTGTGTTGCCTAGTCCAAGCGTCAACAGCTCTCTAACCACCCCCAAACCTTCCACCTCCCTTTCACTAAAAATGTGTGAACCTGAGAATCGGAATTAGAAAGTGTCAGTGTGAGTGTGAACTTGCTCGAGAGAGGATATTTTGATTTTTAGCGATTTACGATTTTTACGTGCGATTTAAATAATTCCTTTTGGTTATTTATTAATTGTAGTAATTTAGTGTAATAATTTTACCGAACAAAAAGTGCAGTAACTTATAATTAGGGAAATTTAGCAAGAGAATCTTGCTACTAAAAATGGATACTTAGGAAGAGACTTATTCTCCTATTCCAGGTGTTTCCGAACTAACGACTCCCAACAAGACGCAAGTCATCGACAGCAGAACCACCGCTGCTGAAGCAGACAACACAGTAAATCTATCATTCACAATGTTTATAAATATTTCAAATTTCTTGTGGACAATGATCGAGAAATTTTGTCTTCTACATGTACGCTAGTAGGAAAAGACTTGAAAGATATGGACGTACTTGATATTGACGAAATAAAAAACTGCAGTGATTTGTTACCGCAAAAAACAACCATATTGCGAAAAAAAATTAGGGAATGGACAGGCTATTTGCGCTGCAGCTTGTGGTTGTCGGTTTGAGAACTGTCCAGCGCGTGTGTCGTGAGGGAAAATAACCTACGTTTGTTTCTCGAAAGAAAAATATGAAACAATACAGCACTCTAACAAAGCTTAGCGACTTTGACAGTCCTTTGTCAGGAGGACAG
This sequence comes from Vandiemenella viatica, assembly GCA_031002005.1. NCBI lineage: Eukaryota > Metazoa > Arthropoda > Insecta > Orthoptera > Morabidae > Vandiemenella > Vandiemenella viatica. The sequence continues at coordinate 83,528,635 of JARYHS010011408.1, read as the reverse complement.
TACTCGAATTTTACGATAGTGATGAGTGGTAATATATAAACAGATAATTTTGTCGTTAATTAAGCAAGTTTTTCAGTGCAGAGGATGACAAAATAAAATTTTGATTTTAGTTATAAATATACAAACTGAAAATAAAATGTAACACGTGGACTTTTAGCCACAAATAAAAGAAGAGTATTTCCATAAGTTTCCTTAGTCTGTCGAGAATTTTATTTTTCTGCGCAGATAATAGAATAATAAATAACAGGTCTTTGAAACCTCCAATTATATTAAACGCATCTGCAATGCATAACTTTCTTAACGAAATGACTTAAAACACGTTACAAACCATTACTACAAGTAAAGAGGTGAATACAACTGTTACGCACACGGCTTGGCAACGGCGCATTTGACGCCACCCGCCAATTAATCTGGCCAGAGCTATAAATATTGCTGCTTTCTCTGTGAATGGGATAGCAGAGCTCATGCATCTCATTACAGTAAACACGAATGGCCCACCAGAAAATCTCTTCAACCTGGTATAAAGAACATTAAGAGTGAACCTCTTGTAGACCCTAAAAAGATTCTGCTCCCGCCCTTGCACATCAAGTTGGGTCTCATGAAAAACTTTGTTAAGGGAATGAACAAAGATGGTAACGCATTTAAGTATTTGAGGCAAAAATTCTCTTACTTAAGTGATGCCAAAGTAAAGGACGGCATCTTTGTAGGCCCACAGATTCGAGAGCTTTTCAGAGACCATACATTTGATGGAATCATACAAGGTGATGAGAAGCATGCATGGGAATGTTTTAAGACAGTGTGTTTACAGTTTTTGGGGAACACCCGAGCAATAAATTATAAGGAAATTGTAGATAACATGTTGTCATCTTATGAAAAACTTGGTTGCAACATGTCATTGAAAATGCATTTCTTACATAGCCATCTTGATTTCTTCCCCAAAGATTGTGGTGCAGTAAGTGATGAACATGGGGAGCGATTTCATCAAGATATTGCCACAATTGAGAAGAGGTATGCCGGAAAGTGGAGCCCTACTATTTTAGCAGATTACTGCTGGACTGTCATAAGGGATGTTCCCGAGTATGTGTATAAACGTCAAGCCAAGCGAAAATGCTCATCTTCTGAATTTATCTCTGAACAAAATATGTAATTGTATATACTGTACATATGGACATTTAACATTTGTAATCCTTTATATACATTTGTGACCAGTTAATTTATATATTTCATTTTGTGCTTCACACATTTCTGGTACAAAGTAGACTTACAAAGTATTTTCATTCATGTAATATTATCTTCATTTTTTCTTAATATTTTACTTTTGTACTTCCAGAATGGCACTGAAACTCATCAATGCGTAACACATAAAAGAATTAAAGTAATTATTCACTTAAAATTTATTATGCTGAATCTTGGAACATGAATATTTAGTTAGTGAGTTATTTATACAAAAATGTAGATTACTTTTTTTGAAATACTAGAGCTAAGTATTTATGAAAATGATGATTTTGTATCATTTTATACTGAAAGAAACATAACTAACTCAAAATCATGCAATTTACACACTTTCACCTCAAATTTGTTGTTCAGTGTTATTATAAAACTATATTTGTCTTTTACTAGTGTCTTACTTCATTATAATTAGTATCACTGGAATACTTGATTATAAAGGTTTAGACAAGTAGGTTTAAATTAAAATTAGAATTGCTACTGCTCGGTATATCTTCAAACACTTGGTGATTAAGTGTGCTACCTGCAATGTTTCCACCAGAGAGCTGGTGGACTTCGCTGTGGGACACGTCCAAATAACGCATAGCTTAATGGCTTTCAGAATGTTCTTGCTCGAGTTTCTAATATTTTTATTTACTTTAATTATTTTATTTTAGTAATACAGTTCAACAATTCAAACATTTTTTTTGTAGACTTTGTTCTCAACAGTGCGGGTAGATGTTCTTTTTTGCTAGTGACTCTTCAGGTTTCTTCCGAATGCATAACACTTAACGTTTGCAGGTAACTGTTATCCATAATAATCCTGTTAATTTTTCAGATTATACGATTATAAGGTGAGATCACTCTTCTGAAATAATAATTAATACCAGGTAATAAGAGATTTTTCCAGGTTACTTGATTAAAAGTAATACATCTTTTATTAAACTAGATGAAAATTGTGATTCGTATGATTTTTATCGCTAAGATACACCGAAGAAAAACAAACTTTACTCCATTTTTAAATACATAACTTTAAACCACCTTTCAGACTGTATTGCGAACCGAAATAGTAACGACAGAATCCACGTCTGTTTTTAATTTAGCACGCTGCTCCAAGTTGAACAGACAGTTTTCTCATTTATAGCACAACTCAGAAACATTTTCAATTACAAGCATAAGTATCAATAAATAACTCACGGTTATCTTTTTACTTATACCACCAGTATTTCAGTGAAGCTTCGGTAGGCACTTTATGGGACCCCGTATAAATGCAACAGAGAACATTGCCTGCCGTCTGCCAACTTTCTCCGGTTCTGTTCGCTGACTCCCTTTCTCTTCTTTGGCATGTTAGAGTCAGGCAGCTAAACATTTAAATGAGAAAAGTTTGCTCTACCGATCTTTTTCAGGAGCACCTCTCCAGTTTTCACTCACTTCTCCAAATGTTTTGAATACTGATAAAAATCCAGGAGTTGACTAAAAAGCTACAATCCCAAAACAACATTTTGATTAATTTTTCCCCTTTTTATTCATATAAACACACACACTTTTAACACAACCAGTTACAGAGATCCAATTGGCAATGAAAATACTCCTAGTGTTTACTGCAATGTCGATTTTTACTCATGAAAAATTAATTATAACGTTGCCCATTGGTTTTAATTCTGCAACTCAGTGTGACTTAAAAGTTCGCTGTATTACATCTGTTTACTAAGCCTGACACGTATGAGGTAATCATATTAATAGGCCGTGTGTTGCCTACTATGCTCCCATGCTGCCGGGAGCTAACCTCTATAAAACGTCGTAATGTTTTATAAAAATCCATTGACTAAACAGTGTGGGCAACTTCATCAGACACAAATGTAAAAAGTAAACTTCTATTTTGCTATATAGGGACGCATTGTAACGATCTATAGGATTTAGTGTGAGGTGAAGAAAATATTTTATTTATATCTTCATGGTTATCACTTGAAAACTGTAAGCCCGAGGATTTTCAGAATATTTAGATTTTCCTTTTTATTCCACGTTTTGTGGAAACTTTTCTGAAAAACCATTTAGAAGCATAATTCTCTCGCCCTCCCCCTATTTATCCCTGTTAATTCAGAATCCACTGATCCGAAAAATTTTCCAAGTTAATAGTGATGCATGGAATGCAGTCCACTGCCTAATTTGAAAATGTATCATTGATATTTGGTGAAAGAAACTGCAGTCTGACATAGTATATACGGTATAATATATCTGTTAAAGTCGTTAGAGTAAGTAACGCTTTTCTGGAGACACTCAATGCGCATATTACCAGTTTTTTTATTGTGCTCTAATTAAAAAAATGTTAATGATTCCTCCAGTAAAAGCTCCTAGTTTACATTTTAAAAATTAGTTTATTTTGTGAAAACTATAAAGGCCTCATGAACTTCAATCTCTATTATTGATTGGTTTTCAGCTTGAGGCTTCAGCCACAGGGAAATTAAAGAATTTTTACAATATCATTTGTACTCGTTAAATTCTGATATAATCTTCTATCAAAATCTGCTATTTCAATTTTTTTCCGTTCAATACAATAAATCCTCCTAATCTGGTAACTCGCAACGTTTTAGATAAAAATATCGACATATTAATCTGCCTATTAATCTCTACCATAATTAATCGGCTAGTGCACATATGACATTGGAACTGGATTCCACATAAACTGGGATTCTATAAATATGCAGTTATCTCGATTAAAAATTCGATTCAAGGCTAATTAAAAGTCTCATAAAAAGGTTGCTAGATGAAACTTTGCTGATAAGCTCTTTAATTTATTTGGGCTTAATCCTAATTCCATTACGACTACTATTCATAGCTGGAAAATTCTGAAAAACATTCAAACCTGGCTCACAGGAAGCTATTATCAAAAGAAACCATGCATAAACGGAGAATTTAACTTGGTATTTGCATGAACACATTCAGTACCAATACTATATATTAATTTACGTCGAATTATATGTATCAACGTTCTGCACCTTGGATTTATCACGAATTATTTAAGGTTTTATTTATTCTGCAGAAATACCTCGCAATGATGTCTTTATCTCGTAGTGCTAGATGGAATTTCTTACAACACGTTGTTCGAACCAACATAAAAATCAATAATTCAAGTGACTCTACCAAACTCGGACCTAAAGCCAGTTTTGTTGCTCTTGACTGCCAATGGAATTATAAAACAATATACCGAATTCACTAATCACCAATGAGATATAAAATTTAGAAAGAGCTTTTAAAACTACTCTGAACATAAATTAATGTTTTTTAATAGGACAGAAACTAACTAAACTCTTACACTATATTTGAATATCTTGTTGATTCCTACAGTAAAACATTTACATAGTTGTTTTAAGGCTAAAATCTGTTCAGTTAAATATGGAATTCAATTTATATATTAAATTCGTTTCAGACTTCATAAATGGCAAAAAAATTCTTGCTAAAGATTTGGCCAAATAAAAATGTCTTCACTGTATAATTTTAAAGAAATTGTGATTATACTCAAAAGCTTGGTTTAATGACACATTACGATAACAACAAAAATAAACCTTTACCTCAAATTGGACAATGGTTAAATATAAAAAACCTTAACAATTACAGAGATCTGTAAGGCAGTTATACCAGAAAATATAATGAAATATTATTTATTAAACATTATCATAAATTACTGTCTTATCAGGATAACTGATAACAGATTTTTGCGTATATGAATCTCCTAAAAGTTAACTGTATGTGAAAATAATATTGCTTGATGAACATAGATATCACCATTCTGGCTCAAAAGGCACTCGCCTGAGCATCATATGCAAAAGACGGTCTAATTATAAGATACTGAAGGCTTGCTTCTGTTCGGAAAATTCTGTACCCATCAATCAATTTTCTCTTCCCTGACTTGTAGAAGCCATTCTGCTATCAGCGATTATATGATATAGATCTCTATTGGGAATACGTTTCTGAAGCAAACAGACGATTTCTATAGGTATAGGTTTATACGTAAAAACAGGAAATGCTGGCTAGACACGGGAGTCTTGCTTGCCGAATTTGTGGAAAGGATTTTTAAGCAGCTAAAACTTAGCAATACACCATCTTTCATGCTACGATTTCCACTTGTTGGTTATATTCGCTGTGTTCCAACAGACTTGGGAGTATGTCAGCTCTAGGCAGTTTCAGAGGAGAATCTAGGTTATCTGAACACAGGCGTAGTCGTCGAGCGACAGCAAGGTATTATCTTGGCAGGAGGAACGCTTCGCCTTCCTGGAGACAGTCGGAAGCTAACTGGTATCACTGCCTCAGTTGACGTCATAGCAGCGAACTACCTGCTCTTATGACAGATCTGTAATGCGTTGACTTTTGCTCGGTGTTTGTGACTTAGCATAATGTACTTGCATATAACCCGACGCTGTGTGATGCAAAGCAAAGTGTAAATAATGTTATTAACACTCCTTCGGGATTCTATTTAACCCATGGATGTTTTTAACAATTATTTGTGAATTCCACACTGACTTAAGCTGTAAACTGAAGTTGGTAACAGCAACCTTGCGCAATAAGCAATACTGTAGAAAATCCTTGAATGTGATTTAATTAATTATATGGTAAAATTGATACAGTTTATGGAAGCAAGTACCCTATATGACAAAAAAAAAAAAAGTGAAACACCCAGAGGTGTAGAATCGCTTAAGACATTCAATGGCATTACATTGTGTTTAGTGATGAACTGCCGTTCTGAATAACCTCGGATGACCATCGTAGGCGAGTATGGTGACAACCCATTCTTCCAATGTTTTGGAGAGGCACAGCGATGTTACTACTGGTAGTGTGGTGAGCCGTCGTGTATGATTTCAGATCACAGCTGGTACTGAATGGGCAACTCTGACGACACAACGGTACGTCATGTACATCCTGTTTCCTCATGTGTTACCTCTCATGTGACGGTATTGGTGCCATTTTTCGACAGGACAATGTTCATCTATACACGGCAAGTGTCTCAGTGAACTGTCTGCTTGATGTTGAGGTGCTCACGTGACCTGCAAGATCCTCAGATCTCTACCCGATAAAACAACTGCTCAGACGTCAACTCCGTCCCAGTGAGGAATATCTAGGACCAGGTACAAGAGGTGTGCACCAGCTCACACTAGGAGAGCATATAGAGGTTTTACGACGCTATTTAACCTAATCAGCGCATACATACAGGACAGAAGGGGTGCAAAGTCAAAATGATAAGTGGGCTCATACTGTCGAAGATCGTTGTAAATTTGTCTCGGTTTTGAAATCACTCAAATAATATCACATACCCTTTCAATCCGTGAAATTTCATTTAGTTTCCTCCACCGCGTCTGGGTGCCTCAGTTATTTGTCAGGCAGTGTAGTTAAAAATATTACACCTAATTTCGTAGCATGTATATTCAGACAATACCGATTAATGTCGCCTTATTTCTATTATACTGCAGTTAGATTTATAAAATTATCTTCAATCAAAACATATATACTAATGGGATGTTAAGTAACTAGCAGGTAATCAGCAGTTGCTAATATAGTTGGTTCCTTAATAATTACAGTATATGTACTGTTCCACGCCCCCAAGACTGTTTTCACATTGAATCAAAGCAAACATATCTAATCTTAATTTCTAACTGCAAAAACGATGTTAAGTGAACAAATTTCACCCAAATATTTCTTATATTACGAGATCAATAAGTGTATAGGAACAAGATCTTGACGTTCAGTTAATCAACGGAATGTCATTAAATTTCTGTATGCTATCCGAATTGTTTATTGTTTGCTACTTTTGTGTTTCTGAAGGTAATAATAAAGCATTAATGGTGTCTTAAATATTTCGTATTTCTTGATTCTCGTTTAAGTGAAGAGGTAGAATCAGAAGAGGAATGACAATCATTCGGGAATTATATTACGTATTTACTAATAGATAATCGCAAGTTGCCTGACTTTTGAGATAAGCTTTATAAATAAAAAATACGATTGACTACAGGATTTGGCTTATTTAATGTAAACATCACAATGGATGATAGAATGGAAATGGGGTGTGTGTATTAATAAGCTTCATCGTTTTATTGCGAGTGTGTATATTTATTCTGATTTGATACTTTTCCAGTAACCACATAAATGCGATATATTCTTATTTTTAAATTTTTAGTTAAAATTATTTTTATTGTTTAGTGGTTCGCCGGCATCATGAAGAGTGCTTCAAATTTCACATCGTGCGAAAGTACCAGATGTGCTGACGGTGCAAATATTTCTCTCTCTCACTTCGTTGATGCTTGAAAATAATAAATTCTCCACTTGATGACGCGTTACATACATTCGATATTATTGGGAGCACATTTCTGGCGGCGCAGCTTCATTATATCTGCTGCCTCGCATTCGAATAATGAAATTAAATGCCGCCGTCCATGTTTTGGTAATGGATGTAACCGGCTGCTGCTACACTTTTATTTCTCGCTCTCTTTGAGCAGAATAATTTTATTTTCAAAATCGTCAGTTTCCAGAGCACAGAAATCCAAATACACGCATCGGGGAATGTGACGCGCATATTTGGCGTCGGCATGTTGTAACTACAACAAATTCGAATAAATTAGTTTCGCTGCATGGATGTACAGACTGAATTCACTGACGAATAAAATCTGTCATTTTTCGATTGACTTGTTTTTGCTCTGTATGGGCATTTACCGCAAAAATAAAATCATCTGGCATTACATTCTCGCGCATTAAAATGATCTCTATTACTGGAATACGTAAATGGTGCGAATTTTCGCAGTGTATTTAAACGAGTGTAAATAAATAGTACGAAAGTGACTAAAGATAAATATTAATCTCAGGTGGAAAAATACTTCCCCAAAAAAATAATTCTTGTAAAAATACGGCGAGTCTCGTTATTTAGTGAAAAAAAGTTATGTGGTCTGGTTCTGAGTAAAGTCTACACTTAACAATGTTTATTCACTTCACTTTCTGAGAGAGTGTTGTTTTTCTTGGTATGATAGGTCGTTGGTTTAAAATAAAAAAATATCTGACTACTTGGTCATTACACATGTAATAATTTTTACTTACGTGTTAAGTATGATATACATGATTTTTTCGCAACTTGTCGAACCCGAAAGAAAGGCCAAGTGACCAGAATTCTTTTTTTTTTAATTCTAAATCAATGATCTTTAACACCGAGAGAAACCACTCTGGTTCAGTAAGTGAAGTAAATACATACTCTAAAGTGTATACTGTGCTCGGAAAAAGATCTCACAAAGTTTTTTTGTCCAGTTTATACTTTAAAAAAGACCGCACGTACAGCTTCTGAGTGGACGTTTCCTTAAGAACAGTTTCATAATAATTTGTAAATCTTACATAGTGTTCATGAGTGTGGCGAGAGTCTATATACCGACGATTTTAGTGTGGGAATTTTGTTGGATAATGAAGAAATAAAGATAGAAGAAATGTTATTTAATATCTAAAAAATAATAATTTAGTAAGAATTAAAATTCACGAGATGCGAAAAATCAATTAACTTTGCGTAAATGAATTCTAATTTCACTGTTAAATAACGCTCAAATAATTAACTTAGTTAATACATTTTGAAAATGTTACTATTTCAAAAGGGTACATTAAGAAAAGTGGTTTACCCCATTTTTCATATATTTTATCTATTGAAGAATTAAAAATGTAATTTTGTTCGAAGCTTCTCGAGAATTGCATGTAACTAAAAGCTAGTGGAATGTATGCAAGGCATGAAACAGCGACTCACACGTTACAGTAAATCAATCTTCCACAGAAGCAGTCAGGCAGAAGATGGCTATTAATTACAGTAAATGGTAGAATACAACCAACTGACGTCTTAAGTATAAGTGAATCCAGCAAGGTCTGTATTATTGGAATGAAATTGAGAATTAGGGGAGGGCAGCTAGAAATGATTATGAAACTGCTGTAGAACGCAATCAGTAATTGCTATCATAAAGAATTTTGGTTTCAAAGCATTCTAAGATAAGAGGCAGGCGAAGAAAAACCCTATTGTGTGTATGAGGCACAAATTTGTAATGAGGTCTGAGGTTTGCAAGAAGAATTAGGAAGAGTTGACATGACATTGAACATAAAATATTTCTTAATTTACGTTATCAGCGAGTGGGAAAGTTTTCGTCTCTAGGTAAGAGGAGAGAAGCCGAACAGTTTACCCTAAACAGTCAATAATTTTATCTAAAAGTTTTACGTAGTGCAAAAGCAGTTATATACGAGTAGATAGCATCAGCGCTATTACAGTTCGTAATTACTGTTATTATTGTTTGTGAAGGGATCCTGTCAGATCACGTAAAACCTTAATTCTCATTATGGCTTGTAACTAAGGATTTGTCCTATGCTTCAACTGTGCAGATAGAAACAGGGATTATCAGTTACTGGAGAAATTGGGGGGAGAGGGGAGCTTAAGGGTTGCCATCTGTCTGTAATTCGTGTCACTTATGACTTGTGTGATGTGTGTATTTTCGTTTGTGAAATCTTGTTTATGAGGCAAAGATATCTTCCCAGCATTCGCTTAGGAGACTCTGGAAAATCGCCTAAAAACCGCAGTCATGACGACTGACACGCGGGAGACTCGTACCTGATCCCGATTCAGTGTAATAGAATGTCTCGAGTGGTTGCTATTATATTAATTATACAACATTACTAAAGATTTTCATTTAACTTTAAGTTTACTTGCAACCGAAAAAGGGGGGGGGAAAGGTGATTAGCTAGGAGATGTTAATTCTAGCAATCTGTATCAGGTTCTGACACCAGACAATCCTTGATTACCCAGAGAGGGAGATAAATGGCTCATGGTAAAATAATAATAATAATAATTATGGTGTGGTAATAATGATACTTTTGCCTTTTAAGAGTCGATTCCCGAAAAATTCCTTTCTTAGTATAATATATTAAGAAAGGAATATTGTCACAAAAGCAAAGATGTTATTTTGAAAATTATGCTTAATTTATCGATTTCGGTTAGGTATCCTGGGAGATAAAGAGCTCGTAACACAAGAAAACGCATTTTAGAAATATTGACATTTTTTCCCCATTAAGGGCCGAATTTGGAAAAAATATGACTTTCTTATAATATGATGTAACCAAAGCGGATATCGCAATCTTTAAGCTCATACTTAATGGCTGGTGACAAAAAAAAAAAAAAAAAAAAAAAAAAAACTTTTAGATATAATATATATGATGAACAAGTAACGAACTGTTCAAAACTATCAAGAAAGCTGCCCGTCGGAACAGGCAGAGATTTCATCTCAGATCCCGAAATCGACATTGTGGAGGGAGACGTTGCAGGCGGCACTGAGGTAAGTCATCGCTTCCTCTGCGAGTTCACACGCGTCCTCACTGCGACTTTCTCGTCCGCAAGTTTCCGTCGTTTCGCGAGCGCAGCCCGCCGTGCGCTACAGCCACTTACGAAAGAATTCCCATAAATCGGAGCCCGAGTGTAAACAGCCTGCGGTGCGTCTCCAGTGCGCAGCACACTTATCGGCTGGCTGCTCGGCCAACCTGTTGAGTCGGCCGACTTCGCCTAGCCTCCCCAAGCTCCTTACGTGGTTACATTCTACGCAGTCTGAATTGTTACGTATCAGAGAAAGTGGTGCTCACCTGTGTGACAGGGTGTGTTTGTTGTTAACCGTCGTTCGTGAGCTGGCACCCTGATGATTGACCAGTTCTAGAATCGGAGCGTCTAAATACAAACAACTGCATCCAAAATTCGCATTATCTGCTTAAACAAATTTGCTGCATCAATTTGTTTTCTTTATGGCCGCAAACCACAAATTTCTCCCACGGCAGTCGAATTGGCGTAGATTATGGACCTTCCCAGCATTAGCCTAAGTGACTGCGGGAAACCGCAGTCAGTAGGGTCGGTGCTCTGGGTCCAAGATTCGAATGCTGTCGTATAGTCCCTCCCGATCCAATGTGGCGGTGCCCTATAGCGAGCAGTGGTGGGTATTTTTTTGCATGAAATAATAACTTCGACGAATCAATTTTCACTTAAGTTTCTTATCTTATGTTGCCCTTCAGTAACATTACACAACAAGCCATCTCGTCTCGCTGCATGTACCAGCGATTAAACTACTGACTGATAACTCAACTTTCAACTAACTGTCACAAACAGTCAACTAACTAACTAACAATCAAAACCACATTGAAACAATCAGATTAAAAAAAAATCATTCAAAATCATTACAAAACACCTTGAAATGAATGTTATTTACAGGTATTTACACACAAACATAAACCAGTGCAAATCGTCTCAAACTGTCCTCCAAACTCACATCAATACTTACAATTACAAACTTTTAATTAATGTTTCGTACATAAATGTCCTTCATCATGTTATATCTCATTTACACAGTTCTTGGACCATAAAACAATGTTCATTTGCATGACGAATATACACAAGTTCGCAACTAATCACAAGAAAAATCCATAAGTTATCAATCCCCAGCTTGCTATACATAATTCTTAATATAAACTTTTATTACGAGGCTATGTCTGAAGGCTGTTATAGCAGCCATGTTGGCTGGTCGGCATGTCTAACTCTGTTTAAGTGTTGTATTCGTCTTGAGTTGCTGATAATGTGTGAAACATTGCTAGTTGTGTTAAAATCATGCGCACACGATGATATAAAGAGGAAACACAACTTCGACTGGCTGTGTTGCTCAACTCGCCTGGTAAAATTTCGTTAAAAAATCATACGTAGGAATAATGTTTCTCAAATTCTTTCATTATTTCACGCTAACTATTTCTGATGCTTGTAAATGACAAAATATATCAATTCTTTTAGAAACTATTCGGAGATTATTGCAAAAAATAATTTCTCCCGTTGACCTCGAACGAAGAAAACATCCTGATATATTTCAGTACAGTGAATGTATACGTGCCTGAGGCTTTCTATTATACTACGGTCTAATTAGAGAAACGAACATATCAGTATAGTGCTATCACTCAGGGGACGTCATTAGCATTAATCAAGCGGATTAACGGAGAGCAGCTCTAAATCCTGGGGCTGTAATGCAGCTCTGCCAACTGATCAACTGCAGCTGGTTTATTATCTTTGTAATAAAGCATTGATAGAGTTAGACTTACAGAAAACACTTGTGAATGGAAAATGTCACATAGTTTCAAGAGTGTTTCAATGGCTGAAATAAAGAGTTTTTAAAAATATTGTTTTAGCCGAAACGAGACTTTCGATCCGACTGATTTTAGATTAAGCCAACAATCTAAGCCACTATTTCCTGCAGATTGCTAGAAAAGTTTGTTGTATGATAGACACATTAGAAAATATCTCAATTTAATGATTGACGTGTGGTTACACTAACCTTAATGACTCATAGATCTGTGAACAGATTTCGACATAAGGTGTTCTATACTTTCACCCAAATACACCTCAGTTGCTTATTAACTTCTAGTGATAGGTTGATTCCACATATAAAAAGTCTTCTAAATAACTATTGGATTCAAGTCAAATCGCATTATATCATAGCGGTGCCCGAAGTTCTTGTTACCTATAAAATATTAGTCCTATAAAATGAGAGTGGTCTGATTGCTCTGTAGTTATGGCACCAGACTGGAGAATGAAAGGTCCCCAGTTCGAATCCATGTCTTACCTGGGATTTTATAGGACCTTACCCCAACCCTCACCTTCGGAACAGCTTGCAGTGTAATATGAAATGCGCCAGAACGCTTCCGTGGTTTGGATTCCACGTTAAATTTTAGGCCTCCATACTCAGTGATCCTGCTGGTTAGGTTAAGGCGGCTACGATAGGGGCTGACTGCGCCGCCAGTAAAATTTTGTCACCAGGTCATCACGGCCACATGGGCCTTAACCTAGCCCTGTATACTGACGCCACGACACACAGTGCATTTTAAACCGTTTTCCACTGAAAGCAACTCTTAAAAATAATGTTTCTCAATACGAGATTCTCAAACAACACTTCAAATCAGAAAAATTCATTCTACGGTATAAGTCATTTATGGCACTTATCTGATAAAAGTGAATGATTTTACAGAGAATTTCTCTCAGTATGTCGATTGACTAAGCCTTAAGGACTTTATTCTTTGATTTTAAATTATTTCTTAAGAATTAAAGCAATTTGGAGTGAAGAAGTTAATGGCCTCTAATTTTATATTGCCTCTTACGGTATTTTGATTTGATTTTGTTGTGTTATAGAATCAATATGTGTGCTAAAAATTAGTGTAAATGACAGCCGATTAATATTTATGATAGAATAAATAAGATAAAGATAACAAGACGAATGCTATGTTTTCTTACCTCAATACAGATATTATTATATTGTATGTCTCGTTTGTATCTTATTAGTCGAGCAGAGAGCGATTGTGAAATTTATTTTATTGAAGAAAGAGTTAAAAAAAAAAAAATTCTTGACGTAACTTTGTGTATGAATTATTCAGTATGTTACATGTATTTTCAGATAATTTTGATCTCTCAAATTAAATTCATTTCAAGTTTGACGCAATGAACGGTACACGCAGCAAGCAGCAAAGAGGGCAATGACTTATCCGTATATTGCGACGGAGCGCAGTGTTCAGCATGAACTTGGTACAATGAGGCTATTTTTGAAGCACGATTACAACGATCGTTTCTGAGAATTTGGTGTGTCTTGAGCTGGACAGTCCAGATTTTGAGGCTAGATGTTGAATCGACAAAAGAAAATGAAATATAATGCAACGTGTCGTTTCATTTTAACTGAAATAGTATTTTAATGTGTACCCATTCTCATAGTGCGCGTAAGGTGACAGGAGTTATCTGTCGTCATATTAGTAACTTTTGTACGGCTAGATCATCTTTGGAGCAAGGAAGAGAAGAAGCTGGAGGATAATTGTTAGATTACGAGTAATAAGAAAATAAGCAGGTTGTTGTGTTTTTATATTTGTGAAATATAGTAAGCACTGTTCTCTCCTGAAGGCATATAAATCAAGGGAATCGATGTGTTTCACATCGCCTATGTAAATTCGTATCATTGATGATTTTAAGTTTACAGAAATAAAGAGTAAATCTTAAAACTCACGTAATAGCTTACGCGCGTCAAATAGAGCGGTTTTGTAACTTATTGGATTATGCATTCGTCTAAAACATTAAGGGTCTGCAGTTCGAATCTCTGTGTGGACAAGAATTTGTATGGGGTTTTTACTGTTCATATAGTATGCTAAGTCGTTCCCGCGGTTTCGGGTTGGAGGCTAACCTGTTTGTCCAGCCCCGACAAAGGCGGGATGGGCGGCAAATTGATCAGGTTGTAAGACCATATGAATTTACTTTTTAACTTACCACTTCCGTTCTCTGCAAATGATTGGTCCGCTACGTAAAATGCAGTACTCAAAGACAGTTAGTTAAAAAAATGTTGTACCCTGATTTTTCGGTTTGGTCACAACTATTACTAGTTGCTCGTGGCATAGTTGGCAGAGTTTAGTTATCACTATAAATAATGGTGCCTCCTCCGGGTGTAAATGGTCTGTCTAACATAGTAACAAGATTTTCAGTGAGTATTATCGAAATTGAAGCATTAATATTTTTGATACAGTTTCGGTGTACCCATATATTCACGATTGTGCATACATACATTGAAAACTTAACGCGAACTAACTCAAAACGATGTAGGGAATACTCACTGTGTAACACGATCTTAAGTGACAGCGGCGACTATCGTAGCGGTTTGCATCAAAGCATCGTAAAATGCGCATGCGCAGAACGTTGTAGCGCATGGTGCACTAAACGCGTATAGCGTAACGCTAGCAAATTTGTCCTTAACGCACCAAAAGAAGATTTACTTAAAAAGTAGTGAGATGTTCAGATTAACTAGATTATCACATTTATTTATCATTATTTTCATGTAGTTATTTGTTGTAGATATGTATTAAAAATTTTCTTTCTTATTAACAGAGATGTCAATAGGACACGTAATGCTCAAATGTGAATATCCAGAGTTACTGATCTGTGTATACATATAACAGTAATTCAGAAAGTTCTTCATAATAGGTTCAGTTAACATTCTCTTCGCATAGCCTACTAAGAATCCAGTAATCCTCTCTATTGTTTCATATCGCGTGTTCTAAATCGAAGGTTGGTTTCCATTACAATGGTGCCCTACGGCTCGGTGGCGATAGGAGCCGGGATAATTTTTTATTTCTTTCTCGTTTTTTTTATATATATATATATTTATTTTGCTTCTGGCTTTACGCCAAGTCGACGTCGAGATCATTAGAGGCGGAAAAGGACTGGGTGCAAGAAATTCAGCCATGGCCTTTTGATGGGACCATCCCGTCGTCGCATGGAGTGATTTAGGGTTACCAAGGAAAACCAAAATCTGGTTGGCCAGACGGGAATTGGAACCGCGTTACAACTCACCCGCCACGCTCGGTGAGACGGGATAAGATTGTTGGCAAGACAAAGGAACGACATTCTTCTATGCCAGACAGCCATCTACATAATTATTCTTTCAAGTATATGCTGTTAAACTTCTACAATGGAATACTTCAACCTAGTACAGCAACACAGGACGGAGAAAATATCTAATTTAAACTGCCTATGCCGAAATATGGACGGTACATGCGACCCTTGCAATGCGACGTCAACGTGCTAGTCACAGGCCGATGGCGTAGAATTTATAAAGGTATCATCCCGGCTTTCATCTGGAAAAATTTCGGAAAAACATGAAAAAACGATAATCTGAATAACAGGACAGGAAATCAAACTCAAGCCCTGCCGAGTGAAAGGTCTCACACTTCAAATTTAGTTGTTAAAATAAACACATTAAATGTAGGTTAACATTCCACAAATGGTTAGTCGTTAGATTACCAGCCAGAAATTAGTTTTTGAAAGACACAAGTACTTACCTTCCCGTAACAGAAATTGGTAGTTACATTCAAATTATTCGACCATTTGATTTCCGAGACGTTCACACGCACGAAAGGAAACAGGGAACGAGTAAACTGGCCGACGGCCGTTCGATATCTGAGCCACGACCAACTTTGTGTTCCGCGCCGCCAAGTGGATGATGGCCAGCAGGGGCTACCCTCTGCTCTGTTGGCCTATCACTACGGCGTTAAATAAACCAAACAATAGTCACGATTTCTCTAAGCGTAGTTTTAACGATGTATTCTCAAAAAAATCTTACATATTGAAGTGAAAATGTAAAAAAAAGTAAGGTGAGAGTATGAAGTGACGGCTAATCATAAAATAACACGACATTATTCAATTAAATTACTATTGCTGATTTACACCAAGTTTACGTAAGATGTCCAGAAAAATATACTCATTATAAAAAGTTGCTGAAGACTGGATAAAATTATTTAATATGGCTATAAAATGTACTGTTATGTAGTGTGTGTTAAAGTCTTTCTCGAAACGAAATCACGAGTATATTCCTCAATTTTGGAAACTGCCATATGACTGTAGGTTTTATTTTTATTTTTTTTATTTTGCGTATGATGTTATATGACATTTACAACATTCAACAACAATTATACCATAATCAATGTACAATCTTGTTTCAAAGTAAACACACGTACTGTATATACACATAGTTCAGCGGACGATGCCCACAGCCGGCCACTGAGACAGCATCTCCAGTCACAACCACTACAATGTGACGTCGAGGCACTCCAACCAGGCCACCGCCTCCGGCGTAGCCGAATTTAAGTCTTCCAGATTACCAGTAAAAGCACGCAGTGAGAAGTCCTGCACAATGTGCGACACAGTTTGTCAAACCTCACCGCAATCACAGTACGGAGAATCTGCTCAGCGACAGGGGTGGAGAGTTGAAGCAGTTCTTCCCGTACCACATCTAATCCGATTTGATTTGCACCAAATTGACCGCGTTAAGTTAAATCCTGGTGTTTATGAACAGGGATTGGTAATTTGTACTATGCCCTGTGGTGTTGACGATGCCAATTCCGTTGTCCAGATATGTATAGGGCTGAAGAAGTTAGATGTTAGACTGACAGCAGTCTTCCAGGCCGGGCGACGTGACTTCAGCCTTGTTTTGTATTCCCTAATATCTTCATGGATGGGAAGAGCCTCGTTGTTCAGAATTCTCGACCACAGTTTGATTAGGACCTTTTGCCTTCTGATGTGAGGAGGTGGTATGTTGTTGAGCACCGGCAGCCATTGAATAGGTGTAGATAGAAGGGAGCCAGCTGTGATGCGCATTGTTTGGCGAAGCAGAACGTCCACCAACTGGGTGTGAGAGGTATTAAGGCACAGCTGGAGCAGTATTCAGCTGTGTCGTAAACCAAGTATAGGGCTGTTGTTCTTAAGGTACTATCATCAGCTCCCCACGAAGTTCCTGCCAGACGTTGAAGTAAGTGGTTCCGGCATTTAAGCTTGGCAGCTGTATTCTGAAGCTGCCTTTTGTAGGTTAGGGACCTGTCTAATGTCACACCCAGATATTTTGGGGTACTGTTATACTTCAGCATCTTGTCTCTGAACAATATATTCGGCTAGTAGTACATTTGTTTGTTGCTAAGATGGAATGTAACTATTTTCGTTTTCTGCAGAATAGGTTGAAGGCGCCAACTTCGATAGAAGGCAACCATTTTCTGAAGGTCATGATTTCTTCAGCCTCCACAAAGTTAGCTGTTTGCACTGTAAGATTGGTTTCATCAGTATTTATGAGAGACCGTGTCTGGCAGATCATGAGTATATAAATTAAAAATTATAGGGGAGAGAACCAAGCCTTGTGGTAGGCCATTATTTAGCTTGTGAAATCTGCTTGTGCTGAACTCAGTGTGCACCTGGAACAGGCGGTTACTTAACACGTTTCCCAGTAAAGAAATTATCTTTATGCAAGGAATTGCTTCGATTAGTTTGAGAAGGAGACCCTCTCACCAAACTGTATCGTATGCTGCCTAAAGATCTAGGAATGCAGATGCGTTCTTCATATTCTTCTGATAATCTAATTCCAAGTTGGTGGTAAGAGAGAGGATCAGATCACTACAGTCCTGACTGGGAAGGAATCCAGCTTGTTCAACAGGGATCAGAGCTTCGATTCCCGGAGCTATTCTGTTCAAAATATGCCTTTCCACTAATTTGTAAGTGACATTGAGTAAGGCTATCGGACTGTAACCTTGTGGGAAAGTTGATTTAAGCTGGTTTAAGTAAAGCAATGATTTTTGTTCGCTTGAAGATCTGAGGAAGCCTTCCAGATTGTAGTATGGAGCTGAAGAATGAGACAAGCCAACGAGATGTAGCTGGTCCACAGTTTTTCACTTGTTCTGGACAAATCCCATCTAATCCTGCAGCTTTTCCATTTCGAAGGGTCTTTAAACCTTTCTTTACTTCTTGTAATGTGAAAGCATGGAAGTACAGTATCGGGAGGTTGAGTTTCGCGCTTCAGACGTTTAAGCTCAGATTTGACCCGTCTAGTGAACTGCTTGTCCTTTTTTGTTCTACAAGTATATACAATGTGATTTGTTATTGATTCCACATTAATGAATAAGTATGCCCTTGAAGGTATTGATGTAGGATCTAATTTACGAATAAGAGACGAGGCTTTTCTACTAGAATGGGTAAAATTCAGATTTTTAAGAGTTTTTATCCATTTATCTCTTCTGGCATGGTCAAGTGATACCGGCAGTTCTGTTGCCTTCTCATAAGAGCTGTTTTCCTCAAACTCTTCTCTAGGTCTGCTTGACTCCTCAGTCCATCCTGGAATATAGTCTTTTCTGAAGTCTCGCGGGTTGGCTCTATTCGTTGCAGCTTTTATTAGTCCCACAAACCTTGCACAGTTCTCTGGGACTGCTTTGATCCATCGAATGTTAGCGTCAGTATATTTCGCATAGGCTTCCCAATCTGCTCTCTGGAAGTTCCACCGAGATTTAGGGTCGGATCGGATAACTGGTATCAGGATTCCTATTTTATAGATTGCGGGTCTATGCTGATTGTGAGGGAAATAACCGAGAACTTGTCTCCTTACGTGACAGAGAGGAGCTGTTAAACCAGAAGATACAAAACAGAGGTCTGGTGAGTAGTCTTGTTTAAAGCGAGCGGAATGAAATGTACATTTGCCTTCAGGGTCACGTATTAACGTCAAGTTGTTGACATCAGCCCATTATATCAATTTAATCCCGTTATGGTAACTCTGGTTATACCCTTACAGCGTATGATGGGAGTCGAAATCTCCAAGGATAATGCTATTCTTAGTGGAAACCAAGCCGATAGTTTCTGGCCAAGGTGCAGTGAGTGGCTTGTAGATGTTTGTAACACATTTAGCACCACCCAGGGAGCACGTGTAGCTTAAGGTATGCTCCCAACTGTAAGCATTAAGACCGGTGAACAGTGGTGGATGATAACCTCCAGGAATTTTGTGACAAAGAATTACAATAAATAACTCTCGGCATATGAACGGAAAATTCTACCAGAAGGGATTAGTCTTCTGTACTAACTTACATCACACTTCTCGTATTTTGTCTAAGTACATTGCTTCTCTAGTTCTGTGATACTAATATTGGGACGAATACAAAATTATACGCGTGTGTTTGTAGCGTTTGTCGTTTTATAAAGCGAGACCAGTCAGACTGGAATGGAAACTGTTCCCAGAGCCATCTTGATTATTGGCTAAATTCACCTGCGTACGATAAACGGGACAATTCGTAAGTAATTAAAGGATTTGGGACAATGCTTCACACCTCTTCACACATCCGATATAGCAATAGAATGAGAAAATTTGATGCATTAATAGGCATCGTCAATTCAACTCAGATTGTCAAATGACACTAACTTATTTTAATGTCGTGCGTCGACCATATTAAATGTCGTAACAGTTCCCCAGTTGATATATAGACTCCTTTGTATAGTAGAATACTTAAATTCGTTGTGAAGGAGTGAATATCAAGAGTGATAGAAGATTCAACTAAAATCCAGTGAAATACAGTGATAGAAATCTTAGGAACTTCCGTTCAATGCAGATTCAGCCGTGTTTGGAAATTTCAGTTTGAGGCATAGTGATCGAGAACATCGTATCATCGAAGTTTGTGTAATTCACTGACTAACACATCTCCTAGTTCTAAACCATGGTGTAGTGAGGAAAAGCCGCTGATTTCGGGAGCAGTAACTTAAGAGCTATTTAATATATTAACGAATTGAATCTGTAAGAGACCAAAAATCTACATTAGGTTCCTTTGCTTACAGGATGTAGTGCACTGTTTGCCTACGCACATTATATAAGAGAAAATGTGTTATATGAGATACAATGTAGCATAAATGACGCTGCAAACCAAATAGTAATATAGCAGGATGTTAAACCGAACGATTTAAATGCTAATGAATTCCAGTGTGGATCTAAGCTGAACTTAAGCGTTTCTCTTTTGTAAATATATTTGCCACAATCTTTGATATTTTTCCGAATAAAGTGTGAACTGGGGGGACATAAATATACGTTTGCATATAAATGACTTTTAAGAAATATTATGCCAAAAGATATACCTTTTCTCCAATTATTTATTTAGAAGCTGCAAGAACAATTGAACGCATAATGAATGCTTGAATGTTTTCCTGTAGTTGTTAATTGTTATCGTGTTTAGACTTGTACCTTCTCTAAGTCATCATTCAGCGTCACCATGAACCCCTTCTCAGCGCCAAGCAACCTGTTGATCGCGCCGTAGGTAAGCCGGGTCAAGACAAGGAGCCTGCTGTGCGGGACGACGGCACTCAGGGGCGATCGAAGAACTACGCGCGGAACTACAGCACTAACCCAGCGCTATTAATGGTAACACGTACGCTACAAGTAGTGAACTGATGGTCTTCACCCAAAGCAATCACTTTCTGCATTATTAAATGTGCTGACTTCCTTCTACAAATTACAAAGAAATAGTTTTTCTTAATCTACAATTTTGGCCGTGTTCGAGCTTAGTTTTACGAGTATAAAGTCACGATATGAGATGCTAATGATTAGAGATGGACAGTGATTCCACAAGTCTTCCTAATCGAGCTTTGGATGTTCAGGAGCCACACAAAGATTCGCCATGTCTTGTAGACGAATATCAATGCAATGTCAACAAATTACAGATTCTGAAACTAGACGTTGACTGGTTTTTGCAGTCGTGTACTTTATTATTTGATACATTACATAAGGGCACCGCACTAACGCCACTGTAGTGGCAGTTGGCTGACGGAGTCGGCTACATCGATAATATGACAGTGAAATAGCAAATCCCTTCACGATGTCGAGATATTTTTTGTTTTGTTTGGGGTTCTGTGGTTAGGTCATTACAACCAAGAGAGGATTGGTGATAACTAATGGGATGGAATCACGCCATAGCCTCTTGCTAATGTGTGAAACGATTCTTCATCTCAGTAACACCTCCTATTTTCAGAAAACAATCAACAAAGTTGTCATATGTTTAAGACGAACAGAATGGAAATCATAAACCAAAAAGAACAGCAAACAGTGCCTAGGCGTTTTAATTGGTATGAATATGACGCTGGAAAATATTGCAGAATATTTCAAAAGTTCTTTGAATTTTTTTATCTTAGTTGCATGTGTAATCAGTGTTTTTGTTTACGTCATAGCCACGGATTTTCTATCCTCATCAACTATTTGTTGTTTTCATGATTGCATAAAGTTGTACGATTGGAATCATATTTTAATGGTCATAATGCAAACTATTTCAAGCAAAAGATTTTTAAAGGTTTTCCGTAAATATGTGAACGTAAAGCAAATTTTCTTATTAATAAATATTATAGGAATTTTATGTTTCACATGGTCCTTTTGCATTAAATCCATTTAACTGTAATTTTAAAATTTTCCGTACTGTTTTATTTACGCCAATTTTTTACTCTAGTTACCCTCCATCTTGAAACTAACTAGATTCATTCATGTCATAATTAACTTCCATTATTAAAGGATTTTTATATTTAAATATTCTTTTTCGAAATCTACAACTGAATCAATATTATTTCCACTACTTTAAATCAACTCGAGAGAAGAGTTTTCTTAATAGATTCGTTCTTGAACTCTGCAGAGTCGAGTTGAAAATGTGTTTAAATTATAGCTCGTTCTGCATCTTGGGTTCACCAACATGTGGAATGATAGCTTCCTCTCTGAGTCTTAAAGCAAATTGTCAATCTGAATGCACTCTACTTCAGGTTAAATACCTAGCATCACCTTTTCCATAGTTTAACATTTATTTTACTGACTACACTAAAACATTTCAGAGATCCTTTAATTTTTACACATTATATACAAACATTCTTCTCTATTCACCAAACTTGGCTCACTTTTTTTTCAGTCATAACATCCGTTACTACGCTCTCCTTGATAAAATCAACGGTATTCATCATATTCCAATCCCGCTTCCAGGCTACGCAACTTAATCTATATAAGTAAAAATGAATCGCCAAATGTGTTGCTAAGCGCAAAACTCGAGAACGGCTCTACCTATTCGGCTAATTCCTTTTTTTATATTTTCGTTAAGGCACAAGGAAGTATCTCATGGAGAGAAAAAAACGTAAAAATTGGAAGAAAAATAGTAAAAATAAAAATTTTCCCTCTCAATCAAAACAAAACAAAGGAGCTTTTGATTATATTTAGAATTGTAAAATGATCGATCTGAAGAAATTTTTTCAAAAGAACTCATTGGCATTGGTAATGACAAAAACCCTGTAGACTTTTGACTGGCTGCATTACATTTCATGTCAATTTTATGGTTGAACGAACGAGCTATATGACAGAGAAAAAAACATGGATGTAAATGAAATAAATTTCAAAATTCAAAATGAAATTGTCGGTGAATTAAGGACATACAAATCAGTTGATTGCGAAATTAACAAAGATTATGTCGTCAACTATCCACCAGAATTTTTTAACTCACTGGATTTGCCAGGATTGCTGCATCATAATCTTCAATTAAAAGTAGGATCTGTGGTCATAATGTTGCGAAATGTCAACCAACCGCATCTTTGTGATGGAACACGGCTAGCAGTGAAAAAATTACTGAACAATGTGATCAAAGCAACCATTCTAAAGGGAAAATGTAAGGCAGAATATGTGTTGATACCTCGAATCCCAATGGTACCAACTGACGTACCATTTGAATTTAAAAGACTGCAATTTCCAGTGCGGCTTGCTTTCGCTATGACTATAAATAAATCCCAGGGTCAGTCGTTGAGTGTTTGTGGGGTTAATCTTTAAAACCCATGCTTCTCTCATGGACAGTTGTATGTTGCCTGCTCCCGCGAAGGAAAACCGTCAGCTTTATTTGTTTACACGCCTGGTAACCAAACAAAAAATATCGTATACTATAAAGCACTACAATAAAAATATGATCACATTATTACTAACGTCTTGCAGTGTACAAAATAGAAAACTTAATTCTGTAAGTAATCGTTGTTTATTATTGAGACATAAAGCCAATAAATAAAGTGATCACTCTGTAATACATTTTATTTATTTATTTTTTCTATTGGACTACGATAGGACAACGTTTTGACAGAAAGAAGTCTGTCGGGCAGCTAGTTATTAATAAACTTAAGCTGTTCACCTTGTATAATCAAATATTTATTAACATATATTAATTCATATTTATCAAATTTGCAATGGTTACTTCACAAACTTCATTTTGTCTTTCCTGATATCAACTTCTACACAAATATTAAATAATTATGGAGTTAATGATCTCTGATGTTTCGTTTCGTTGCCTGATCCCTGTCAGCTTGTAAATTTCCTAGAAATAGAAATGGGCTATCACTCTGTTTACACTTTGTACGCAATTGGAATGGGAAAACGAACCAAAGTGCAACGTCCGAGACAAATGACATACATAAGGAGAAATATACCGACCCACTTCCCCTACTCTCCCGCCCACCTCGGCTCTCCGTACGTACTGCGCCCCTCCAGTTGTCTAAACGCCGCCACTTTACGAGGGCAATAAACGTTGTGGTAACGGCCCGCGGAGGTAAACTCTGCAGCAGCACACAAGGAGGCGGCGCTTGTTGCTTGCATAAAGTTTTACGGCTGACTTCTCAGACCTGACTCCACGCCCCCACCGTCAATAAGGGCGGCAGTCAGAGCGCTGCAAAGTTTCAAACGCAGGCGGCGTTCATCCGTTCAGACTTCGCTACTAGCTTTTCTTCGACGTCTTCGTTCTACTAACAACAGGGTGATGGAGGAACTGCATTTTGAAGACCTTAATGGTAAATATCTTGGCATGGCAATTTATTATTGAAGTTAAGGACGTGTTAGGCAGGTTGGAGAGGTTTCAAAATCCGTCATTTACTGTAGAGGATGATATGGGGACGTAACCTAAAACCTTGAGCAATCTATTTCTTAAGTGTGACTTCTTATTATTAAGTAGTGTAACCCCGTGACCGTTTTTTCCGTATCTTCACGGGTCTAGAATAGTTCCAGTTTTTAGGATGAATGATTATGACAGATTTACTTGAGTTGAACAATTATAAACTTGACCTAGATTTCAGGATGAATAAAATCTCTTGAGCTTGAAAATCTCAGAAGCGTCAATAGAGGTAGGTATTAAAAACGAAAAGGGAGATAGCGAATTTATATAATTGCTTAAATACAAACCTAACTTAAAGTTCACTCTGAAAAATTTTCAAAATCCTGTTTGCTTCGAAAGCATCACGTTGTTAGAGAACTTAATACACATTCAATATTATTAAACTGTTGAGCAACTCCGAAGAAATTAATTGCCAGAATAGTTGATACGGTAACATGTTTGGTCTGATGTCCACTTAAAACAACCTAATAACTCACGTGCACCGAACATGAACAAAAACCGTGGGCGAAAGTAGTCACTAAAATATATAAAAAGCAAATAAATCGTAATGCATAAACTTTGGTCAAGCCAAAACATTAGTGAAAGTTTTAATTAATTGAAATTTATCCTAAGTCGGAATCAAACTGACATTCGGGGTTACAGCAGAGGCCTTGAGTAATTTTAGGTTTTTTATGTTGCTTTCATTAGCAACCTGTTACTAGAAAAGCAGTTCCACGTTGTTGTTTTTTTTTCAGCCGTAAAAATCATCGATGTTTTTTTAACTGTGAAATGCTACGAAAAACAAAGTTAATTAATGTATTATGGCAATTCATTTGGTAGCAGTTGCTTAGCTATTAAATTGTTGACGTAACCTCGAATTTCTTCTGATGATATCCCTGGTGGCTGTTATTTTAGGAGCGAAGGCTGAGACGTCACCGTTCTCCATCCAATAGCTATCGAGGTGAGTGAGTGAGCTTAGGAAATTATATAGTAGATTATAATTATTCCTGAGATCAATGGCACAGCAAACCAGGAATGAAGTGATCCGTAAACAGACCCCAGTCAATGAATAACTTCGCGAAAAAATTGTCAAAGCAAGTAGCGATGGTTCGGACATTTCATGTGGATGGAACCAACATGAACAGCGAGAATACGGCTGGAAAATGAACTGCAAGGTTAAAGACGGGCGGCCCAGAAGGAGATGGATTGATCTCTTGAAACTGTACCTACGCCGCACTCGGAAACTGGAGACGGTTGACGATGTTGTAATTATTCATATTACATTTTTTTTGGATTGATTATAAGTGTTATAAACAATTTTAATAATATTTGGAAATTGATTTATATTTTTGTAGGGTTCCACAAGCAGTAGTTTTATATAATATTTGGGTAGCATAAGTTTATTATCGTTAGATAACATTGCAATAATCTTTGGCTCTGGACAGCAACAGCTGGTTGGCACTCGGTCTGTTAACGTGTGGCGTGTGTTTGGGCTCCACAACAAGGGAGCTGTAATATGAATGTGTAGTGTATTAGAAACTTGTTAAAATGCAGCACGTGTGTTTAGATGTTGATATCAAGCAACTGTGCTACATAAATAAGTAATATTTATTTCGGGAGGGTGACTATCATTTCTAAAATCAGCAACATTCCCTATCATTTTTTGATATAATTATTAAAAATATTTAATCAAAACAAGCTAAGCTGCAGCTTGCATGTGTTGGAGACGAGCTTGGGCCTTTCTCGTCTATAACACACTGTTACCCTAAATGGTGTGGAAATGCTATTAATCCACGTGTGCCGGCTCTCGAGTTATCTAGAAACTCTCGGCCGTTAATTATTCTACACTAATTTAATGGAAAGCTCACAGAGGGCAGCTGGATTTGTTTATGGAATGTAACGCAACAAACGATCGCTATCTGCTGTTGGAAAAGGAGTTGGTAATGAGTCACTGAAAAGCAAGATATCGCTGAAAAGATTACTAGGAGTGTTTAGTGCGTATATCTGAGATGACACGTAGATGCATTTTGGTAAAAACATTAGTAGTAGTACGTGGAAGGAAACTAATGACAATAATTACAAGCTTGCATTTGATTTCAGGAGTAAGGGAATAGGAAAATTTATTTTTGTAGATACGTGAGTCAGGTGCTGCAAAAAATTACCAAGAGAAATTCCGAAAAATAACATGAAACACTGGAAGAATTTAAAATTAAAATTTCTATAAGAAAAACGTTCACTCAAAGAATTTAAGATTGGAAAAATGCTGAAATGGGAAAGTGGGAATGTAGAAAAATTGCTACAGTGGCATATGCTTCATTGCAATTAAATTTAATATTGAAAAACTAAACCGTCATATAGCAAACCAATTTTGCTATCAATATTATAGAGTTAAAGCAAAATATATGACAGAACTGGGGAACAATTGTTTGAGTATGGTGGAGTAGTATAGGACAAACGTTATGGGTATTAAATGAAGATACTGGATGGAATGCAAAGGAGGGTGACTAGAATACAATCAGTGTCTGATATTATAAAGGACCTGGGTTAAAAGTAATTGGAAGACAGAATGGTGGAAAGTAAATAAGTCGTACATTAGTGATCAGGACTGGATGGGTATCGTAAAAAGCATTAGGAGTGGTACCTGGATGAGACGGTTATGACTATAAACTGATGCTTTATTTAAATCATAAGGGCATCAAAAAAAAAAAAAACTCTCTTTCCACCAGAAACCTTCCTTCAGCTGGTACGCACAGTGGGAAACAGTCGTCTGTAAAGTTCTGCCACAAACACCTGACTCCTTAAAAAGAATGACCTGGCAATTGTGTCCTTAATGATAGCGGTAAGAGACGCTCCCATTAGCGAGAACTGCCTCGCTATCTGCAGGCAACGATCGCTTCCTTTATCAGATCGCAATAATTGAGTCTGTACTCTGCGCTTGGTTTTAACATTACGATCAATGAGTCTTCGCAGAACGAATGTATAGTACCAAGATTCAAATGAACAATACTGCTATTTGTGTAGGACTGTTAGAAATTTAATATATAAGCCTTCTACACTAACACAGTGCAATTGGAATGTAATTAAGTTTCTCCTTTTGCTGTGAAACTAAATTATCAGTATCGAAAATTGCACTTACTTGTTTCTTTTCGGGTTTTGCGCTGCGTTTCTTTGCTGATAACGCCAACCAAGAAACGCAGCGCAAAACCCGAAAAGAAACAAGTAAGTGCAATTTTCGATAATGACGCCTGCGAAAAGTGTGAAATTTTATATAAATTATCAGTATCTTAGCCATAATCTTGGTTACTGTTCAGCCGAAATCTGTATTTCCTTCACTCTACGGTTTCTATATTCACTTAGTCTACCCAATATGTTTGGTATCGCTACGAACGCGTCTTAATTAAAAAAGTTTCGTTATTTTTATCGTTTTGTTTACTTCTTTTTTACTTTTCTTCAGCCAATAATTTAAATTTTTCTAAGTAACACATATCCTTTTCAAATGCAATAACTGAATTTGCCGCACTTCAGCTATTAAATACATATACGATTCCCTTTCTACGCATGTCACGAAAGCTATGAAACATTTATCACGTATTTAAAACTTGGTGAACATGTTTCAATTATTAGCAAAGTAAAAAGACGCAAGTAACATGAAATTACACAAAATATTGCGGCAACATGTATTACAGTATGGAAAACTGAGTCTACTGGTCAAACTGACAAGTGAGTAGTACGTGATATAGTTCAATTGGTTTACTTAAGCTTTCGCTACGATTTTAGGACCATCGTGGTGGGAAATTTATTTCTCACCGGGTGGCAGTGATAAAAAGATATTTTCCATTTTGTATCAAGATAGCTGCATTAGAGTCTGATTAGACGATGATTCTCATGTTAGGTGACGACTATCCATTACTACTAGCAGGGTGAAAACTCCATTTTTTTTAATAATTTAAAATATATAAAATATTAAAAATTGACTACAATATTCGATTCCAAAAATTAAAATGAATTTTAATATTTCACAACGCTTCTTGCAAACAGTTTGTGGATACGAAGAATGAAGTGTTGGAGACTTTTATAAACTGCTCATCTGATCATGATGAATGTCGGCACTAACACCGAATCGGTCGGTGTATGAAAACAGCCATAGTGACAGGCGAGGAAAGAACAACTTTCGACCTTAATGCTCATCCGTGGACGCCACAGGGTATACAGCGACGGAAAATTGGCGGAAAGCAAATATTTGGCGAAAACTGTGTGTAGCTGATATCTGGATGCAGAAAAAGCAAAACAAATATATGTGGAAAGTAGAGCGTATTTCAGCTGGGCGCTGTCCTAACTCAAACAACGGTTAGCATATCGCTTGTTTGTTCTTCCACAGTGGCCTCGTAACTTCCTGTCCGTGCCAGTAGGACCAACCGGTGAATTTGATAACAGCCTGAAGCACTTGCCACGCCTAAAAATTCCTATTAACCCACCTATATTTGTAAAATAATTTTCATGTCGATCTGCATCTAATATGAGTCCTTCCAATTACTAAGCCTGTATGAATTATGAAAATACCAGGAATTTAAAAGGAAAATTTAGAGAAAAAATTGTTTTCAGAATTAAAAATGACTTTTCTATGCAAACTTTGGCTGTGCTTCAACAATGTGTAATGATTGCCACAAACATTTCAGTGATTTATGAATGAAATTAACAAATCGTTTGATGAATCTTAGGCCACGTTCAAAAACTCCAAAAATAACAAAATTATTTCTATCCTCTTTCATTTTCTAACAATGCCTTAAGCGATTAGCAGCATTTCTTTACAATTTCTTTTCTTAATCAATGCATTTAATTAATTAATAGGCACAATATCTAATTGATAATTTTGGTGTGAACCTGTTAAACATTTCATAAAAAATACTTATCAATGTATCGCAAGGTGAGAAGTTTATGTAATGGAGGCGAGCACTGATTTCAATTAATTTTGGTATCATGATGGAGCACCACTCGAAACTGGGTCCCACAAAACAGTTCAAGTCAACACTGCATTGTTTTAGAGAAAAATCAGGATAGAAAATATTAGCATTAAATCAATTTCGTGGCTGTTTTGATAGATTATTAAAAATATAATAATATATATTACATCCGTAAATTAATACGTTTTGAGAAAGCATGGGATTTATGACTTGCGAGTTGCGTTGAATACATCGCAATAATTTATACGTCATGGTCTGCTTCGACTTACTAGTATTCAGATTAGAATATGTTCGTGACATATTGTTTTCAATTCTTCGGTGCGACTTTGTTTTAAAATACTTATTTGTGTGAATACTTTACTACAGTGGACACATTTTCTGTAAAGACATCTATCACTACTAGTGCAACCTACCAATGTTACAGCAAGTTTCATTAAATCAAATACGGCAAAAAGTCAGTATGAGTGGCTATTCATTTCCAAATATTTAGGAGGGCCCAATTTTTACTTCCGAGTTACATGAATTATTACAAGAAATTTGTTTACTAACAAAATTGGTTCGCATAAATATACATTTTCCCAAAATATTTGAAAAAAATTAACAAAAGAAAATTATACCTTGTAACAGCGGTCAGACGAAGAACTTTTTATGAAATTGTATTTTAAGAATCATGTATAGCAAGCTGGGAATTGATTGATTAGGCATCTGTTTATGTTTTCGTGTAATTAATTGTGAATTTCTGTAAATAAACATTGTTTTATGGAGAGAAACTTTGTAAATGAATAATATACTGTGTTCGAGCACAGTATTATGCAAGAAACATTGATTAATTTTTTTTAATTGTATGTACTGAAGTCAGCTATGATGGTTAGAGGACAGTTCTCGATGGTTTGGACTGGTTTATGTAGATACGTTTGTGTGTAAATATCCGTAAATATCTTCAGTTTTCACTTCCGTGTGTTGCATGATGACTGTGAATGATTGTGTATTAATTCTGAATGTTTTAATGTGTTTTTGATCCTTACCTGCATTGTAGCCGTTCGGGAAACATCGAGAAGTTTTCTCTGGTTTATTCTGGATTTTTCTGTAACGTCTCTCATAAACAAGCGGCAGAGACGAGAAGTTGATGGAAGTTAGTTGAAAGTTATTTGGATGTTAGTTGTCAGTCGTTGTCAAAATGTTTAATCGCTGGAACATTTGTGTATGTTCGTACTTAGTATCTTTGGTTCGAAACGATTCCTTGTCATGTAATGTTATAATTGAGCGCACGGGAAAATAAACATAGGTGGAAAGTGATTCGTCGGAGTTGTTATACCAAGCAACCAAATACCTATCAACTTGGAGTAGCAATAATTTATACTCCAGTTGACTATCAACTACAACATAAATAAAGTACATGAACGTTACTCGCAAATTACAAAAATCATTTATTCTCGGAACTCATATATCTTGCGAAAATTATTATTATTATTTTAAATCAATCGGTTGCAATTAGTCCAAAATGATTCCATAATTTTCCTGAAAACTATTCTGATTTCAAATGAATCCTTTTAGTAAACTTACAGTCAGTTTTGAATGGTACGTGACCACCGAATGAAAATTGGGGGAAATCGGTGGGATGAAGCTATGGCCAACAGAAAAAAGAAATATTTGATGAAATTTAAGATTAAGAACGTAGAACTAATGCGAAATTTCGTTTTATTTATGTTTATTGTTACAGTTTTGTCCACAAAAAGATATCATAATCAGACAGACATATATGTCCAACTTTGAACCCAACATACAAAAGAAGTGTTGTAGGTCAGGTAAAAATTTGAAAATAATATATAATATCTATATTAAAATGTCAAGCAACCACTATATATTTCTGTGATAAGTTGTAAAAAGAAGGAAAAATCTGTTATAAATGTGCCCTGTTATGTTCTATAACTAAAATCTTTGAGTATACCGTTTTGAGCTTTATAGCCTGCAACGAAAATTTCACATTCTGAAATATTTAATGTCATCTAATAACAACGTGGGTGCAGAATGTAAATAGGAAACCATAAATAATATTCACATTAAGGAGGGGAGAGAGTTTAAACGTCGATACTATTTTGGCTTAAATATCACACTGAGATAGCTTTCATTACACAAGATTATCACCGTTCCACAAGTAAACGGTTTAATTGCTAATTCAACAGCTTACTCGACAGTTAAACTACAGAAATAAACTTCTTACTGCCTTTAAAATATAAAAATGTACTGGAACAATCGTCAACTTCTTTTCTGTTGAGACAGTCAATACGGGAAAAGTAAAATCCATCGTGTTCAGTTTACACATTTAAGAGAAAGAACACGCATTGTAATAAAACTATAAAATTACATACCTGACAGAAGCTTTTTAAGAGAGTAAACTACCGGTCAGTTTAAACCGTTTTTAAACATTTTATCGCTTAAGTTCTCAACACCTTATAATTGAGTTGAATCATTCATAATTTCATTCGCAGTATTTTCTAACTTAAATCATGACTATGTGAGGGAATAATCTGTAACCTACTAAAATTGGTATACAGTAGCTTGCATATATGGAAATAATGGGTTATGTGTAAATTCTGTTTCGGCGTATGCTGCATAAATTATGGATACTAAAATGTGTTGAAGTAAACCCCTTGTCCTCTCCTGGAATATGAAATGAATCTCCAATGGTTATGAAATACTGTCAGTACGGTTTCACGTGTTTGAAATAGTATTTCTCATTCCGTGGCCGAAATAAATTTTGCACTCTTCTGAAAATATCAGAAATATACGCTCAACCGCATTTCAGATAGAACCATGACTGATTCGCGAGGAATATTGGCGTTAACACCAAACGCCTGGAAGCAGGATGGAATAGGAACAATTAACTCATTTACTGTCTGATACATTCAACTTGTGATCACAGGCTCGTTTTGCGCCGGTTTCCGATAGTTTTTTTCTGTATTTGTGTGGAGACAAAGGATTCAATCTGCGTTTTTGATTTAGTTAACATCTCTGAGCGATTATGTGAGGTTTTTAATTCTCTCGTCGCGGATATTCTCTGAACTGAAATACGTGCTACAACAGCGCTGAAACAGTACCAGTAATAGGCATTTTTTCAGGCCTACGACATTTATCCCTTATTGTTCAAGCAAAATTTGGTCTCCAATACCTTCGTCATATATTCGTTAAGAAGAAGAAATCGTATATTTTTCAGGAAATAGTAGACTGTTTGGTTGATTGATTTTTCCGAATCAATCTATCTCGTCTATCTCCGATTAGCTCTCTATTGATATGCTATTACTGTCATATTCCTCCCGAGTTTGTTTTCTGCTTTAGCTTCAACATATATTTAATGTTATTTTCTTTTGTTCTTATTTTTAATTATCTTGACACAGAGCCAAATTCCAGACACAACATTTGCTTCAGAGTAGCGGTAAAATACATGCTTGACCATATGTGGAAGATGTTCAATAGAACACTTTGGATATAAGAGACCGGAAAACAGTTTGTTTCTCAACGGTACATCTGAAAAAAACTAAAGTTTATTTAATCTGTATACTTAATTATCAATGAAACTTCTTTTTTTGTTGTTGTTGTTGTTGTTGTTGTTGTAAATGACGTTGCTTTTCTTCGACAGATAGCTACTGAAAACTATTGAATGCATGTGGGAACGGAGAATATCTCGGCGTTTAACTTGAAAGAAAATCTTCACCGGTTTACCGTAAAGTGGTTCCTACAGAACATCTGTGAATGATTGAAGAGCATACAGTGTAAACGTAGTGTTTCGTGTGTAGCTTTCGGAAACACGACATAAAAAATTCTTTGAGATGAATCATATCAGTTTAAGATTTCGTAACATTTCCACCAGATAAATCAAGGGGCTTGAATTCATAACACCTCGGTAACATAAATTTCCTTTTAATTACCCTTCTGTCAGCTAATTATGTTTGTGTAAAATAAATGAAAATGACCATTTAGTGTAATTACGTGAGATTGGTTGTTGAATGTATGGCTTTTTTTCGGATTATATATATAACTGTTCGAAAATGAGTCTGATACTTTTTCAATAGGCCAAACTGTTTTCGATACCTAGAATTATAATTAAAGGACATTTATATGTGATGTTGAGCCAGCTACCATATTTCAACCTGTTTTAGATATGTGGAAATTGTTTAATCAAGCCAATACAATGTCAAAAACGTTTAAATTCGATCTAATTTATGATTACCTGTATCTCCCTTTTCAAGTATTTTTAAGTAAATCTTAATTATTGTTAATGGTTCCTTATTCTTGGGGACATTGTTTCTTATTCTGGAAATGGATTATGGAATCTTTAATTTCGTCGAGAATTTTATAAGCGTCATAAAATATTGCACTAATAACAAGGAGTGGAGTAGCTCTGAATATTGCTAAGAGAAAGCTACGAAAGGTTAGTCATGTAATGGCTGAAGCTAATCTTTAGTAAGGAGTCTGATGTGGATTTTTGAAGTGTTTGTGCAATGAGAGTGTAGTAAAATGCTATCTCATTTAAACTAACATCATCATTACAGCTGAAAAAGTTAATCTTTTAATGGGTATAATATTCATTTGCTGACCTATTTGATCTGCAATTTTCAAGTATGTAACATCTCAACACAATAATATTCCGAGTTAAATTATAATGGTACTTTTCCGCAGAAGGCCTTAAGCTGCAAGTTTAAATGATCCCCAAAATATTTAATCCAAACAATTGGTTTTGACAGCATTTTCTACTGTCATATTTAAAATAAATGTTTCATGTCTATGTGCAGCTTTAAATTACTCATGTTCTATTGAAATTCTTACACAAAAGTGCCATATTTGTGATAAGATGGATATGTTGGAAGCAAATTTCAGGCAAATTCGCGTTGGTTGTAGGCGAAGTGAGTGGGGGCTTCGGCTGCTTACCTGACTAAGACAACAGCTGTGCTGCCCCTGGGACGTACGCTGGCCCGAGATGCAAATTTCCGAAAGTTGCGGGCTCATTACTTAGCAGAGCTGTGGGTGCGACTGGGGTTAGGAGCGAGAGAGAGAGATACTGCTTGTGGCGTCATATCCGGAACAGCTTTATGTCGGCAATCACTGTGGAAGCTTGAATAGAAGCACTTTAAAACACATGATGATTGCGGCGTTTGCATTGGTGAGAGACGTGCACTTCAGAACAAACAATGTGTCTTACCTAGTACCGCACGTTATCTACTGGCTAATGCTTTACCTTGCTAAATTTGAATTAATTTAAGAAAAATGAAATTTTTAAAATAAATTCACGCAGTTTTTAGGAAGCAATGACGAACGCGAGATCAAAAGTAGAAGCCAGTAGGGTATACATTGCGACTTTGTCTTTAGAATCTGAAACTAAACAGTGTCAATAGTGTAACACAAATTTCTCTGTTGTAGTCATAGTTGGATCTACCATTAACTGCAGTAATGTTTCAGTTTTTATGACCTCTAGATGGTTCAAC
The DNA here is from genome assembly GCA_031002005.1 of Vandiemenella viatica. Taxonomy (NCBI): domain Eukaryota; kingdom Metazoa; phylum Arthropoda; class Insecta; order Orthoptera; family Morabidae; genus Vandiemenella; species Vandiemenella viatica. The sequence continues at coordinate 83,493,729 of JARYHS010011408.1, read as the reverse complement.
TATCCCCATATTATAAAGAAAACGGTCTATACATCTCACTTTTTCAGTACATGATGAGTGTTAGCCCATTCACTTTTAAACAAGAGACAACTCATAGAAAATTTATTGACTTATCGACCCCTCAATAAGCGAATAGATAGTCATCATCAAAATTTTACGAAAACAATAAGTTTGGACATCAGTTCTATCAGAAAATAGCCTCTCGCCCAAATATCGAAAAACTAAAACTAAGTCAGTTTTAACGTGGTAAAAGCTTGTAAATAGTGAATTTTACAGAACACTGCTGAAATGCCTCAAAATATTGTAAGAAATTGTTTAAAAGACTTTAATTGTAATTTAAAATCATTTAAATATTTATAATATTATAAGAGAAATACGTATACTCATATTTCCCTGAACGTCCATTGCTAACGCTTAATTCCTTCAAAATACTTTTAGAGGTCGTCTGAAAACTCATTAGTCAGTTATAAAAGGTCATGAACCACCGACGTTTTCTACACCTTTACTCACCTCACTGTTATCATCTTGCGGTGTAGCTTTGGCTTTGAAGTGTTTTGTTGTATTTGTGTCGGCGTAAATTTTAAATGGCAAGCAATAAATTACTAACCGAGTTTAAGACAGTTGTACAATTTCGTGTATGTTCAGCTATTGCGTTTCCGGATCTCTAAAAGTTTTAACAATATTTGATGACAGTAGCATTATTAATATCTAGGTCCATTTATAACAGTAAAAATTCGTCTTACAATATAATTGTATTCTACCCTCGGTTACGTCAATATGTCTACTTTCCGGAATTGAATCTTTAAATTTTATGATGTCAAACTTAAAATTTTTCTATATTAAAAAAGCATGAAATGAATTATTTCTTTTTGAGTTATATCAAAATGTATTTAAAAAAATTGTTTATGCCACAAAGATACACTTCAGCCGTTTGAGGAAGATCGTTTGAAGCTTTTACGACTTACAGCTGGAAGGTGATACACGATGTGCTTTCCTTTTGTACAGGCATTGGACGTGGGAGGTTGCTACGAAAAGCCAGGCCTGTCAAGAAACGTACATGGTGTAGAGGAGTATTTCTAAAAGTGGATACTAGCTGCTCTTTTTTCGATATCTGTATTGTCATCCTTAAAGTCTATGCAAATGTTATCTGTTTGCTGTTTGCTGACAGTTTTCAATTTCCGGTATCCTTTGTCGTACTTTTGGAGTCGTCGTTCTACTCTTAAAACAGATCCTAGAGGCCATCACCATTCATGATATTATTTTATCGTCGTTTGTTAAATAGGTTTTACTGTTTGTTTTTTCATTTTATGTACGGACGCTGTGCATTAAAATCTCTCTTGATTTCAACGTCACAGACAATTGCTACCTTTTATAAAAATAATCGCCATCATAGAAGTATCAGTCGTCATTGATTACTAAAGTAATAAATAAAAATTTCATCAACCAAAATATTTTCTGCGTCATCTTAATCGTTAGACAAGAATACTGATTGATACGGTTCAAACTAAAGTCTGATCATCAATAGTTTCACTCTCTGAGAGTTGCTGCTGACATCAACGCGGTTCAGGTTCTAAATTTACAACTTCAGTACTTGCCAACGTTCAACGAAACAGGTTTTCTGACGCTATTAAATAGTTATGATGAGTTCTAACAACTGAAATTGGAAGATAGAAACCGTAGCTAAAATACAAATATGAATTCTCCTCTAATTTGTTTTAATTACAGATACTGAGATTAGAAAATGTCTCGACGTGTTAAACGAAAAATGACTAAATATCTAGAAAACATGAGAAAATTTATGTGGGATGTGGAACCGAATTGGTGCTATAGACTGAGAGAGAAAAAAATGGTGCTGGTGAAATTTGAGAGGAACAAATATTCAAGAAAATTAAACAAAATTGAAACGGCGCTGATATTGACCAACCTTCAACATAAGGTTCAACTCACGAAGAGTCAACAAATTTAAAAAAAAAAAAAAAAAAATTGCTCCAAAAAATTTTCAATGTTTTGGTCGGGTGAACCACCAAATTACGGAAATGAAAAGTTAAATCGAAAAAAGTTCTATCTCCTACGTTGTGAAATGTATATGAAATATTCATACTTCTAAAATATTTAGTGAATAAAAATATTTCAAACTATTTACCTGCTGTGAACATAGTATTCACAAAATCTTCAACGGGCATAACCTGCCGGCAGTATAACCTTCAAGTTACTTTTGGTAGGACCAGATTCGTCGTTTTATGCTACCTTTCATAACGTGTGTTTTGCCCATTTTTCAAGTCAAAAGTTTGTAGAACAATTAAGCATGATTGTTATAGATATCAATCTGAGCGCCTCGACAACCAAGTATGAAGTTCTCTGCACCGCCTCGGCACTTGTGGCCTGCTCTGGTTTCACTCGCCGACACGGTGTTTGCGTTCGACAGTATCCAGACATCCCCTTGGGGCCTGCTCGACTCCTAAACAGGTTAGCATCGGCCACCCTGCACGACACACGCAGTCTGCCGGAAAAACGGTAGCTCCGCTCCTCCCCAGCTTATTGTGTTACGATCGTATTTCGCCTGCCCAAACAGTGTTACTGGGCTCGTAAGTGGATAGTCCCGGGCATCAGTAATTACACAATTACTCAACATCTCCTTACGTCGCTCAGTAGGCTCGTATGTTAATCACAATTTAACAATATCAGACCAATCGAATCATAGAAGCGAGCTCTAAAATGTATTTACATTTTGTGATCGAACACATATTTTACAGATTATAAAAGAAACATAAACACATGTCAGAGTGGTAACTGCTTTGAGCAACTGACAATATGAGTTTACTGAGTGTGGTGAATGAGGGGTAGGGCTCAGGTCTCGCAGCTGGGAGGACGCATGTTCGAACCCTGTTCGGCCATCCAGATTTGGTTTTCCATGATCTCCAAAAATCACTCAAGGCGATTGCGGAAATGCTTCCTTCAAAAGGCCATGACTGAATTCCTTCCGTTCCTTGTCCTCAGTCCTTGCTACCTAATAACCTTGACGTCGACAAGGCGTAAACTCATAAGCAAAAAAAATCGTTAATTATGTAAAGATAAGATTTTATCAACCAATCTACTGCTGGATTCCATGAAATCATTAATAGATTTATAGAACGTGCTACTCTTGTAATCACTAATGAAACATTTAACTGATTGCTTCGCATTTCTGTTTAAAGTATTTTTTTTTTTTTTACGATTCTCATAAATTGTTTTCTTGGGGGTTTTTGCTATGTTTTAGGATAAGGTATCGAGCGTAGGCTAAGTGCTTCCACCCACTGTTTTGATTGCTGTTTTGTTTTAGCGTGTAGTAGTAGACCTACGTTCCATCCATAGTAACAAATCAAAGTACAAAATTGGAAGATTTTTTTATTTTTTTTATTTTTTTTTTAAACTTTCAAACATTGTTGAGAAATTCTTTATCACGTTTGATTTTGTTTAGCATTTAAAATTGCGACCCATATCTCGAACAAACCCTTACCATATTTAATTCTTAATGTAAAATATACCGTACTGTTGTCCTACTATGCGTAACGTCTCAATCGCTGATCGCTCATTTCCATATTATGGACACGCTGATGTGATTACAATTCTTGATCGTCCTTCACCTGGAAATATTTTTAATAAATGTACTACGCAATTTAAACAACACTTCCCATTTTTGTCTCTGTCTGAAGCTAATGAGCAGATTTTTTAAAAAAAAACTCTTATCGACTTTTTGATAAAATTCTGTGGCGCTAAACCGCCAAAACAAATTTTTTTATTATGACACAAAACTTCCAGTTAAACAGACACAGACACACAAACTACCCCTCATTGAAGGTGCAATATAAATAAAACTACTTCACACTTCCAGCTGAAATTTATCATTCGTCATTACTATAAGTGTACTACTATCACAAAAAAGCGTTCATGGCATTGCAATTTCTGAGAAGTTGTGTTATTACCCAAGTATTCACATCTGCCACATACAACCATATCACCGAGCATAATCTTGCGCTGTTGGTTTGCTAAGTGTATCAGTACGTGCGTAGCTAGTTGCAGGAGACAAGACAGAGTTGTGCGAATTTAACGCTCCGTTTGCAAGATGTCTCCCCGTGACACCCTCTGAGGTGTGAGGACATTGGCTACGGACCGCACACCCCCTCCCCGGTGTTAGACGCGGGCCATTAAGTGGACTACTGCGAGCGGAGTAAGGCCGATTACATGGTCCGCTGGGGGGTGGGTGAGGGCGGAGGATGTTAGGGTGGTAGCACTGGTCCACCGCCAGCCGCGCACACAAAGGCCTGGGCCTCTGGCATCCGACCAGACCCACACTGCGTGCTTTGTTCGCGTGACTGCACGACACGTTGCTACCACAAGTACTTGCTCTGACCTAGTAATAGCTTGAATCGTTTGGTCTTAGCACGTATACTGCACCTAAACCAAATATTTTGCGTTTATAAAAACAAGATTTTTACGTGTTGTGGCGAAGGATGCTATCATAGTATGATGGTGTCCGACATTCGATGTGATGACATCTGGTACTGGGTAGTTTGCCGAAGGAAGTTTCCTTGATTTTTTTACTACTAAGAGGTACTGAAAAACAGCACAATATTATCCCATTATTCAATCGATATCTTAAACGTGTATCAACTATATGTTTTAAATATTTATGCTATTTTATTACATTTTCATAACTTCTTTTCATCTTGTTGGAAGATATAGTTTACTAGCTGTTACTCGCGACTTCGTTCGCGTGGATTTAGAACTTCATTAGTGTATTTGGGTACAGAAAGCTGTAACTTAAGTAAAAGGTGTCTCAAAAAGTACGAAGTCGAGGTAATATGACGGAGAAGCTAATTTCAGTGCCTTTCCCTGGGTTTTGTTGATAATCACCGCATACAGCGCAAATGCACAGCTACAGTACGTTATGTCTGTACATTAAATGTATGAACAGAGCATACACAAACTCACTGGGAGAGAAACAAAGCGTGTGTGACCGAATTAACATTAAAGAGACTTAGAAGTACACATGATACCGGTCTATCTGTCATCGTTCAGTTGGTTTTCCAAATTTCGTGACAAAATATGTTGATTATCCAGAAAAAATTATCCTACATCCTTCATAATGATACATAGTATTTCATTGTCAAAGTTCATAAAAACCAGTTCAGCCATTTAGTCGTGAAACCTAACAAACAGAAAGACACAGTTATTTCGCATTTATAATATTATTGCAGATGAATAACACGAAAGATATCTGAATTTATATATATATTCTGTATATAGTATTATTGCACTATATAGAAAATAACATCAATTTTTATTGTTACCCAAATTTTATTACAAATAATAATAATGAAATCAGTGGTAACAAGGGTTTGCCAGCTGCTTGCTATGGCTTGGCAATATGGGACATTCCAGATAGCCGCCGGACTGTCGGGAGTCAGAGGGAGACAATAGCAGTTTCCCCTTGTGTGTGCAAAAAGGAACTGAATTTATTTATTAACATCTATTAATGGTGTAGTGGATTGTGGATTTTTTATTTTATTGGCAATTATAAGACGAGGCATTGCTTGTTACTTGATTTTAGATTCTTTGTTTTCATATTAAAATTAAATACCCATCAGTTAGTTCGCCTTCAGGACCATCCAATAAATTAGCAACATAGGGCAATCTTTAATGATAAAAACAAAATACAAAGTTTTAACCTCTTACTCAACTAGCCACTTACCACATTATGTGAAAAATACATTTAAATTAAATCATCATGGTTGGATTTCTTTAACCTAACTTTGAGGAACAATGACAGAAGTATGTTCTGAACTTTTTTGTTGTTGTTAAAGTTGATATCTGTTAAATGTTTCTTAAACAACTCACGTGCTTAATGTGCAACAACGGCTACAGTGACGCTACCAGAATGCACGACTTGATGGAGGTGATATTTCAGGCCTCAGTGCGCATAAACAGAGGAGAGCGTTTGATTACGTATTTATTTTTTAAGCCCATCAGTCGTGTAACGGAAGACAAATCCTATCTTTGGGGAGCGATAAGCTGGTTAATGAGCACTCTGTCACAATAAGCGGGCTTGGAATGGACGCCACTCTTTCTATCGACGTTCAAAGCGAATTACGCTTCCTTTAAATTCATTAACGGGACTGGTTTTCGTTTCAGCTCAACGCTGTGTTTAACTGGCTACGTTCAAACAATCTCTGTGATGTGCAAATGTCAGGAAATTATGCAGGCACTATTACTGGGCTCTCCTGAGTCGGCATTTAAACAGCGCCAAAGAGATAAATGGAATCTCCCTAACGGGGAGAGGCTGGAAGATTGGGAAAATGTATTCCGATTTCTTAGTAGTGTTTTACGATAATATCGTAATTATTTGGAACTGTTATTACTATAAACGCTCTTCCTATTCTACAGAGAAATAATGAATTTATATGAAAGAAGTTAGAATACTACTGAGGCGCTCCTTTTAAATTTTTTCTACCACTGGGCTATTCAATTTATTATAACACAACAGTTCTAATGTAGCTACCATGTGAATCTTCCCTGCTCATACCAGTTGTTTCTGTATGTTGTATATAAAAAAAAATGAATGCCTTTTTGTAGCACTTTTTCTGAAGTGGTAGTGGATTATCTATACAGTATATAACTATGATTAAGCAGTTCGGCTTGCGAGATACTTACATACTGAGGGTATGAACGTATGGGTTGACAAGAATGTAAGACGAGTTCTGCATGATAAATGGTAATTCGTTTGTTCATTGCGAAAATTTTAAGGTCTAAATCTAAATCCCCTCCAGCCTTCTACTGGATATGTACGGAAAACCACTTTAAAAATGTAATTAGGAGAGCCGGTATAAAAGACACTTAGTTTCGAGAGGGCCCTGCCGGAATAATGGTGCTTTAACGAGCGTGGCCAAATTGCCTTCTGTTTCGTAATTAGAGTGATAAAAACAAATCATTACAAAATAAACGTTAAAATCCATTCGCAACATGGGCAAATAGGATGATTTGCAATTATGAAAGGTACATAAAGGTTTTAGCTAGTAATTACCACAGAAAAAATACTAAGATATAATTGATTAATTTAATTGTTAGTTAGTATTATTCTGTTGAAAGAATACGCTATTCAGTTTAGCGACACGTCCTCTTACATAGGACGGTACACCCCAGTGCACCGTCAAATACTAGTGTTGGCTGTAGAGATGTGAGATTATGAAACTTCCTCCCATCAGGTCATTCACACTGTGCAGGATTTACTACTTCTTTACGGTTTGATATAAGCTGCTGCTGGGACGTTGGTATGACAACATACGATACGTTAGCGTTTAAATAGTGGCTCTCGAGTCTATAGCAGAATATCTGTACTGTTGATCTGCGGAATTTCGGGAAACTACGGAATGAATGTTAAGCTGGGTGAGGGCGTGGATTAATTTTAAGCCGGAATACAACATTTTACTTATCGTCGTTTACTCGTGTTATTATGTCTACATTGATTACTGAAATATTCGGATACTCTCTAAATTTAATAACACAAACAGCTGTAATAAATCGGTATTCTGTGATTAGACCGACCACGTTTTACGGTGATACGCTTGTTATGAAGGTCATTGTATCAATGTGAATTATATCCTCTAGAGGAATAATAAATTAAACTTGATATCTGAATTATGATAATAGTAGTCGAAAAAAGTGGTCAGGAAGCCCAACCAAGCAGGGCCTCAAAACAATTTGTGGTGTATCTCGCTTTCCTGGCTATAACTGGATACACAATAAAGCAGGGTCCACAAAGTAGTAAATATCGATCCCTTGGGGTCGATAGGAGTTATCCATGGGTCGATTAATAGACGGGGGTCAAAAGGGGCTCAATTAAACTGTCTAGGGAAAAATAGGACTGTTAAAATAAAAATGAGATGAATAAATAAACTTAAAGCTCATCCTCTCATCCCGTCTGTTTGAGAAATTGTGTGAAGTAAATCATAAAACTTCCAACCAATTACTTTTGCACACTGAGGTAAGGTGGTTATTAAGAGGTAGTGGTTTGTAGAGTTTCTTAGGAAGGTGGATCCATCGCTATGTGACAAGTTTTCTTTTTATTTATTTAATTTTTATTTGGGTTTAAGCGCCTAGGCACTATACAACCATCATCCATTTGTACATACATATATAAACATTTTACATACTAGACGACCCGTGCGAAAATTTCGCGAATAAAATGCGATGAATAGTGAGGTTGAATATAATGTCACCAAATTCAGTCATTAATCTTCATACTCCTTCTTCATTTATCGATTTTGGTTAGAAATCCAGGGAGATAAATGGCTCGAAACACAATAAACGTATTTTAGAAATGTTGACATTTTTGCGCTTTATGGGTCGAATTACGAAAAATTTATTTCTTAGAATATAATGTTACCACGGCGGAAACCTTAGTCTTTAATACGATATGTCATTTATCTATATCGTTTAGATATCAAGGGAAATATAAGGCTCGTGACACAAAAATACGTTGTAGAACAATTTATACATTTTCCCTTTAATAGTTGAATTCCAAACAATTCTTTCTTAAAATATGATGTCAGCAAAGCTGAGACATTATTCCTCACAATAGTACTTGATTTATCGATTTTGGATAGATATCAAGGAGATAAGTGGCTCGAGACACAAAAAACGCATTTTAGAAAAATTGACATTTTTGCTTTTATGGGTCGAATTACGAAAAATTCCTTTCTTAAAATATAATGTTACCACGGTGGAGACCTTATTCTTTAATATGATACCTCATTTATATATATCGGCTAGATATCAAGGGAGATAAATCGCTCGTGACACAAAAATAGGTTATAGAAAAATTTATACTTTTTTCCTTTAACGGTTGAATTCCAAATACATTCTTTCTTAAAATATGATTTCACAAAACTGATACATTACTCCTTATATTCCTACTTCATTTATCGATTTTGGTTAGATATCCAGGGAGATAAATGGCTCGAGATACAAAAAACGCATTTTAGAAAAATTGACATTTTTGTCTTTTAAGGGTCGAATTACGAAAAATTCCTTTGTTAAAATATAATGTTACCACGGCGGACACCTTATTCTTAAATATGATACCTCATTTATCTATATCGGTTAGATATCAAGGGAGATAAATCGTCCGTGACACAAAAATCGGTAATAGAAAAATTTATACTTTTTTCCTTTAAGGGTTGAATTCCAAAAACATTCTTTCTTAAAATATGATGTCACAAAGCTGAGACATTACTCCTCGTAATCCTACCTCATTTATCGATTTTGGTTAGATATCCAGGGAGATAAATGGGTCGAGATAAAAAAACGCATTTTAGAAAAAGTGACATTTTTGCCCTATAAGGGTCGAATTACGAAAAATTCCTTTCTTAAAATATAATGTTACCATGACGGAGACGTTATTCTTTAATATGATACCTCATTTATCTATATCGGTTAGATATTAAGGGAGATAAATCGCTCGTGACACAAAAACGCATTGCAAAAATATTGATACTTTTGCCCTTTAAGGGTCGATTTCCGAAAACTTTCTGGCTTAATATATGACGTCAATAAAGCGGAGATCTTAATCTTTAAAACGATACTTCATAAAACGGTTTCAGATAAGTATCCAGGGAGATAACTAACTCGTAACACAGAAAACAGCATTTTAGAAAAATTTACATTTTTGCCCTTTAAGGGTCGAATTCCGAAAACTTTCTTGCTTAAAATACGATTTAACCAAAGTGGAGACCATAAGCTTTAAAATGACACCTCATTCATTGATTTCGGTTAAGTATGAAGGAAGATATAGGCTTGTGACAAAAAAATACCTTATAGAAATAATATACTATATATGATTCCGTTGTAATACAGCCTGAAGACTACCCTTATTTTCAAGCAGAAATTAGGTTGTAATACATTCTGGACGGGCATAATACAGTTAAATGTACTACGGAAAATATTTCTAGTGGATTCTTGCAGTTTACCACACCAATTCCTGGCAGAATCGCGATCTCCGGTAATACCGATTTATTTACATTATTTTACTTTAAATGACGGGAAGTAAACTTCCTCCGAGTTTTTAACAAACTTCGTTTCTTATCTCCGGACAAAAAAAAATTGTAGGCTGTGTTTTAACCTAGTACTCATTATTGATACAGGTAATATAACGTACACATACATACATTACATGAATTTTTGCTTCTGGTTGTCGTAGATAAATAAAAAAGCAATATGTAAATATAAACGAACGTACTAATTGTAACTTTGTGACACATAATTGCCTCGCATTAATTTTTTTCCCTGCTCTCCGTATTTCTAATATCTCTGCTCACTGCTATTTTGCGGCAATAATATCGTTGTTGCATTTCGAGTGTCATATCGCTTATACTGTAAGTCAGAGACAATAGTCATATCCTTCACTGTTTAAATCATGGTTTAAATCTAATCAAAAGTTTATATTAAATCTCATTTAATAGTTAACAAATGTATCAAAAACTAATGGTATCATATATAATGGTAGTAAGAATTTATTCTGGAAAAGCTTATAAGGAGAAATCAATTAGTCATTTTTAATGATATCGTTTGTTATATGAATACGTTACTCTGGTTAGATTATCAGAGTATTTGGTTAGGATTTTGCATAAATAAATGTAGACTATAATTTCGAAAACGGATAACTGTTATTTATTTGACCAATACATCATTATGTTTCTCCGAGTTTTAAATACACTTCACAGTTTCTTACCGTCTGCCGAAAAAATCTTAGGTTATGGTTTGACCTAGGGCTTATAACTGACACAGATAAAATAGCGTAAATATTGAATCCCTTCTCCTTACATGAATTTTGGCGTATAACTGATACAAATAATATAACATAAACATCGAACACCATTCGTCTTACACGACTTTCTGCATCTAACTGTAGTAAATAAACAAAATCCAAAATGAAGGAATGCAATATGGTGGTTGATGATTGGCCGTTCGTTAGCCAATAGGAGAAGCAGCTATAGACGACGCACGCAGACCACACGTTAGCTTTTTATATAGTAGGATAGGTAAGAGAGCAAGACTTGACATGATTAGTAAAATATAAACGATAGAACAAGGTAAACTGATTAATCAGAAAGGAACATTTTTGTTTATCCCCTAAAGGGGTTTGACACATTATGTTTAAATATAATTGCTCAGACATAATTACAAATGATACAGTGAAATATGCATTATTGTTAATTCCTTATAGGTGTTTTTTTTTTTTCGACATTACAATGAGTAAAATCCTTAAAATTAACTAGTTTTCACATCTAAATTTTTATATTAGTTGATTTTACAAAGTTACTTAACAACTTGTATATGGTCACGTTGTTACTGTGTAACAGACAGCTGATGCTTGTTGGGAGAGGTATTCCATAGTTAACTAGTTGTTTTATAAATTTTTGTCGTTGAGATTTATATTTGGGGCATGAAAACACTACGTGATTAATATCCCCTATTTCTGCTCTACCGCAATCACAAATATCAGTATCTAAGATGTGTATCCGATGTAAATGCTGGGGGAATAAACCATGGTTAAAGCGCATTCTAATTATAGTGGAAATGACGCCTCTATGACCCGGGAAGTTGAAGAACCATGGGCGGGATGGTAATCGGGGTTGAATCGATCCATAATATTGTCCCCTCCTATTTTTGCTGGAGTCCCATTCAGTTTGCTATTTGTTCAGAGTCTTTGTTTTATTTTGAAGAGGTAGTCAGTGTACGGAAGCTGTATATCTAAGGTGTCTCCTATTCTAGCCGCTGTCTTGGCCATTTGATCAACTGTTTAATTATCAGGAACCCCTGCATGTGCTTTTAGCCAAAGGAAGTTAATGGATCTATTTCTTCTGGACAATTCTAGATATGTCTCCACAATCTTAACTATAAATTGATTGGTTTTCTTGCCCAGGAATTTTCTTTGGATGGAATTCAGAACGCTAAACGAGTCAGAGATTATTAAAAAACTCGTCTCAGTCCATGTCAAGCTGTGCTCAAGTGCTCTTAATATGGCGATGGCTTCTGCAGCATAAATGGATGTATTCGATGGTAATTTATACGTTTCTTGATACCTAGTACTCGGGCAATAAAAGGCGCAGCCTACTCCATCCCCTGAGTCTATTTTGGATCCGTCCGTATATATAAAAAACGAATAATTCCAATTGTCCTCCAGGTGTTTCCTTACTGCTTGTTTGTAGGTGACATGTTGGTTGGTCTCAGGAGTTATGTAATATATTGGTATTTGTACCATGCTAGTGCTGGAATAATATTCATATGGGAGAAATATCTTCGTTGGAATAATTCTGTCTGCCAGTTTTTCCCACTCTCTGTAACTGAGGAGGACTTCTGTCAGTTTATGAACTCAGTATTATATCCATAGTTATACAAAGCTTTGCATTTCGAGATAACTGGATGATTCCTATTTTCTAGCCTTTCCAGAATATATTTACTAGCCAGCCAGTTTCGTCTGATATTCAGGGGAATCTCCCATGCTTCTACCAGTAGGGCGTTGGTGGAAGTCGATCTCATGGCTCCCAGACAGGTTCGTATACAGCTGTATTGTAGTTTGTCCAGCGTGGAAAGGGTTCGAGTATTTGCGTTGCTGTATAGAATGCTTACATAATATATTTTAGATCGAATTAAGGCTCTGTATATTGTCAAGACGATGTTGTGATTTGCACCCCACCAAACCCGTGTTACGCTTCGAATAATTTTCAGAGCTGGGTTACAGGAATTAACTATTTGAGTAATGTGGGGAATCCAACTGAGTTTGGAGTCCAGCACTAGATCCAGGAAGCGAACATTGGATTTAACTGTAAATTAGTAGATTCCTGTTCTAACTGTTCTGATTTCTGGTGAAGATTATCACTGAGGACTTTTCAGTTGAGATTTGTAGTCCATTCCACTTAAACCATTTGAACTGTAAATTCAAGTAATTTTACATAAATAAATAGAAACCTCTTTCCGTTGCTAGCATCGGACAAAGTGGTCGCCTTTTGCAGCAGTCAGAATTAATTATGGACTGAAATACTCATCCATACCAACTACTATGCAATTTCAACTACGCTGATTGCCACTGCCCTTCACCAGTTTGAACAGTGTTGTTGCGTTTTGCTGTTAATGGAGATGACACTGGCGATGTACAGTGATGTTTGCGTTGTGATTGTAAGAAGTTAATGTAGGTCGGAGGCAGTCAACTTAACAGTCCCATACGGTTGCTGAAACACCGTCATCCCTGCCTCCTGTACTCACTTCATACGGACTGTATAGAAGTTTGGGATTTAATTTAAATGTTTTTAATATTATTTTTCGATTACGAATTTTGCCCAACTACCTCCTCACTTATCCTGCTGGCCATGTTCCTGTTGATGTAAATTTCTTTTACGTCCAGAGTGTGACATTTATATCTAATTCCTTTTGTATAATAATTATTTTGTTTAAATTAAAAAAAAGTGATTTAATGTTAACTGTAAAGAGTTCCACAGATGGTAGTTTATACAGTTGACTGGGTAGCAGTAGTATCTTAAAGTTCTAATATAACACAGTCTTTGTCTGCGCGCGAGAGTGGTTGCTTGGAGGCGCGCGCCGGGAAGCTCGCACATGGGCTCCACAAGATTTTATGTTGGTGAACTTTGTAATTAATAGTAATTATATGTTGGAATTCGATTTGAGAAGTATTAAATTAATTATCAGTGATAATCAAACAGTCTGTCTTGATTTATTGAAGTGGTTAGATGGAATAATTAATATCGTGTACATATTACTGGTACGATATTAATTACTGGTAACCAAAAGTAAAAGCTGTTTCGGCTTGCTGTGTTCGTGATGACAAACTGGGCCAGGCATCCATAACACGCCGAAGAGGTGGCAGCTTATAAGAGTACAAACCAGATCAACCACTGCCCAACGCCTAATTCAGTGCATTAGCAACATTGGTGTTGCGTTTCTTTGAATCAGCTGTTATTTTTTAAAAAAGAGTGGTGAGTGAGGGGTGACATTGGCCTTTCATTCAGAACGACCCACGTTCGAATCCCTATCCGACCATCCAGATTTGATTTTACTATGGATTTCACAAATAGCTCCAGACGAATGGCGGAATAGTTCCTCTGAAAGGCCATGGCTAAATTTCTTCACGTTGCTCCGAGTATTTTTCCGAATCTTTAACATCGACGGGGCGTAAAGCCACAAGCAAAAAATAAAATTATAAGTTCAAAATCAGTCTCAAGAAATACTGAATATGAAATTGGTGAAGGTTTCGTTGTTTTTGAACAGGAACTTTTAGTCTGTGTGCAAATTTAATAAACCTGTCTCTCTTCTGTTGCACTCTTTCTTTACTTATTAATACATAAATTTCTCGATCATTCGATAGTAATATCACCTGATGACTTCATTATTAAGGTACGTTACAGCCATCCGATTCAGCTCAGTAGAAATTCAACAATGCAGTCAGCTTATACTGTTCTCTACAGCGTTCACAACTGCACTTCAGAATCGCATTCTAAGAATTATTACTTTACAGAGACGTAAGTAGAAGATCACTCAATTAAATCCTTCCATGTCCTCTACCGTACTTGACCCAGCTATACTTACAACTTGCGAACCCTACGCTATCGGGGCATCTTGTTGCTATGTGTAATACTTAAACCACTTCCTTACTAAGTGTGTCATCTAGCCCTATAGCCAGTTCAGTAAATAGAGGCGACTCAAGGTCAGTCTGCACTATCCCCACTCCGCTGCCCTTACCCCTACTTGCGAGGGGACATTTGGCAACGCCTGCATGGACACAGTGGTCGCTCGGAGAAATAGGAAGCGATGGGTGGTAAGTGAAGAGTGATGCCAGTGGATTATGACATTTTTCAGGGTGTAATAGAACAAGACTTTTGTTATCGTACTACTATACCCAATTTTTTCGAGAAGAAGAATTTGATTTTGTGATAACCAATGCAATACAAAATTAGGGGGCCGATATCTGATACTTGGTGGGGAGAGTTGCACGAAATTATGGTCACAGTGTAAAATTAGAGGAAGATTACTACTTTCATCCGCAAGTATAAATGAAACAGGAATATAGCCATGCCGGTGAGGGTAGCAAACTAATGGCGACATGCAGCGGTAATTACAGCCTGCGGGGCGTGGTAAATGAGAACGGGGCTGTGACTCGAGTGGTTAGGAGCGCGGAAGGTAATTGCAGTGTTGTTAGGCTCGGGGCTAATCGCCACTGCAGGGGCGCAAATAGAGAGGAATGGCCGCACAGAAAATGTCGACCAGTCCCGGAGTAACGGAGTTTTATAGCAGAAGTGACGCATTTCAGACTGCGGCGGAGTAAACGTCTGTACGGGGGCTGTACTTTGCTTTATCGCTAGTAAGCTCTGAGAGGAGTTTCATAACTGTGGCTGGGAACATAATTTTATGGTAGGATTTTACGACGCTCCGAGTTTTATTATTATGTCGTTTCGTATGGACTTTAAAACTGATGGCAGCTTCTACTAATTGTAACGTAATTGACGACTTACCAGACGCGCTTTAAAACGGACTTTTTGGGATTCCTGCACATCCGTGAAATAGTTTTAAACGTCAGTAGTCCACGACTTTTCTTTTCAATCAAGACAGAAATACAGTTCCTAAATCCACTTCGGAAACAATAAATTTATCGTAAACAATTTGAAAAATTCAGGTGTTTAGCATTCCTACTTTATGAATTAGTACCATGAGATTTAAATATTCAGATATTGTGGTAAAACTTCAAGAGCAATATCAATTTATCGCTTGTTAATAATGTTTTATGACGCAATTCAAATTATTTCACTACTAAGTAATTGTTCAATTTCATTCAAATAGTTGGTAAAGTTGTGTTAGCTTATGATATTCTTCCACTTCAACCTAGGAGTTTTATATCAAACATCTTTCTCGTTGTAAGAAAACTTTATAATATTTTAAAAAAATGAAAATTTATTGGCATACGCACCACGCAGTCTTAACAGTGATTTCACTGATATTGTGAATGTTTTTGGGATTGTTTTTTTATATATACATATAAATAATTATTAAAGTCGTAGCTTACAGCAATGTTAACGGACACATGCATATATATATATATATGAACGTAGCTTTAGGTAAAGTAAACTGATGCTTGGAAAACAAAATTTTCAATTTTTTTCATACCTTGCACAAGGGAAAATTAGAGATCAGAACTCAGGACTTATTGGTTAACAGTTTAAAAATGAATCTTAAAATTATGACACCATAAGAAAATAATTTAAGAATTGAACAAGTTTTCAAGTATTTAAAATTTTATTCATAGCATTAACATATGTAACAAAGCGATACTTAACAAAGTTGGTTGCAATAACCACTAGATTGATTTAAGATTCATGAAACTATTTGTATTTTAACAAGGGAAAGAAGTGAGAGTGAAATTAAAATTGTAGTAAATGTTTGAAGCTTAGCTGCACAGAACACACGTATAACCAGAAAGTACTGGAGATTATGTAACGTCACGTCTTGAAACCAAAATGTGGTATTAAGTCCGTGTCAGTGATTTGGTATGTCCACGGGCTTAGAATAGTTCCCAGGTCAGGGATTCAGTATCATACAAAGTTGCAGTAAATAGACATAAGTAAAAATATAATATTTTTTAGTGGATGGAAAATGGGCTTTTAGTGTCACAGATCATTACCACGTGACCTGGTCTGAACTATTTTGATAATTTTCGATCCTCTTGATGTTTATTTAAACCAATCATTCGTTGCACATAATCTAAAAATAAGAACAAATTGGATTTTATGGACAAAAACTTGCCTCAAAGATTATCATCGCAAGACCTTATCTGTTTTAATACGAATTTGACCCCAATTTGACCATACGGGTTCGCTCAAAAATTTGAAGATATTCTGTTGAGTCTGAATGGACTTAACTGTATCAAGATTGAAAAAGGCGATGTTACTATACAATAGATGAACACGGAAGAATCCGCTATATCTAATACCCTGGTTTGCGCCAAGCATCAGATTGGATGAGAGATCAGACTAACAAACACAATAGCTCCCAACGATCACCTTCTCAGGAAGTTCTTCAAGCCGCAACTGAGCCTTTCATAGCAGACTTTGCGGCGCTGATAACAAAAGCATTAAGATACTCGTACAAGAAATTTGGTACCATTACCGTTACTCGAACATAATTAGACATAACGGTTTTCCCAAACAACTATAGATGGTGATAACTGTCATAGTCCATTGTAGCTGTGTCTTGCTGAAACCTAAACTCTCTGCTGAATTGAAGTGGTGCGTTCTCTTACAGCATATTCAGTAACAAGAAAGACTCTCTTCTGAGAGCTTTTCATGTTCTGTTTCAACAGAATGATGAATTGCGCCGCTTAGTTACGGCAAGGCCAAACGGCTCCACGTTTGTGTCATGGTGGTTAAAGATGTTTCTGTCGGAACGCATCATTTAACTTCTATTCTGCTTGTAGTGAACGTCTTTAGAGGTTTGTAAATCTCGACCGCAGGAGCCCGCATCTGTGCCTCTCTGGCACATCCTCCTGGATCGCCTGAAATGTCGTATTGCTGCATCCATTTTCTCTCTCAGTATTTCAAATTTTATAGGATATGTGGTTACTTTCGGTACATCTGTACTAATTCATAACGGATTTCATAATTCTTTCGTGTTTCGTTATAGCCGAATCAGAAAATTTGAAAGATTAGAACAATATCTGTATCTTATAACCGTTAATTTGCCGCATGGTAAAATACCAGTATATAAACGATCTTTATCACCAGGTCATTAAGTTCAGATAATATTTTATTTTATAAACAAAAAAGTAATTAAACAAGATTTTTGTCTTCATTTATGCTCATGACTTTATATCTTGTCAATATCGAGGACATTAGAGGCGGAAAAGGTCTGGAGACAAAGAACGGGAAGAAAATCGTCCACGGACTTTAAAAAGAACCCGTCCCGCATTCACCTGGACTAATTTAGGGAAAACATGAAAAACAGAAATGTCTAAACAGGTATTGAGATGTTGAATTTACAGACATTAAATTTTCCTTCCACCCAGGGTATCAGTTGTACCCTCCGCCTTCGAGATGTTGAATTGATGGAGGGCATAACTAATATCCTAACCAGTGTTTGTCAACCTTTTTCGACCCGAGGACCACTAAAATGTCAAAAATTTATAAGGGTCTAATTTTTATATCTCTGTTTAGATTAGTAATCACGTCACATACTCTGTATCCTTAAGACATATCTGCAATAAGGTCCACATAAATGGTCATTAACGAAACTCTCGAACCAACGCCACTATATGGAAACGTATTTAATGATTATGCTATTGTAGTAGCAACTTAGCCATTTCCTCGTAATCCCCTGATTTTTCCTAGTCGTTCAAATATTCCTGGCTTTTAAAAAGTTTGGCTTGTAGCTTATACTAGCTTATATACGAGTACGATATACGATATCCATTTTCTGTTAACAATTCTTAGTAATTTATTTTTTTGATTTAATATCTTTATTTCATGTTTCAAATTTTTAAATTTCTGTGTGTGGACCACCTGTCCCATCTTCGTGAACCACAGGTTGAGAAACACTGTCATAGATGGAATAAAGATTTAATGTCTCCATTTCAAGAAGCACTGTCATAGATGGAATGAAGATTTAATGTCTCCATTTCAAGAAACACTGTCATAGATGGAATGAAGATTTAATGTCTCCATTTCATGAAGCACTGTCATAGATGGAATGAAGATTTAATGTCTCCATTTCAAGAAGCACTGTCATAGATGAAATGAAGATTTAATGTCTCCATTTCAAGAACTAAAATTCTAGAGAAAATTTTCGACTATTTCCTGCCTCAAAATTCTGCGGTGCTTTGAAAGGATGCTGAAAATTTTGGAAAACTGATAACTGAAGACAAACTGTGCTAAAAGAAGTTGCGTGGGAGGCCTCCGATAGCTTGAACCATTCTTGAACACTCCTCATAAGTTTAGTTTTCTCAATTAGAGAATCGAAACGCAAGGCAGCATCTGAATTCACTAAATAAAAAAACAGACATTATACCCAGAAATTGGTCAAATGATTCGAGAGGTATACCAGAAGCAAGTACGAATGTGTCTTCTCTGATCACTATATACGTTATAGTACTGGTTTCCGTTCAGTTATGCGGGTCAGTGGCAAGTAGTATGACCCAACAATTTTCTGGGTAACGTACAGGTGTCTGGTGAGACGCCTTAGACAGCTGTGCATTAAACATGTGTGTGCAAACAGCCCCCTCGCTCCCTCCCACGTGTATTATTGAGCGGCTGGTGGTGGCCGCTCGGCTCACTCTGCTGCGATTGCGCCGACCGGAACTTTGTGGTCGACCGCCCGGAATGCCCGTCTGCCAGGGTGGTTGCATATTGCATGCAGTCGGAGCGGGAAGGTTTAAGATAACTGACTGTTTTGATCACCTGCGGAGGATACATACAATTCGTACGACCACCAGTGATATGAAATATTACTTCTTAAACCCTGATGATGTCTGTGAAAATTTAATTGGTAAATTTGGAGCTTAGTGAGTGTTAAAACGTTTATTACCATACGACAATGTCTGTCAAATGTTACAAGAGCACTTGTTACATCTGAAATATGTTGCAGTCACATTAGACGTCGGAAAGCAGTATGAAACTTCATCTGTTGTTTTAGATTATGAAGCAGTAATCCGCCGCCGGAACGTATAGCATCACTCATTGCTTTCTGAGAAAGGAGTGTGCAGGTGTCACCGATGCGAGATTTTCACACCTTCTAGACTTGAACACATTTTTACGTTGTTGATACTGTAACAGTTAAAAAAGACAACAAACAATCGTCAAAATATATAAGTTAAGAATATTGTGTAAGAAAGAATCAAGTCTCGCGCAATTGGGACTCCATATTCTTATCAACATCAATGATATGGATATGCAAGCACAGATGATAAACGCTTGTAGTAAAAATCAATGCTTGATAAATTTTCAGTTAGATAGCGGAATTCTGTTACATTTGCTACAACACCATGTCATGTTTGCACTCGCGAAGCAAGTACAGTCTATTAATGTTAATCAATTTTTTTTTTGGCAAGTACCTTCATCCTAGAATGCACCCTCAGATATGAACACATTGGGTATAATAGAATTATTATATGGCAACGCAACCACAAAAAAAAAATCTAGATTTTTCTCTCTACTTCAAAAGTGTACTAGGGGTAACTATTTATAATACATGGTGCTTAAATAACTGGTGACAGTTTTAAAATTTTAGGTAATATCATTTTTGAGATAGAGCTGGTATTAGAAATGATCTAAGGACGATGACTTTGATTTTTCAAGAGATAAAATGTGTAAAAAATATCTATATTTGACAGAGCAGCTATATAATTCTATTCAATCAACTCTTGTTTAATATATTAGATTAGTTTATTTCATAAACTTTGAATGCTGAATCATTGAATCATATTTTATAGTTGCATTTGATGGTTCCAATTGTTTTTTTTTTATGTTCGCAACTGTTGTGCTTATAAAATAACTTGAACGTTTATACGAAAATTACAGCTTCTGAATTCGAATATGATCCAAACCAAATTCAGTGTCCAATGCGATTCTTTAAAAGAAATAAAAATAATAAAAAGAAAGAAGATACATTTAAGTTCTTATGTCTGTTCAATCTACTTCTGGATGTCAGTTACTAACTAGATAATTCATGGAAATAAATTATGTTGAATTAATTTCTTTCCGGCAACCATATGAAAACTAAGAAGATATTAATCGGATTTCAAATAGATATAACTTTTTGTGTTCCCATGTTATCATTATTGCGTTTCTATTACCATTTCTCCTTCATCTTCATAATAGTTTTTTTACGTGTACAGTTAGTATTAGTAGTTACAGGAGGAAAAAAATATCTCAAACTTTTTTTTATGTTTCTGGAATCAAAAAACAACGACTTGCAAAGAAAAAACGTTTTTCTTAAGTTGTAAGTCAATAAATTTTTTAATTCAGTATATGAATAATATCTGTAATATCCTAGAAATAGTTATATATCAATTTGATTTAGTTAACTTTGTAGTTAAAAATATAAAATCTATAATTAACATTACATTTGCAATGCATACCGAACCACGATGAACAGCTTAATCTGACATTCATTAACAACAATAAGTTACAGATTTGTATCCATTTCAATTAACCCATCTTTCTGTGTCAATGCCTGATTAGACATTTCTTTTATGCTTGCAGGTAAGAACACCAGCTTAATACCATGCAGAGCTAACAACGACCGTAAGTTGTGCATGTTATTAAATTTTCGAACTTTTTAATTTCAGTTTAGAATAATATTTCTTAGTATTTGATGATTGGCACAACAGTAACATCACATAATTTTATATTGGACTTCGTTACAGTTAACTCCTGAAGGAAATGTTGAGATTATATTACATAAATTAGCCCACAGGTACTAACAAAGAAGACATTTCGCTGGTGAATTCAGTCTGGTAGCTAAAAGAGTACTGGTTGTAATTTGGCTCGAGTTTGTTAACATCCGCTTTTTACTGAATCTGTCTCTGGATACCTGCCATCTTCTCGGTCCTCCTATTTTGCGCCTTAATACCATCGCATCCAGATAGCGTCAGTGAAATTCACGGTTGGTTTATCGGAGCGCAAAGCGATATCTTCAAAGGCTGGCTAATTAGTGCTTTGACTTTTCAATCAGCCGACATCGTTCCTGTCCCGATACAGGAGCAGTGGTGGATGGAACCCACTCTTGTAGTTGGCTGCTCGTCTTTACCGCTTAATGTAATCTCCATAGCATCCGTCAAGATCACCACGCCATATTACGGATGTCACGTCACAACATCCGCAGTACTGCTGTCTGAATACATTCCTCTAGAATTACTTTTCTAATATGCATGACTAATTAGTCAAGTGTTTTGTGTAACGCAGTGGCTATGAAATACAGATTTCGTTCCATAAACGGAGATTAACTCGATAAGCAATGTATGTCAGGCCTCATACAGAAAGAACACGAACTAAAGAGAATAAACAATATAATGCAAACTCTAGAAGATGTACAGAAATTTACTCATACTTTAATGAAAGCATACGCAATGCCACCCACGGAAATTTGGCAACAAGTGTTAGTTTCGCGTTGCAAGGGTCGCCGGTTTGAGTCAGGCCTAGGTCAGGAAAATTTTTAATATAAGTTTTTGGACCATCCTTTGTTGCCAGTAAATTTGTGTATTCGATAAGGAGAAATAATATCCGCTTGAGACAATCGATATATGCTTACCGCTCAGATACCAAATTATTTTTTCAACTTTTCTGTTAACAAAATGCGTTCTCGATTAATACAGATACAATACTGACAGGTAAAACTAACAGGAAATTAAGTTTGATCAAATGAAACAGTGTCCAGAACAGTTGCGCTTTTGTAAATCCTCAAACTGATGATTGTCTGGGTTCTTACACATCCAATAAAACGAACAGCTGGATCAAAAACGATTTGGAAACATTTCATTTTGAATATGAAGAGATTGTCTTCAAATGTATTTCAGGTGATTGTCGATTTTTATACACTTATATCTTTTGCTTTTTCGTATCCACTTAAAAAATGCTACTGGAAAACGTGCAGTGAATACAAATCCAACTTCTTTTCCAGTCTATGTGTTGGACATGTTCACGTCCTTACATCAGTAAAATAGAGAAGTCCCATCTTTTTTTTTTAAAAAAAAAACTTATTTGATGTTGTTTCAGTACGAAAAAACTTTACTGTCTTAATTAAGTTATTGTTGGTTACTGAAAATAAATATGCAGAGTATAGGCTTGTGATACTAAAATTATTTAATCGTTCAGAACACTAAGCTTGACAACAATTCCAGTAGACAATACGATTTCTAACATCTTCTAGTGCTCAATTTGTGTACAGCAGATGCCTTAATCATTATCTTCAGATGTTCCAGGATAGTGTTTCATGTAAGACATAAAACTTAATGCATGATGCAATACAAAAGCCACAGTTACCGTGCTTAAAACCAGCACATTTTGTTCCAAATGAATTCCTAGAAATTAAGCCGATAGTAAACAACAAAAGTGCATGTCGTTTTAAGCGCCCTTAAAAAATTCTTATCATTTTATAAGAACTTAGCTTTCAATCTCTCATCTGAAATTAATACAAGACAAAAATGTCTCATAGATATAATATTAAAGTTATTCTCAATATACATAAAGACAAAGACATCTACTTTAAGCTCTGAATGTTCTATACTCTTTTGGCAGTAGTTAATCTTTCTTATATCAGTATGAAAGATAAGAAATAATAACCGAAAGCATTACAGACTTTATAATTTAAATGATTTATTAGTACCGTAAATGGAAAAATATCTTAATATAGCACATCTCATGGTTTTATTTGTTTTCGAAAAATATTGAATAATTAAAAAAAAAATGAATGAATTTAACAAATCACATTATTTGAATTTGAAAGAACATGGAAAGCCTGGGTACAGTCCTCATTGATAGGGTGTTTTTAGATCTATTCGTCGTTGGCTCTCGCAGACCGAGGTATATTCGTTTCGCTGGCAGGATAGAGGCATCGTCCAGGTTGGCTGCGCAGTGGCGATAATCAGCTGTCTGTAACGTGTGAAGGTACCCTAGTCAGCAGGGTGTTCTGAGAGCTCGTTTCTCTCTCAAAGGCAGCCCAGGTACCCACAGTGTTCCCCCTTCCGTCAGGCTCAGGCCGCGCAGCCCAGTACCATTCTTCTTTAACTGACAATGGTGACAAAATAATCTCAGACTCCTCTGGGAGGTAACACCATGGCTTGGCTTGCCTCTTGTATTCCACGGAAGAGTAGATTCCATCAATCGTGTGACTGCGCGGCTAAATCTCCCTTTTCCTTTGGGTTACTTAAAATAAAATGCAACTTTTAGCTACCTTGCACATGAATGTTGACTGACAGGAATACTCGTGTCTTTTGTCGCGGTTTTTCGGAGTCTAAAAATCATGTATTTACTAATAAAACGTGCTCTGCAGGCATTTCTCTAGATTTACGCAAACATTAAAAATGCCACCGTTAAAAACAACCTCCGACATTCAAAGGACGTGTTGCAACAAAAAATTGTGTTCGAATGTTCATAGCCTGTCGTAAATGGTCCTCTGTCCTGCTTTTGCTTTCAAGGTCATCTGCATCCCACTGTCAGGTATTTGATCTGAACTGCACATTCCACCTCACAGAATTTTATGTGTAAATGTTTCTGGGAGCAAAGTGACACAACCGACAGACGTGGCAACATACCTGAAACCTCACTCAGACAGCTGAAGATTGTCTCCAACGTTGATGATTATGATGACGGGCAGATCTTCTGCAGACCTCTTTGGAACTATAATGTAAAAGCGCTTCATGTTCCCAAACATACACATTACATTTAATTTGATATTTTGTCAGATATAAGTCCTTCAGTATATTCAAAGAGCACTCATACTTGCCGGGCATCCTCAGAAATAGACATGGTTTCTCGTTGTATAAAATCAGCTGTGATTAGTAAGTATATATTATTTATTACGTCTTTAACACTTAGCGCCTTCTTGTCTGACCAAAAATAATTATACACAGTGACCTGTAATAAATTGTTTCAGAGTTTCAACAATATAGCAGCATCTACTGTGAAGTAGCAGATTATTCTGAACGAACATCTTGGTAGTGTTAATTTACAACTGATTCGGAAAAACTAGCCCAGTTTCAACCAGAATTCTATGCTAAATTTCGCCAACTCTCTTACATTCAAGAGTGTAAAGTCATGTAGAGAAACGGTTAACCAACTACTAATTGATTTAATTCAGAAGCGATTACACAAAAGTGATCCATAAAAACTTCAATAATCGACCAGCGATACTTCAAATTGTGGCTTAACTCGAATCTTACACCACAATGTAATGACATAGCTGCACTGACCTCCTACTTATCAAACTTACTGATCAGTATCAAACTTAACGCACAAAAGACATGCATACCTCATATTGATGTCATAATCATGAAAAATCTGATCGTGTAATTCAAGAAATTTTCCTGGGAATCATGAAAATAAAAATACTAGACAGAAAAACTTCGCTTTGGTATAATATCATTAAACTCGATACCAGCATGCAATTATGTTAACTGAAGGAAGCAGTAGTAAACAGAAAATTGTGATGAATGAAGTTTTCAAGACTCATGGCTGATTAAAAGACTCACAATAGTGCTTACATAATAGGCAACCGAAGGCTAAAAATCGCCTATTAATTATTACCGACGTTTCTAAAAGTGAAGTCCAAATTATTATACGACGTAAGCTTTTTTTTCTAAAGTATATATTGTATGTAACGTACAGAATTATTACAACAGTATATCCCAAATTTGAGAAGCTATATTTAAAAAACTAAAAAATTTTACGATATTGGTTGATCATTCACTTTAAAAATAATAACGTAAGGTTAAGAATATCATAAATTCATAAATTTTCAACCATGAGAAACTCCTACTTTAACTACTCTTTGTTCAAGCTCATGCCACTCTTTTTGCAGCATATTCGGTGCTATGCCTTTGGTGGCTTTAGTTATTCTGGCTACCAGTTCATCAGTATTAGCTGGTAATGGTGGAAAAATACACTATACCTTTAGTATATTACAAGTGGTTGAAACAGAGTTT
Source organism: Vandiemenella viatica (assembly GCA_031002005.1). NCBI lineage: Eukaryota > Metazoa > Arthropoda > Insecta > Orthoptera > Morabidae > Vandiemenella > Vandiemenella viatica. The sequence continues at coordinate 83,467,997 of JARYHS010011408.1, read as the reverse complement.
CTTGCGAGTCAGCGATGGAGAGGCTGGTCACTATCTGATACGCGACCAATACATCGTTTCGAAACCTACGTACAATACCCCACCTTTTGGGAGGACAAATTCGGTATTTGCGAAGAAATTCAAGTTGAAATTATAAACCTATTCTCTTTCAGCAGATTTAATAACACAGAATTCCTTCTGTTGTAGTGCGCTTGACATCTCGTCACGAACTGACTACAAACCCTTGTAATGCGATTAAGGACGCTCCTAGCGACATCAGCCACAAAACAAATGAAACTTCAGAACGTCCACATTACAATGAGTTATAGTAGTGTCGTTGTGGACATATTTCCTTTCAGAGTTGGCACATTATGTTGTAGTAATTACATCTGATTCCACTGTTCCTCTCGTTTCAAGTATAACTATCAGCGTTCTAGCTGAGCCTCATTCTCTTTCACCGTTCCGGTTGACCTCCTGACATAAAGACCACCCATCCAGTGCGACGGATGAACCGCCCGTTATTAAAGTTTCCAGCCGCAACAAAGCGAGCGGCTGAATAATTGACGGGCAGCAATTGTTTTAATCCCGGCGTCGGATTAGCGCGCCGTCGGCCTCTTTGTGCGCTGCGAGGCAGCTCAAATACTTGCTGTCTGTCCGCCGGGTAACCCGCAGTCATTGTTCTGGTCGCCGCTTAATTACAGCGCTGACGTCGCTCAGGACCCATCGATCTCTTCGTCCTGGGATCGAGGCGCCTCGACTAGCACCTTTGATCATCAACCTGGTGGCACTGATGAGTGACTGATAACTAATTATGATAATTCGAGCACAAATGAAGTGACGTGCACGCCCACTGAGTTCCAGCAGAAAGATAAGTATGTGCTGTGAATGCAATCGCAAGTGGTATGGCCGAGAGTGGGGGATACGTGGTAACGTTCTCGCCTCGCTTTCGGAAAGACGCGGGTTCGAATCCCCGTCCGGCCATTCAGATTGGGATTTTACATAGTTTCCTCAAATCACTTGAGGTGAATGCCAAGATGGTTCTTTCAAAAGCCATGACCGAATTCCTAACAGTTCCTTGACACCATTCTTTTCCGCCTCAAATGACCTCGACATCAACGAGGTGTAAAACCATAAACAAAAAAGTAAACACCATCAATATAGTGTTACACTGATTATTGACAATTGTTAATTTGGTTTTTTTAACATACCGTTCCATTTAGTGTTTCTGAAATAATCTTTCGATCCTTCGAGAATGAGATATAACTTAACTGTGGTTTGTTGTACTACTGAAATGAATTGCCTAGAAATATTTTATATCAACAGAGATTTTAGAGAGTTACTGGCTTATGAGAGTTGCAGTAGAAGCACAAATTGCATTTCCGTTCACTGAAAATATTGTAGAAGGAATAAACGATTTTTAGTGCCTATGGAAATATTTTGTGACTTTTCTAAGGCATTTGATTGTGTTTATCATGAAATTCTCATAATTATAGCATAGCTATCATTGTTAATAAATGAATTAATGCTAACCCTTTGAAACGAAAAAGAAAGTTTCAGTGGAACATTTTAATGCTGCGTCATGTTGTTCAGATTTCTGAATGGGTGCTCTTAAGGGTTCTATACTGGGTACATTTTTGTTTTTGCATTTTGTGTTACAATTTAAAACTGCAAATTTGTCCATTTTGCAGATTTCACAGGCGTAGGAACTAAAAATATTACAAATTTCTCTACTGAATACATAGTAAATTATGTCCTTGACCGCATTGATAATTGGTTCACAGTTGATGGCATCTATTTAAACTTTGATAAAAAAATTAATATATGCATTTCTGTATATCTCGCAGATTAACGTCAGGCGTACATATACAATCTGCAGGATATTCACTTTAAGAGATATAAAGTTAGTTTGCATGTTGAGCATATTTTGAATTGGAAGTTGCATTTCTTTGAGTTACTTATGGGACTGGATGCAGCCACGTTTTCAATTCATACAAGTTAAGCCATAGAGATCCTCATTAGGAGAAACTAATTTATTTTAGCTCCTTAATGTTATGTGCAATTATCTTCTTCAGCAATTCAACTCATCGAGAGAAGGTATTCAGAGCACAGAAGAGAGAAACAAGAATAAGACGAGGGCTTAACAGAAGAACAACACATGCGTGACAGGTTAACTTGTTACAAGAAGGAACTGTTTCATGAAAGAAATATGGAGTAAGACCAAGATTTGAATACATAATTCAGATAATTATTACGTAAGATGTAGTAGGTACGCTGAGATGAAGCTGTTAGCTCAAGATAGTAAGAGATGGAGGGCTTCAACAAACCAGTCGACAGATTAACGAAGAAGGAAAAAAATGATTCTGAAATGAATTTTTCACTTTACGCAAAGAAATAAAACGATGTTGTAGTGAACAACGATCATATTAGTAATTCCACTCGATAATCTATTATTATTATTGATCTCTATAAACATTCACAGTTCATGCATCTTTTTAGTATGAAATCCTCTACCCCTGAAATATACTGCTCATCGTCTCCCTCCTTGGCCAGTGAACTGCAACACTCGGAGATACCGTTTGGGAGGACGTGGTTCGAATGCCGGTCCTGTTATCTAGATTTCCGTTTTCCAGAGTTTCCCGATGTCACACTAAGGGAAAGCTGAGATATTCAATTTAGAGACAATGGCTGAATTCTATTCTATTCCTTGTTCACAATCCTCTATAGTCTTAATGAACTAGACGTCGGTGATGCGTAAAGCACTAAAAAAAACTAGGTAAGTTATTCGAGTACCAAATCCAGTACCTACAAAACATAACTTAAATAAATAAATAATAAAGTATTTTTCTCTTCATTTCCATAAGCCGGGCTCAGATCTACTACCATCATTTGTGCATACCTTGCCAGCAGTTGTTGCTTACATTCATTCCCACTATTCTCACCACCTGCGTATAACTCCCAGATCAAATCCCATAAACATTGGTTCTTATATCAAACATGAGGCTTTTTTTAGTTGATACTTTACAAATCGTCTAAATAACCATATCGAAGAGAGGCTTTCTGACCATGAGCAGGGATCTTCCCAAAATTTTCCTTAGATTGACGTGAACTCTGGACTACTGAACTACGATCCTAAGCATTCTGCCTACACCCAGCTACACCTTTAAAAGAGGAATGGGTGTAAAATAATAAAAAAATATTTTTTATCTGTGTTCCGATATTTTGAGTCAGACATTTCAGCATGTGGTTGAATTCTCCAAGCGGCAATCGTAAATGTCCATATCGCACATCAAACTGGACATAGACTGGACTGGATGGACTTTGCTCCCGCGTAAGAATTTTTTGGGAATATATTCACCATCTTATTAGTTTTTCTATGTCCTATTCCTATATTCACATATTACTTTCTTTTTCTTTACTTCTTGCACTTCAATTTGCCAAGGCACGTAACTAACAGGTAATGGGGACGGAGGTTCGTATCCCGGTCTCGGTCTTAAAATTAAGCTTCCCAGAGATATTTTATTGTTTGGATTTTACGTTAAACTGCAGATCTTCTTTATCCGTCATGGTCCCCGGGTTTGTTAGGTGGTTACGACGGTTGTAGAATGCGTAGTCGGTATGTGACTCTGTCACTTGGTGAGTAAAACTAAACGAAATTATTGTTATGCATTTCGTCGTCCGTTATTTCTTTCACCACCCCATAGTCGTCGGTAACTTACTCCTGACTTAAGTTACGATATACATTAATTTATTTTTTTGGTTGCGTCATGCAGGTTACAGAGTGATCAGTAGTGACTTCTCGAATTATGTGGGCAATAACAGCGATTTAAGGAGGAAATTAAAATTTCTTGCTAAGTGTTTCCTTAAGTGTATATTCACATATCACTGATTTTTCCATGGGCTTAGATTAGTGAATAAAAGAACAGTCGGAATAACTACTGCGTAGGTATGAAACCAGAATGAGCTGTGTTCTTCTTATTACGATATTGTGCTCTAAACATAACATATAATGAATACTTTTCCACAGAGTATTTATCAATTGTTATACAACATCACTTCGTCGAAAGACCATAGAACTGAGGTAATATATCAAAAACTCTAATTGTATGGTCACATTTTTATATTTTAGGTGTGTGATATTAATAATAATGAAAAGATGTAATACTCAGCACTTGATACGCGGTAGTTCCATTACCATGACAAAGAAATGGCGGGCCTGACACGAGACGGTGAGTTGGCTACTTGGTAGTCAGAACTCGCGCCAGCTGACGTCGCTAAAGGGAGCCACGCGGTCCTCGCTCTTTATCAGTGTCCTTTAAGGACTACTGCCATCTCTCACAACTGCTCTTCCTACAGGGATACCGAGGAACAGTTTTTTTACGAGACGTCGCTTCAAAAATTTCTGTTAAAACTGTCATACTGTTATAGGAGAATGGATAGACGTATTCAGATACTTTAAAATACCAATGATGATATAATATGATACACGTACCGCTTTGTAAAAGAGGAAAGGTAGCGTTATGTATATAATAGGTTTCTGGAACAACTAAAAAAGGTTTATGTTTAATATATTCCACTTTTGAACTAATTATTTTCCTCCTTATTTATAAATAAACAATTATATTTTTACAGTTTCCAGTATTGGATATATATATATATACACTAGCTCGTACCCGCGACTTCGTACGCGTAGATTAAGAATTTTTTTGGCAGAATTAAATATAGAAAGTTGTTGGTAACGAAGGATTGGTCCCAAACAATTTCGAGTCGGAATAATATGGCAGGAAAGCTAACACTATATCATTGTACCTTCGAACCTGTATCTTGAAGAGAATAAATTTCCAACATATTTCTGTCACCATTCGATAAGGTCTCAAAATTTCGTGACTACAACTGTTAATCATACTGGAAAAAATATCCTGTGCCCCTCATAGAGATTTCCTTATAAAATTCCATCACAACGATATAGCCATTTAGTCGTCAAAACGTAACAAAAAGACAGAGACTTACTTCCGTATTTATAATAATATTACTGTGGTTCACACTCACACAGTGACTGCGAACAAGACCTGAGGGATCATTATAACGTAAAAAAGTGTAAACCTACAGCATTGCAAGACCACCTACGATTTGCCTCGCATTGCACTCCTAACTTTCTAATATCTACAGTTTAACATTCAATCCGAATAACCTACGGCCCAGGCCTGACTCTTACGATGAAAAATAATTTTTAAAAATCTTACCCTCCACGGAGATTTGAACCGAAGACCACGACGTTTGGAAGCCAGCGTTTTAACCACTGAGCTGCCAGTCCACTACACGGAAACACGGTACGGAGACGTCCATATCCAACGTGTCTGTCTATCGCCGTATTTCGAAGTTATGAGACAACATGTGTTATTTACACAGATAATTTTTCAACCAAATGTAAACAGTATTTTTCTCCTTGTTTCAAAGGATAAGTGTGCAAAGTTTCATCGAGATCGGATGAAAACTGTGGATTTATATGAAGAACAAACAAACAAACATATATTCATCTTTATATATAAAGATAATTATATAAAAATTTCAGGTCAAAATTTTTTTGAATTCGACTCATTGTTTTGTTTTGTTTATTAAGGATCAATTATTTTGTTAAACTGAACGTGAAAACTGTAAGGATTGAACAATAATTGGTGAAATATATATCAACTGAACTCTCTTGATTTGACCTGACCTGGCCGCTAGTGTGAATACTACTGGCGAAATCCTGGATCGTGAGCTGATCTGGCCTGACCTGACTTGAACCGGCCTATGTGGTAGCTGATACGTGGAACCGTACAGACCATATTGTTGCAAGGCCATCCACTGAAGGTGAGGTGTCCGTAGATGATGATGCCGCGCCGTGCTGTATTATGGAGCGCTGCCCACGCAATTTGTTGTGCCGAGGCGCCGCGGACAGGTCCTCCGGTGATTAGTGGAGGAGAGTCTGCGACGACGGACGGCAGGGCCCCCACATCCATCACCCGGGCCAGCGCTCGCCGCGGGATGGAATATGGTGAGAGTTGGACAGCGACACCCGTGATGTATTGTCCCGACAGCCATAAATCCCGAGGAGAACGCTTCTTCTCGGATGGAACGGAAGTGTTAGGGCGCGCCCTTCAGACCATGCCCATATCGTCCACAGCGCTAGATTGTTCTCTTACGGCATGTCTGTGAAGTGAAGAATGATACTGGACACGGAGAGAGTGTATTTTGACCCTTTTTCTGGTCAACGATTTTGTTTATATCAACTCTGTTTAGATAAAGATGAAAAGACGAGACTTCTATTTTGAGTTGATCATGCCGGGATCAATTCCCGTCTGGAATTTAATGTTTCTTTAGAGGAAGAAAGTCAGTTGTAAACAGTAATAGTGTTTTACAAGCCAAAAGTAAGAGAATTAATTAGCTTTCTATGCCATGCCTTTAATACGAATTTTCAACAATTTTTAATAAACTTAATGTATCATCTAAGGTGGCATTATGAAATATCATGACACATGGCCACTCTCAAGTCCATAAACCCTATAAGGATTCTTTTTTAGCTATGTACTGCAGATTTAATAAAACTTTTATTTTCGTAAATCAGTTTTAACATCCTTTCTTTAAAATTATTAGTACTTCTGCAGAATTTTGAGGTAAAGGTAAGCAATGTATTGTCATAAAAACAATAAATTTCTTGGATGTTAAAAAGAAAATATTAAAAACAAAGTTCTACAATACCTGAGATAAGCAATCAAATACATTAAAAAAAAAAAAAAAAAGATTTTAAAATGGAAGCATGAGATTATTTTTGCCTTTTGAACCAAATGACAGTCTCTCCTTCAGTTTGTACACGCTGTTTGCACGGGTGGGACCCTAGTGACTGAACGATTCCATATATAATGATTCACCCACAGCTTGCCAACGGCTTCGTAAAAGGAAGACGGAGGATTTGTTAGTAGTCCAGGGCACCTTATTGCACTTTAGGTTGGAAATGTCCAGCAAGGGAAGATTAATCAGAAATGACTAAAGGCATGTGAATAAAATAGGCAGTGGAAAGACACTTCACTGAAGACCCAAAGGGTATACAGACGCCATACAATCCTCTCAAATTACGTATCTAACGATGTCTTTTTCCTGTTAAAAATATTCCGCAGATAAAATAGTCCCCATGTATTATCTCCGAGTAGGAACTACTCAGGTGGAAATCAGCAAAATGGATAGAAACATTCTATGAGTCTAAGCGTGGAGTGTTAGAAGTCTGAAGAGTGCATGTAGAATAGAGAAATTAAAAACAGAGGTGGATGACTAAGGTTAGATGTAGTGAGACAAATGGAGGGAAGCACAGAATTTGTGGCCTGGTGTATATAAAACAATAACTACACAACCTGTCAGTAAAATTACTGACGTGCGATTTCCAAAAAGAGTATGGAAACGGGTGAGTTATTACGAAACAGTATAGGATATAAGGCTGCGCAAAAAAACTTTAATGCAAGCGTGCCTGCCTGTACCTGTAGAGGATGATGACGAAATAGATTAAAATATACTATGAAACTGAACAACTAATCTAAAACGTGAAGGAAGAGGAACTTGTAATAGTCACGGCTGATGGGAATGCAATAGTGGGAAAAGGAAGAAAGCGAAACAGTTTATGAAGTTTTGCTCTAGCAGAAGTAAACGAGCGAGGAATCAGAGTGTCAAAATTTTGTGAAAAATATAAACTGATCATAGTAAATACTCTATTTTGGAATCAGCAAAAAAAAATTAAAAAAATTACAAAAAGACCAAAAACAAACAATTTAATATATCTTCCGTTCGGCACACGGTTAGCTGCTCGGCAGTATACTCTCCTCTCTCGGTTTCTTTTGTCCATTGCAACCAACACTTTATCGCTTTGATCTACTCACACACCGCCCACTCAATATCAACACTTGATATACCGAATGGCTGCTGAGAAAATTGAGTGTGGCATGGATATTTACGTTTAATTACTCTTCTGTCACATAAAAGAAAATATTTCTTATACATTTTATTGGAATAAATTTATTATAAGTAAAATTAGTTGTTGATGGAGTGACTTACACACGGAATTGTGAAAAGCATTATACACAATCTGAAAGACTGAAAGAATTGTGTTGTGTTAGCATTCTCTTACTTGGACTGTAGAGTGTAGTGATTATATTTAAAATATAAATTATGAATTTTATCCATTTAGAGCAGGGACTGGTGGCTTATAATCTTGAATTAAATGCATTCATCATCATCATCATCATCATCATTAGTGCTCTGCCCTTCTGTTTATGTCCATGAAGTTGCCGTTTTCTTTGATGTTATCTGTAATCTTGCACCTCCTTCTTCCTGTCATTCTCCAGCCACAAACTAGTTCTTCCAAGGCATCTTATGCATAATCAGTTAAATAAGTTTTTAGAGAGAAAAAGCTGCTAAAAACATTGTATAAACGTAAAAATTTGGCTAATTTGTTATTTTTCTTTTATTTAAGAAATTTTCGTCGCTGTAAATGTTTTTCAACATAACAATAAAACTTTAAACACTGAAATCGACTTTATAGTCTCAAAATATTTCTTCAGATCCTTCTGCACCAAATCACTCATTGCTACCTGTACATTTGGTAGCCAGATAATCATGGGTCATCATCTATTTCCTACAACTTCCTATGTACCTTCCATACATATATATATATATATATATATATATATATATATATATATATTGCATGGTCATTCCATTCCAATGTTATTGGTTCTATAATTTCACACATTTCTTCTTTCATTTCCATTAGCCTTATTACTTCGTTATTCTTTACGTTTTCTTTCCTTGAAATGTTTGCTAATCTTTCCCAGAAATCCATTTCTAATGCTTCCAGGATCTTAATATGTTTTTGATTAAGTGTCCAGGTTTCTGATATATATATAGGACTATACTCACTAATAATTACTTAAATACAATTCTTGTTGTTGAATTTCATTTGTCATAAAGAAGATAAATTTCAACCTGTAAATTCCATGTGATTATCTAACACAACGATCAATTTCATGTCATACCACTGTGAGCAATGTGAGACGTAGAGACTAGCCGGTTAAGCCTGCAGAGATTGTTTCGGGATTGTGTGCGAAGTTCTCCGGGCCCTCTCCTTAAGGTGGACCGCCGAGTGGCTTTTATCTCATTGAGACGATGTTCGGTTGCGGGGTCTGAAGTGGGAGGGATCGATGGCTGGCGGGAGTGCAGGGCCTCACCTGCTGCAGGGCTAACCACATGGAGATACCACTCACAGTTCTGTCAACTAAGTTTCATTCCCGATTTTTTTTTTTTTTTTTGAATTTAACAATATGCCGATCTTTGTATTTGTGATTAGAAGATAGACTCTACAAGCATTCTAGCACGTCCATATCCTATGGTCTCTCTGATGAAAGCACTGATGTACACACAGTAAATTATAATTAGTACATAACAGTTGTTTAACAGAAGAATGTTTTTAATATAGCAAACGGCTAATTTGTTTCATTAGTGTAAATTTGTGAGGTCTTGCGTTGTGGTGACAGAGCTTCGAGTTTCCACACATTCCGCCCATGTCGGGGCTGGACTTCCAGTTTAACACTTTGCACATCAGATTGTCCATGCTGTTTCTCATATGACCAAACAAGTTTCCGATTTTTTTTAAAGGAGTGTTGGCTAAACGGAAAGTTTTATGACAATAACTAAGTCCATATACTCATTTGAGTTCAATGATACTTCATATTAGGAATCGAAACGAAGTTTTCTCTTTGAACACATATTTTGGTTTGGAAAACATTTTATTAGATTGATCAGCAATAGGCGTGTTTTCAAATCATTATTCTTTTGCAAATAGCCATTGACATGCTTGACAGGACTATATTTAAGCTTTCGTGTTAATCGAAATTGGCTGATAATTTTCTGCAAGATACTGAAACAAGAGAAAAAACTTACGTATGACTTAATAGATATTGTGACGTTTCATGTACAGTGTACATTGTACACGTGTAAGTTTCCTTAGGTGTTATTGTAAGGGATGAAACAAAATACAATTTTTAGTACCTAGAAATTCATAAGAATTGTGGGATTTTCAAAATATACTCCTGTATACAGTGTGTATCTTAGGGCGTATTGGAAATAGAAGAAAATGATTTCCATCAAATCGGTGTGATTGCAGTTCTCAGTACTTCCATTCTTTTCGACAAAGGCTGTTTACAAATTAAAATTTCTTATACATTATGTAAACATTGATCCATATTGTTGAAATAATAAAATAAATTGATTATAATGATAAAGAAATACAATAAAGTTTTGCATTTATTTAATTATAACGATTAGAAATAGAATGAATTCGTAAAAAATGGAATTTATGTTTGAGAAGGAATTATAAATTTATGTATTATGTATTTACCCCAATCCCAAAAGTAATAACACTTTAAACCTGAGGTAAGAATATATAAATGAATACAGAAGAAGATCAATTGAAGTTATTCAGTATCAAAAGTAATTTACATACCGAAATAGGAGTACTACAACATTCTACAGCCTCTGTGATTCCAAGATGGTTTATAATGTTAAAAATACATGATTGATGTCGTTATTTAATTCCACTCAAACAAAATGTAGTTACCACATTCTTTCAAAACATTCTTGCCAAACTGTGGCTCTTTCTCCTACATTTTACTGAATAGATTCACATAACTAAGCCCTCTCCCTCATAAATAGTACAGTTGACTGAGGCTTTTGTTTCATTACTTCTTATACATTTGACTTCAGCTAAGTGACCAGTCTTTTCGAATATTGTTTTGATTATAGATTTTTAATTGGTTTAATGAAACGACAGTTGATGAAAATCGAAGTATTTCCTGAATATTTTGTAGACAAAGCGCAGTGTACGTGGCAGGTATATACATGCTATAAAAATCTCTAGCGAGAACGTGTTAAGGTTCTTTGGTTGGTTTATTTACTGCATTAATTAATTAATAAAGTCCACCAAAAACAAGGTTATGTTGAGATGTTCGTTTATTTTGAACAAATCAAAACAAGTCTGCGACATTCACAAGCATAGTTGTTACAATCCAAAGAAGCAATACTGACTTACTGAATACTTGCATGAATGTCTCTGTAACACTGAATTTATACTTAATGCAAAACTTAATGAAAAACTGACTTCTCTGTCCAGGCGATCTGTTTATATAGAGTCTATCGAATTTACGAGAATTCTTCAAAGGCATCCGCCCGATATTTCTCGATCATTAACAATCACTCAAACAATCAAACATATTAAAAACAATCGGAATTGATACAAAATTAATTAATAACATTACAAAATGATTAGAAATGGTAATTATAGATACTTAAATACAAAATTATTTACAGAAATCCTTTCAAATGGTGGAAAATTGTCCTGTAGACATCATAACATACATTAATACAAGTAATTACAAACTTTTAAGAAATTCTCTTGCACCATTCGGTTCTTAAACATATTAAATGGTCTTTAAATAATTTTCTTACCTAAAACAAAGTCTATATACACTTATTTACAAGAAATTACAAAATAAACATATCAAATCACTTTCAAGCAAACTTTGGCTCACTACAAATATTTCACACAGTCCAATACTATTCAAAATACAGGTATTAGGGCTGTTACAACCCCTCCCCAGGATTCACTTAATTTTACACAGATAAAATTGATTGAATCCGTCACGAATCTAAGCAGGTTGAATGTACACATAATGCAGACACGAACAGATTACAATCAATCAACCATAATGACTTTTACAATGAACAAATACAATTCTTCATTACATACAACTGCACATAGTCCATGACACTGATAATTGTCTTTTCTCAGATCCAATCATTTTTTTTTCATTTACTGTTTTGAACAACAAACGTTCAATGCCATCACCTTAAGTTACAATTTTTTCACTCCAAATTACACACTTGATGTCTGCAGTCTGTTTACATTTTACAGCTGATAATTTGTCACCTAAATGTAGTCAGTCACAACATCATGAAAATACCAAAAGTCTCTACACAAAACTGTCACAAATTATACATTGAAATGCTTACATCTGCATCTGAACTTAAGTACTCACACAAACTATTTACATGCATCAATTCAAAAACTTATTTACAAAATTAGGTATTTACATGCTAGGGATCCCTCCCCAAACCATGCATTTCAATTAATTCTCATAGGTGGGTTTCAGGATTTCCCTGGAAACCCAGAACCATGTAAGTTACTTTTTCCTAACCTTCCAGTTTTCTTCAACTTTTGTATACACATTTAATATTACATTTCTATTTTCACAAAGCTTCATTATATACAGACAAAAACACAAACTTCCAATCATCTCAGACAACAGACTTTGGTACAACCACACAACAGCTGAGACATACAATGGTTCTGTTTTAGCAAATTGATTGTCACTTAAAAGCAATGCTGTTGACTCAACTGGTAATATAAATTTATTATTCTCACTACTACAGTTTAGTCCATCATTATTCCCAACTCCACTCTTCATCATCTGATTACTACTTAAGCTTACCAAATTATCTGAGTCAGTACCTAAAACTGTTTTAACATCTGGCTTACTGACTTCCACCACAAAATAATTATTTTTCTCAGCAACTACTACTTCACTATTAGCTTCCACATCAAAAAGAGTACAAAACATAGTGTCATCCAAGTCACATTCTGTACAATTTTCTAAATTAGAAACTGGTTCAAATAAATCCTTACTCCCACCCATTTCTTCAATGTCATCATCCACACCAAATAAAGAGCTAAATAACGTATCAGCTAGGTCAAAATTAGGACATTTTTCCAACTTAGGGATTGGTACATATGGCTTTTCAACCTCTCTCTCTTCAGAAGACAAATACTTTGACTTACAATTCTCCTCCTCATCTGGGTCTCCTACCCACACCACTGTATCACCTTCATCTTCAAGATATTTGAGAAACTCCTCGATTTCAGCACTTCTACAAACTTCATTACCACCTATACAAGCACACATAGTCCCAACTATTCCATTCTGGACCTTACAAGTTTCTGATAGCCACACTGTAGTATGCACTATAAATTCTGCACCCCTTTTTGTAATTAGGCAGTGACCATTTCGAAAATCTTCTACATGAAAATTATTACTTTCGCACACTGATTCTAGTGATAAGGTACTATGGTGGTCCCCTTCCCGCTTTATCTTATTATCAACCTTTACATCATCAACATCATTAATTACATCTATCATAACCTTATCCTGAAATTCACATGCTGCTACCCCTACCTCTTCCAATAAATCTTCTCGGGGATTATTCATAAAAATGGAATTAACGCTATAGCAGTTGGTACCTGGACCCACAATCTTATCCACCACTGCGGGGCCCATAACAGGGGTGGTCTTTAGTTTGCCTGCCCCCCATGCTGCCTTTCCCTTTCAGGTTGAGGGTTCTGTTCTCTCACTCCCCCATTATCATTCCTTCTTGCATAATTATTACGATCCCGTCCCCTCGATCTAGCATCCCTTGACCCATTACCCCTCCTAGGGGGACTCCTGCTGCCCCTCCTATGGTGGTAATGTTGTTCAGTGAATGACTCCTGGGCATCCAAGCGTCTTAACAATTCTGAAACTCTATCCACATTTACTACATCCAAAGTGGCAATTAAATTTCTTGTTTGCTGAGGTAGCCTAGCTCCTATCAAATCAATAAATTCCTCCTCTCCATAAGGATGGTCTAAATACTTACAACGGATCCAACATTTATGGAAAAAATCATGTTGAGTTTCCCTACCAGGTTTATACAGCCTTCCAGTCATCAAGTCTCTCTTTTCTTGAATCTGCCTGCTTGTCGACCAAAAATGTTTCAAAAAGTTTTCTTTAAACAGCTTGTAGTCAGTCACTTCCCTAGCTTGTCTATCACCCCATGCCCTAGCATAAGACTTTAGATGTTTACCCACAAGTGCAATTTTCTTACTATCGGGTAACAAATTAAAATAGTCTGATCTTTCAAAATTATCTATAAATTCAATAGGGTGAAGCCTCCCACTATCATCATAAAATTCAAATTCTTCCTTAATATCAGCACTGATAACTGGACTACCTGCTAAGGGAATCTGACTTAACTGAACCTGTAGCCCAGTAACTCTTTTTTCCAACTGATTTACATTTCTTTCTAATCCATGCGCTAACTGTTCCTGTTGCTGCACCAATGTATTAATATTTAATCCCACCTCTTGTCTCAACTCATTAACCTTAACATCATTAGCTTGGAACAAAGCAACATATTCCTCCTTCATCTTATCACAATTTTCACTGACTTCCTTCACCTCTTTATAAATCAAATTTTCACATTCAGCCTTATTTTGTTCACAAAATTTTGTAACCTTTTCAAATTTCTCCTTACATTCTGTTACTACCTTCCCCAAATTAGAATCTAAATTGTTAATATCCTCTTTGAATTGAGAGCTAAAACCCTGAAACTGCTCTGTGATTTTAACATCAAAACATTTAGTCAAATCAGAGAATGTTTTATCATTGCTTTGTTGCAGTTGAGAAAACTTGTCATTGATTTCAGCAAATTTTCTATCATTATCATTCCTTAACTCACTTCTAAATTCAGAAAATTTATTATCCAATTTGGAAAATTTATTATCAAATTTGTCATCAATTTCGGAAAACTGAGACTTAATTTCAGAAAATTTGCTGTCATTATCACTTTTTAACTCATTTCTAAATTCAAAAAATTGAGAATTGATCTCAGAAAATTTACCATCAAGTTCAGAAAATTTTGCATTAAAATTGGTTACAAATGACTCTAGAAAAGCTTGCAGGTTCTGATTATCAGCCATTTTTAGTAATCAGCCAAATTAATATAAGAAACAAAATTAAGTAAAATTAAAATCTTTCCAATCTGTCACACTATAACATGCAAAAGAAATCACTTGAATATTCACTGCCGTACTTACAGTTATTCCTCACTTTTGTATCACATTAAATTTCACTTAGAAGCACTTAATTGATCATTAAGCACCACACTGACTTCAAACACTTAACCACACTTTTCAAAATTCACTGTAGGAAGACGATTTTGAGGCCGAAGGAAATCCACTCGTCGTCGGAAGATTACAGCCGATTGCCGATGAAAAATCTCCGCCTTAGGCCGTCAAATCCGTGTCTTCGCCGGTCGAAATTTCCTCTCAGGTTTATCGCCGATAATCCGTCGCAATTTCTGCAGATTCTTTTTAGAAGATAAACATCCCACAGATGTTTAAGAACTTCTCGTTATGTCAACGGTCGCCATGTTAAGGTTCTTTGGTTGGTTTATTTACTGCATTAATTAATTAATAAAGTCCACCAAAAACAAGGTTATGTTGAGATGTTCGTTTATTTTGAACAAATCAAAACAAGTCTGCGACATTCACAAGCATAGTTGTTACAATCCAAAGAAGCAATACTGACTTACTGAATACTTGCATGAATGTCTCTGTAACACTGAATTTATACTTAATGCAAAACTTAATGAAAAACTGACTTCTCTGTCCAGGCGATCTGTTTATATAGAGTCTATCGAATTTACGAGAATTCTTCAAAGGCATCCGCCCGATATTTCTCGATCATTAACAATCACTCAAACAATCAAACATATTAAAAACAATCGGAATTGATACAAAATTAATTAATAACATTACAAAATGATTAGAAATGGTAATTATAGATACTTAAATACAAAATTATTTACAGAAATCCTTTCAAATGGTGGAAAATTGTCCTGTAGACATCATAACATACATTAATACAAGTAATTACAAACTTTTAAGAAATTCTCTTGCACCATTCGGTTCTTAAACATATTAAATGGTCTTTAAATAATTTTCTTACCTAAAACAAAGTCTATATACACTTATTTACAAGAAATTACAAAATAAACATATCAAATCACTTTCAAGCAAACTTTGGCTCACTACAAATATTTCACACAGTCCAATACTATTCAAAATACAGGTATTAGGGCTGTTACAAACGCTTTTGCCGTTCTAGAGAGTTATTAACGATTTTTATAATTTAATTATGCTGAAGATTCGCTATTTCAGCTTAAATACTATATTGTCAAAGCACTACTAAAATTTTAAGTGAATATTATTTAAATGTTTTTATTACTGCTTGGATAGTGTTTTTCACTACAGTGGTTTACTTCTACAATAAGGCAACAGAAACTCTACTTGAGTGGTTAAAAGAAACCATGTGTTGTATATTGGATCACAGTCTCCCGTACTACTAACTGTTCGTCAACCTTCATTTCTGAAGCGCTGTAACTTTGATCCAGTTGTTTCGTGTTGGAAGTGAACTGTACAGTGTGCGACAACACAACAGCCAACACAAGAGCAAGTGATAGCTGTCTGCCCCTGCAGGCGGACTGGTAGGCAGTCACCTAAGTAATTTTCACAATGCATGCGGTTGATATTTATAGTAGTTCATCATAAACTAGTGCGCTTCTCAGAATAAACAGAACTAATTCAAATATATGAAGTAAAATATATGAATTCTGAAAGACCATCAGAAATTTAAGCGAAGACATGAAAGAGGGCTGATATTCACGAGGTAAAAATGAGCCAATTGATTACGCATATCAGTTAAATGCTGAAAGAAGAAAGTAACAAATATAAGGTTTCTATAATAATGTAAAAGTTGAGAAATAAATGAAGAAACGCGTTAAACGGAAACAAAAATTGCCAGGCGCAGTAGCTATTTCTATTAAGATGCTAAAAGTGCATAGTTGTAACGAAAGAGATGTTAAAAATTATTAAATAAGGTATCTTATATACATTCATAATGCTTATGGTAAATTTTTAAGTGCTTTAAAAATTATTTCAAATAATGGTGATATTCTAACTTCTTACAATTATATAAGGACCAATACCAACGATCAAATCAGGAAACCGACTACCCAATTTCCTAAACCCTCAATAGCACTAAAATAGGCATACGTCCTGCTCCTTTTTTTTTTTTCTTAAAATGTACCCACAAAAATGAAATTTCTACAGAATGGCAAAATAAATTTAGACTAATAGCCTTAATTGAAGCCATAATGAAAGTGCAATCAACTGCAGACTCAATTATTTTCAGACAATGAATTTTAACAACGAATATGATTTGAGTACATGTTGTCTAACAATGGAAATAAAATTGAGAAATATTTTTGGGTTCAATACTAAATAGTGAAGGAAGCTGCCAATATAAGATAGTATCAATAACTGTACAAGTACGACAAAGAACACGTAAACTGGACGTTTTACTACAATGACCAGAAGAACGAATAAAGTAATATATTAAACAATATTGCAGATTGTTACTACCGGCGATACGGGAGATCTGGAAAATGATAGAAGATAGTAGACAAATACTGAAGGCTAACTGAAATGAATAAATTCTGAATAAATGAAAAATTATTTAGACTATTTTGTATATAATAAATGTGCAAATGAAAAGAAGAATATTTGTAAATCGAACAGTAGTTTTGGATGTACTGATCCGCTGGCTTATATTACATACATATACGAGACGTTATGTTGTGGAAGAAATGGCTAAGAAAAATATGGTGTAATGGCTACTTTACCATTACGTAACCGACTGCTAGTCGATTAGCCAGGAATGGCAAGTGGTAGGCACTGTAGCCTCTTAACACTTACTTGTATGGAGTGCCGCACACCCTCGAACGTCCTCTCTTCGGCTTTCTTCAGGGTTGGCTCTAACTCCCCTGAAAGACAACTTGGACACGAATGGAGAAAGTCCGTAAATACTTTAAACCCTTTTATTACTTTACGTTAGTCTGAGTCTACACACGCTATGTTGTCCCATGGAGCACTAATCCAGGCGCTGGTAACAGTACTTAGAGCAGTTACTAGAACATTTGATCGAGCAGATGGAAACACGATCGGAACCGAGTTCGGACCCGGTCGGACACAGCTGGCTTCCTAAACGGACATGGTGGCGACGTCGATCAGTATAACACTTCCGAGCCCCGAGTCCCTCTGAAACCTCGGTTATATAGTACAGCAGTGTACTGACTTAGCAGACCTTGATCGAAGTTCGTTGTCCATTCTAGAAAACTCTCGCAGCTCGAGAGCTACTCAGCATATATCGGACGTCAGCTTCGAATGTTCCCGAAGCTGCCTGAATGTAAGCGTTCACCCGATACCGCTCGCTCAGTGCTGAATCTGCCTTTGTCTTTTTCGTTCTTATATTTGAAATGAGTACCATCAATGGGATATTTATTCTGTTCTCACAAAAATTTGCAATTACGATATTTCTGAAAGTTTAATATTGTAATGTGTGTAAAGTACATCTTTAAACGATATTTGTTGATCTATCACTGAAACAGTGTCTAAATATCAATACGGCTATAGATACTGTTAAAATAGATGTAATATAACATTCACTCCAATGACCGATTACTACCGTCACTCTAAATAAATTCAGAAACCTATTCAAAGGTATTAACTACAGTTCTGTTTGTGAAAATTGTAACCCCAAAGAAGAAATGTATGATTACTTTGAAATTGATTCTGTAGATTTTGGATATGACAATATACGAATGATTAGAATTACAGAAATGTACACGCACATTGTGAGAACTCAGTACGATATGAGGCAACACGTGCTGCAATAAGAGCATCCAGACGTCTTGGCATGGAATCAAACGGAACCTGGACACACTGCCACGCGGTTTCTAGCAGGACAGCACAATTCGTGGAGATCACTCATCTGATAATCTTACTAGGCATTTATCATGTCATTGGTGTGCATGTAGTATTTAATCTGTCTGTATTGTTTAGCTTACTAGTTTATTTTCGATGAGCGTTCACTGTATATTTGCTTATATTACCTCCCCCCCCCCTCAACCCATACGAAGAGGACGGTTTTCCTACGATATCGTATAGGAAGAAAAAAAGGTAATGAAATAAATTAGTTTGCTAATCTTGCAAACGGTGCAAGATGCCATGAAGACGTCATGAAACTAACCTTCACTTCGACAAACCGAAGAACATAGTCACCAGGAAGAATTCAGGAAAGGCATTGGTCGGTGAAATTCATCCTTTAAAGAAGTAACCGGTAGAAAAATTCAGACCATTCGATAAACGCAATATCTCCAGCCTCTATAATACCTAAAACTAGAGTATTATTACGCAGAATTATACCCCACTACATACCACTTCTCCCGCCATTCCACCTGATAAAATTGTCGACTAATGAAGTCTCTCCACCAGCTTGTGTTCTTGCACTTCTTTCGTCCTCAGTTCTGCCGCAGATTGTTGCTCTCTGGATGTTCGGCTGTCAAAATGCATCTCGTGCATTATTGACGTTACAGTCACTGCACCAGTTCTTCTCACGCGAGCTAACGAGTTATGTGTATGGTTATTTTTTCCTGAACTCTTAATGTTTTTGACGAGTCTTCAGCTTCTCATTCCCCAATCTGTTTTGTTTCTTTTTTCTTCATTCAAAATTTGCAAACATAATTTAAACTGTCTCCATGCTCTCCTCAGCTTTGATTTACTTACCGTCATTGATCGAGTCTGGTACGTAATAAGTTCGCACATGACTTGTTCCCATTTTAGTGGTATTTTTCTGTCCCATATAAAGTCTTTAAAAACTGTACAAAAGTTATCTCTGGCACGGATCTGGCTGATCATATCCTCATCAATGCCACCACTTACTGCTACTGTTCTTCCGTTATATTTAAGTCTTCGATTACCTTCTTTGCAATTTGATATTAGATCCAAACGATAAGCGCCTATGAATTAATTACTCATCTCTCCAAGAATTAAACAGATAATAATCGATCTATTCCATTGAAATGTTCATTAAATATAAACATACCAAAGATACGACTTTGCTGAATGCTTTTGGTACATCCTATAAAAGTTTTGGGAAAGGTAGCCGTGGTATGTGGCGAGCTATTGGTGTCAACTAAAACAATGGGTGGGAACGAAAATGTAAACATAACCACAGAACCAGGATTATGAACAGAGTCAGTTAGGTATTCATTGTCTCAAATTGACAAAGCAGAAATTGAATTTTCAGATTATTATGTAAAGCACGAAATTGATTTATTTTTAACGACGTTTAAGAAAACAACGTTTGTGGAAGTTTCCCAACAAGACGAGATAGGATAATAGTCGCATGATTGGTTTTTGGTTGAGAGATTACTCGAAGGCAGTAGAGAAAGCAAAGGATTAAAATATGCGAAACAGAAAACTGCGCGCGTATTTGTTGTAATAGGTATGTTAAGAAGAAGATAGCTGCCTCAGGACTAGAAGTAGAGGGACGATCACAGAAAAAAATGAGACTCTGTCATTTGTTTCAGTCACATATGTAGATTGTTAAAAACGAGTTTTTGCACGCCGCATGTCACCTCCTAGCAGAACGAGAAACTCGTCGGAGCAGCTACAGTTTCAGAGGCCCGTACGTCTGATACTCCTAATGGTGCCATTCGTCTTGTTAGGCCGGACAGCCCTTGGCCCACCAGCCCTGCAAATGGCTGCAGGCACTGCGGACCCTAATAAAAGACCGTGGGCCAACCCTGTCTCAAAATACCTCTGTTGTAACTGGTATGGGGGGCACCATAAAAACATACACATGTTAAATTTTAAAAACCACGAACGAAATAAATAAAAAAAACTTTATTTTGAGTAAAGAGGAGAAACCTCATTTAGACTAAAATTTTAATGATAAACCCTGCCAACTTGTGACAGTATGAATGACTCTAGTTTAGTGATTATAAATCTGTTTAAATAATCTAATTATTAATTAATCACTGTCACGAGAAATTGACTGAAAGGGGAATTCGCATTCCACGGAATCCATCAATATGAACCATGACAGCACCATGACAGTTAGGTGCTGAGAATTAGGTCACATAATAAGATAAAGAAAATAACGAAAAACATTGAAGTGTAAGAAGCATCAAGATCTAGTATGTGAAGGAAATTTAAAAAAAAAATTACTTAGAAAGAAAGTAGTAGAGGCAAAGGATTTGTCTGCTTAGAAACCAAGAAAAACGAGAAAGTAGTAGGAAGGAGAAGGAGCAACACTGAGCAGAAGAATAAAAAAATACTGGCGAAGAGGTTAACTCACCTCAAATGAAAGAAGACCTGTAATCAAATACCATTTATTGCTGCAGTGAAAAAAGAAATAAAAAATGATCTACATTTAATAAAAAATAACGTATTTTGTTTCTTTTCACTGTTGAATAGTAATTTGTGGCTCAATATTTCCAGTAAAAATCATTTACATTTCATGACAAAATAAGTTTTTATTTTTATTTTCAGTGCACAATATTTATAGAAAAGTGCTAAAACATCATGGATCTAATTCTATATTTTCGTCTAAAATGTCTAATAGCGAATTGAAAAAGCAAACATTCAGGCTGAGAATGAGAAACAAATAATTTTCATTTCTTCAAACTCTTAAACTATAATGCACACAAAATTTCTAGATCACAGAATGCTTTTGCATTTATGTTTGCATGTAACATTTGCTGAATCGATTTACTAATAGTGCGTTGATCTTACTAAGTGTTAGGACGCGTTACCTTCGAGGAACTGTTCCGAATAATACATCCAAACTGCATGTATAACAAGAACATCGTATTTTGATTCCACATATGTACATCAACTGTTGTGCTAATAATAAGTAAGTAGTGAAATACGAATCCCTAAATACATATTTAATAGTATATTAAAATTTAAATATTGTTTAAACGACATATAAAGAGAATTTCCTACTACTACGGTTTGAATGGTATTAAAAATGTATCATGGAACAGTAATCAATGTACTTGGGCGATAGTAACCAGAATCTTTGTTCTAGGTTAGAATTTCAGAATGATCAGTAGACTGAACGTTTTTCATTTTGGTTAGTGAGTAATAGATATTCGTTACGATCTGAAAAAATTATCTGGTGGGTAAATTTGGAGCATCATCACGAACATCAGTTTTCGAATTCAGAAGACTTTATGACATCCAACAAACCAGCTCTGTGTGAAGGCTTTAGAACCACACGATTGTTCACATTCGTGATGAAACATATTGTTTGCTTAAACTTTACCTCTTTATTAAGCACCAATAATTTTTCTATTTACAATTTTCACATTTTTAGACCTCTGGTAGCACGAACTTCTTTGTTTCTTGTCTGTCCAGAACTCCTTCATACTTGTGCTAATACTCTGCCATTTATCCATCTGACGTAATTCTCTTGGGTTTTAATGAGGGTACAGGAAATTGTGCAGAGTCAAACAGTCGTCTTAGTGTTATCTGTTGTTAATGATGTCTTTCTTGATCTTAGGTCTTTCCATATCCCCTCTTGTTTCTTTTAGCCAGCCTACTGTGTTTTTTAATTCAGAAATGTAGTCGATTATTTTCATGCTCAACTTTCAGTTGTTCATTTTGTATAAGAATTCCTAGGATTGTAGTCATCTTTTTCTACGACTTCAGTTTGAATTTTCTGCGAAATAGTGTTAACTTAATAGAGTAAGGTCTTTGGAAATTGCAGAAGCAGAATGTGATCTACGAAAGGGAATGATAAACAAATAAATAAACTTGCTGATATCCAAGCACCTGCAATTAGGTTACGTTTAATCATTCGTTTTATTATATTTGTTTGTATACATTGTCTTATACACAATGATACAAATTGTAGAGATGGTCTGGAAAAAAAAAAAGATTTTAATTTCACCTCTAAATTTGCGGTAGCTTGCTCAGTTACCAAAGATTCTCAAGAATTTATGAGTTATTTATCATCCATATTTTACTAACAAAGATACTGCATTGATGATATTTAAGATGGAATAAGAAAAGGAAATGATAATGACGAGATCTGATTTCGTTCTAAGACCCTTCGTCGGATACTGAAGACGTTGCGAAATTGCTCTGTTCCATCACCCATTGCGCTCCTCCCTCTATCTGCCATTACGCCTAAGGGAAGTAGCAAAACAGCCAATAAGTAAGCTATGCCACCCTCTCGTCATTTCAATCTGCACCTCGGAGGATAGGTATCGAATATGGACACTGCAGGAGTTGAGATCCCACAGCGTGGCTTGTCGGCCAACTCCTTGATGAGCTCACCCGATAATCAGACCATAATCACTGGCTGCAGCATGTCTAATGAGTGCCTCCATCAAGTAGTAATGGTCTCATCAGCACTGAGGTCCAAGTTGTACCATCTCCAGACTAGTTACGTCACAGCAACAAAGCACGAATTCAGGCTGCTTCTAACACACGCTGCAGTCATTCAAATTACCTGACTTCTTTCTCATACGCAATTTCTAATAAAACAGCAGATAGGAAAGTTATTTTATGTCATTCTAAACGTTGATGAATATTTCTAAAAAAAAGGCTATCTTATTCAAAAAATAATAGACTTAGTACTTGATGCAGAACTGGACGTTTTATTTTATATACTCTACTACGTTATTTTTTGGCATTTGTAAATATTTATAGCACCTAGTTGTTGTTTGTACAAGGAGATTAACAGGTTTATAACCCGTTCAGTTAATAGAGGCGGTTCAAGGTCAATCTACGCTATCCTCCTGGGCCAGGGAAACGTGTCCTTGAGCTGCTAGTTCGGAGTGAACATGACACAGCAGGTATTTTAAATGAAAAGTATTCGGTTAATTTTACATTCAAAGTTAATCTAAGCCCAAAATATAAATGTTACAGTTTGGGGACTACATTTATTAGTTGCGAGAAAAATTATCGCATAGATGACGGTGGCCCTATTCTTGACAGAGATTTAAAAGTGAGCAGTTGACAGTTGGGTCTGACATTCAGGAAAACGCGTCTTCGATCCCCAGTGTAGTCAATTATATTCCTGTATAACACATTTTCCCGAAATAACTACTAGCAAATGTCGGGAACGTCTCGTAAAAGTGTCATGTCGAAATTCCTTCAAGTTTTTGTCTCAATAATTTATGGATTCTAACAAAGCTGACATCGACGAGTCATAAAGCCCTGCAGAAAGATTTACAGGTTCTGTTAAAGTTGTTCATAACTCTAACCAACAATTTTAGATCGATAACCTGTATTTAACTTCAAATTCTTCTTGCACATTAGTAGATAAGAGGCTTCAGTAGTCTAGCAGGAAAAAATCTTATCTCGACATGACGACACAAATATAAGGCCGTGAATGAAACGACAAAAGATTAAATCAGTCAACAATGTAAAATAGCTCGAGAAAAACTGTAGAAGACCTCGCTGTAAGTTCAGTGGTCCCAAATAAATATAAAATCCACTTCACTAAACTTTAATTCACCATTCACGCAATAGGGCGCCTTCTAGCAGATCAGCTTAGACTCAATAATATAGTTTTTTTTTTTTTTTTATTGATCACGAACTAACAACGGTGCCGGAAAATTTAATGCTTGTGATGTTTTCAGTCTATTTGAAGGATTCAATTGGTGGTATATTACCAAAATGATTTCTAAAATAAAATAAAACCATGTCTTTAGGGTTCAACCGATCTTCAAAATTTTGAAAAACTTATGATTTTACGGTGGCATTTCGCTATCGGCTATCGGCTCCTGGACTAAATATAAATATGTATTTACTTTATTGTTCTATTTAGGTGTAATACATACACGACGTTTCGATTTGCATGCAACGACACGTTACCGGCGACTTTGAATTCGTTAAGTTTCAACCTTCAAATACCGTTTCAACTTGTATCGAGGACATTGTTGACTTGACTCGCGAGTGTTTTCTTCGTAGCCAAAGTAATTTCAATGCTTTATAGCATTAAAAGTAAAGCATTTTTATAGTTTTACGTACACTTGCGATCGTTAGACTGTTACAAGTGGATTTTGTTATTTTTAAAGAATGACTTCGAGGCGTAGTGAGACTACTTGTGGTATATTGGGACCATACAAAGAACTAGACGATCGGCTGCTACCAACTATAAGGGACGTCATTATATTTATTTTATTTGTCAAGAACTACCTGAAATTGAAGTATAAAGGAAAGGATCCATCCAATTCAGGTATATATGCGATTGTTTCTGAAAAGATCGCCAATATTTCGACCAAAGCTTCGATTCCAATCGTAACTAAGGAACGAGTTATTCAATTATTGAAATCCTATTTCGAAAAGTACTTAAATTTGAAAAGATACCCCAAATCAAACGAAATTATAGTTTTGAAAACAAACTGAAGTGTTTTTTAGAGTCATCTGAGAAACATTTCGACGTTGCTGCTTGTAAATGCACTTCATTTAAATCTTGTTTGTGTTTGAAACCTAAGAAAATTCCCATCAATGGGAGAAGTTTTTTGTTGGATCAAAAAAACGACAGGAAAATGGTTATAGGCGGTGTTGATAAGAAAGAAACGGCAAGATTAATGAAACAGCAGCAGAGACGCATTGAAGAGTCAATAAGGGCAGCAAAAAAGTCATGTTCTACTCAATAAACCGATTCTGCCTTAGTAAATTGTGATGAAGTTTGTGTTACTTCTGCAGTTTTGGCTGACGTCGGCATGGTCTCTACCAAAGATTTAACCCTGGTTATTGATAAAAACAAGATCAACAGAGCAGTATCTAAAGCCCGGACAGAAGCTTCAAAAGATATTGGAGGTATTGTTATAAAAAACTTTTACTTTTATGGACGAAAAGACAAGACTCTGATAAATGGGAAAATAGGGGATCGTTACCATCGGAAAGAAGTTTTAGAAGAGCACGTCTCAGTTTTAGCAGAACCTGGAGCAATTTATTTGGGATACACAACGCCAAGTAGTGGCAATGCAAAGGGAATTCTTACTTCGATCACAACTTTATTAGAGGATCATGGTTGGAATTTAGATGACGTGATTTGCACTGGATGTGACGGAACTGCAACTAACACCTGTTGGAAGGGCGGCGTGATTCAATATTTAGAGGAGTATTTGGAGAGACCGCTACAATGGTGTGTCTGTATGCTTCATGCCAATGAGTTACCCCTTCGTCATTTATTCTTAACCTTAGATGGCTGCACTTCCGGACCTATTGAAAAACAATTAGCTGGTTGCTAAAATAAAACCACGGTGTCGTTTAGCGCAGTGGCTGGTAATTTGCCTGACTTGCCGAAATATGTGGTCGATGAACTAAGTACCCATCAAAAATATCTTTATGAGATAAGTCAAGCTGTATCAACTGGTTCCTATACTCCTGAGCTGACAAACCGTCAGCCAGGAAAAATGGCGCACGGCTTACTTCTGTGAATCGTATACTCAGGACTTTACGTAAGTATCCTTAATCCATCAGAAAATTTGAAATAGTCAACTATGTGGTTAAAGTATACTCTTCGATTTAGTTCTTAGTCAAGCAAAAGACGTCTTTTAAAGACGGAGCCAAACATCTTTTTCAATTAATTATGTACTCTCGATTTTTACCCGAAAATCTTAGATCTGTTGTAGATTCTGTTATCGAAAGAAATACTTTCTTTGCGCACCCAGAAACCCTACTTTTCACTATGTTGTTTGGTTTATTTATTTAGCTCATGGCCATTGCACAAAAATAATACAATTTAATATTAATTACAATTAAAATTCAAAATTAACATGGTGTAGCAAATCTAAAGCTTCATTTGATATGTTAATAAAATCTATCGGTGATCCCCTGAAGGATCGAAGTGGGCAGTCAAATGTCACGTGACGGATGGTTTGTGTTTCCTTACCATAGTCGCATCTCGGTGAATCTCTCATTCCCCATGTATACAAAGATGAAGCAGATCTTCCATGACCAGTCCTAACTCTGTTAAGAGCTGCCCAGGTCTTGCAAGGAAGTATCTTGTTTGATGATAGAGACCACATTCGGGAGCTGGCATTGCGAAGAATAATAAAAGCGAGAGAAGCTGAAAGTAGCACTAAACGCAGGGTATTTAAACAACCAAAAATTAACTTTTCACTGCTAAAGATTACACCGAAATTATTGTGTGGCACGAGTGTCAGGTTACAGCACCGCCAGTTCTTCGAAATATTTCTAATGAGGACCTTCAAATCATGGCAAAAGATAAGAGATTGGAAACTATTGAGTTTCCTTGTCACACACAATCGGTGGAAAGATGTGTGAAACTTGTGACAGAGGCCTCACAATGTATAACCGACGCTACTTCAAGAGATGGTTTTATTAGAACCAAGTGCAATCTCGATCAGAAATAACAAATGTTGGACATGAAAATAAGTTTAAATTATAAGTTTTTGTCATTAATTATAAGCTCTACTTTATTTATTTTGTTTTCTTGTGTTTTGTTTCATTAATTTCATTAATAAAATACCCTTTAAAGTTGATTTTTGTTTTTTATTTTAGGCATACGGTTCAAGTCTGTAAAAACATAAAATTTACAAAACTTCAAAGAGTGGTAGAGCACTCAAGAAGACATGCATTTCTAGTTTTTTTACCTTTTTCGTAACCTGTGTTAAATTACGCAAATTTTGATAACTCTTGCGATAATGTAGCTTAAATTTTTTTTTCTCTCTCATGCATGGACGGGACACCCTATTGTACACTGGTTGTGTATTTGCAGATAAATAACAACTACTAAGGGAATACTGAAGCATCATCATTGTTTTTAATGAAAAAAGATAATTATAACATTAGTCTGGATAAAAATTTGCAGACACGTAAATAAAATGAATGTTTTAAAAAAAATTGCCTTAAAAAAAGCACACTAAAATTTTTTAAACAACTTTATACCTTGCTCAGAAGAAAGTAAACATAAATGGGCATATTTTATCTAAATGTTATTGAAAATTTTACATTAATTAGTATTTTTGGAGTCGGTGCCAGCTGTCACATCACGAAGATGGAATTAATTAACTTTATTTGATGTTTGAGGCGAAACGGGGAGTACGAACAAATATTCGGAATATTTTACAGCATGTCGTGAGGTAGATATTGTTATTGCGGAAGACAGTTTGGGGAAACAAATTAGACAGTATATTAATCGTGGCTTGGCCTCGTTGGTCATCCAGGCATATCTCTGTCGCTACAGCGTCAGTAGGTAGCCTGAAACATGAAGTAAACGCTTCTCCTAAAGTAAACAATTCTCTTAAAGTGGTCCTTAATATGCAAAGTAAAATGGAGACATTTATTTTAAATTTTTTGGAATTTAATAAAACAAATGTTTTCTGTGATGACTGATGACGTTAATACCCACTGCGTCATTTTCCAAGTTGAAGAAGAGTTTATTTACATCCTAGATGCGGAATTTATGTCAATTCTGTTGGACAGTGGAGCTAAATTGATGCCACCCAACTGCTAAACTAATCTTTTTTTTGTTTTTTTTTTTTTTTTTTTTTTGCATATTCGTGTCAATTGCTAGCAAATTATGAAGTGTAAAATAAATAATTTCTACTTTTAATCACAATTGTATTAATTAAAAAAGTTATCTGCGCTAATTTATGAATAAACGTGTTCGTTCCTCCAGATTTTTTTAAGTCGTTAACATTGAGATAGCATTTAAGAGTTTCCTAACAATTTATTAACTTCTAGACACAAACATTATGTGAATTTAATCGGCAGCAAAACCTTAACAAAGCAAACTATGAGCATATTGTCTATTAATAGCATTTAGTAAGTAATTACGAAGTCTGAAATAAAGACATTTCATTTATATTTATAGGCGTATTGAAATAATTGTTCTCTGGACTTATGAGAAGAAATAGACACTAGTCCTCTGCTTCTTCACAATATGTTCATTTTCAGGGATTCAAAAGACCGTATTAATTTTTAGACAGACAACGACTTGAG
Organism: Vandiemenella viatica; assembly: GCA_031002005.1. Taxonomy (NCBI): domain Eukaryota; kingdom Metazoa; phylum Arthropoda; class Insecta; order Orthoptera; family Morabidae; genus Vandiemenella; species Vandiemenella viatica. The sequence goes on along the minus strand of JARYHS010011408.1, from coordinate 83,439,226 downwards.
TTAAGTAGGCAGTGAAACCAGTATGATAAAGTCGTACAGCTAACTAACCATTTTTATTTTTTGTGAGTAATTATAGGCCCTATTTTTTTAAATTCATTTATCAATCTTGTTTCATGGATCCCTGCTGAGGATATAGTGATGCATAAGAAATTAAAGCTTTTAAGTAATACGACAAATACGAATATTCCCCAATCTCATAACTGGGGATACGCAGTTCACCTAGTAGATCAATTTAATTAATTAGTTTAATTGAGCCTAACTTTGCTCTCTACTATTTTAAATATTTTGAGTATTTTGGCAAATTTTTCATAAATATTGCGTTCACATTTAGTTTCAAGTTGCTTGATTAATTTTAAATAGGCCATGCTTTTAGTAGGCAGCTTGAATAATCATGAAAGTAAGAAGTAGACATTCCATATTTAACATATTTAAGTCTGTATTTACCATTTTAAATTTTCTAGCCACGTTATACTTCGTCAAAATTGATAGTTTCCAAAGAATACATTAACTATTAGTCGTATAATCTACATGAATTAAGTAGGCTGTGGAAAGGGGATGACGTAAGAAAGATTTGAAACTAAGCAAACTTGATTTTAATATCACCTTCAATGATTTCTTTACCAACTGGACACAAAATTTACGTGAATCAAGTAGGCAGTGAAAAGAGTAGGAACAACGTAGGATTTCATTTAAGCTTATTTTATTTTTTATAGCAGATCCACTGATTTTATGACCATTTAAATATAAAATATAATAAATCAATTAGGCAGTGAAGAGTGAAATCAATAGAAGCCCAAAACTAAGCATATCAACTAGCAAAAGATTTAAGGGAATCACGTTGGCAGTGAAGCCAGGATAAGCTCTAAACTATGCGTATTTTACTTTCATATGGCCTACAATTATTTAAATTATGAACAAAACACCAAACTTACGAGACTCAAGTAGGCAGTGAAAGCAGAATGAGCAAAAAAATCTCTAAACTAAGCATTCTTGATTTTTATAACCCAACTTACAGCAATCAAGTATGCAGTGAAAATAGGATTAGCAGCATAGGCTCTAAACTAAGCTTGCTTGATTTTTTATAGCACTTTTAATAATTACATTTCTAACTATCAACAAAATATTTTAATGATTTCATTTCCAAATACCTGCGAATTCATGTAGGTTGCATAAGAAAGTTGAGTAACATAGGCTCTAATCTAAGCTTACTTGATTTTTTCAGGCATTGAAAGCAGCATGAGCAACAGAGGCTTTAAACTAAGCTTATTAACATAGGCTAAACTAATTCTTGATTTCTATTTCTGATGATCTTTATACCAACTAGGCAGTGAAAGAAGAATTAGCTCGCACCTAAACTTACTTGATTCATACAGTACTTCCAATTATTTCTTTACCAGTTATACACAAAATTTAGGGGAATCAAGCAGGTAGTGACAGCAGGATGACTAGTCAGACTCTAATTCAAACTTCACACAAAATCAAGTTGGCAGTGGAAGCAAGATTAACAACGTAGGATCTAAACTAAACATTCTTGATTTTTATAGAACTACCAATGACTGAAGTACCATCTAGTAAAAAAATGTATGCGAAATAAGTAGGCAGTGAAAGAAAGACGACTAACATAGGCTTTAAACTAAGCTTACTTGATTTTTATAACACTTCCAATGTTTTAATTACAAACAACACAAAATATTTACAAGAATCAAGTAGGCAGTGAAAATAGGATAAGCATCATAGACTTTAAACTACGCTTACTTGATTTTCTAGCTCCACCCAACTGCACGAATCAAGTAGGCAGTGAAGCGGGATGAGAAATAACGGCTCTAAACTAAACTTGCTTGATTTTTATTGCATTACCAGTAATTTAAATACCATATAGCCACAAAATGTACGTGGAACATGTACGCAGTGATGTAGGATGAGCATAATTGATTTTTATTGAACTTTCTGTGATTTAATTGCTAACTAGACGCAAAATGTACGCGAATCAAATAGGCAGTGAAGAATGAAATTTATAATCGTTAAACTAAGCTTGCTTGATTCTTATAGCACTTCCAGTCCGTTCATTACCTGAAGACACATAATTTAAATGAATCAAGTAGGCACTGAAAATAGGATGAGCAACAGAAGCTCTAAAATAAGCATATTTAATTTGTATATTACACAAATCAAGTAGGCAGTGAAAGCAGCAAAATGAGCCCTATACGCTGTAATACCAACTTGATACAAAATCAAGAAGGCAGTGAAAGCAGGATGAACAACATAGGCTCTAACCTAAGCATACTTGATTTCTGTAGAACTACCAATGATTTCCGTACCTTCTAGCCATGACATTTACGCTAATCAAGTAGGCAGTGAAAGTACGATGAGCAATATAGGCTCTAAACTAAAACATACTTGATTTTATATCAGATATATCAATGGAATATCTCTAACTTTAAAGTATGGAGGTTGGCTATACAAGAACTTAGCTTTTTTATTACGATATTCAAATTTATAAAAGTTACTAAAGATCTGAATTTATCTTTCTAGTTTCGTTTCTTTTGTAATATACTTTTTAGATGTATGATTATAAAATAAAGACACAGCATGTTTCGATCAAGCAGAAATTTTTATTTTCGAAAACTATATTTCGACTGCTACAAATTTAAAGACGCGGACGGTGCTGCTGATGCGAGGCGAAGTGTTCACGGCCCAGAGCTGGCAGCTGACAGAGAGCGCGCCGCAGGTGAAGTGGGAGACTTGTCTTTAGGGGCGTTCTTCGGTTCCGCTGACTCTCTAAGGTCTTCATCGTCACTGCCGCGGCGGCGTTTCCTCGACTGCCTCTTGCGGCCGCTCTTGGGTGACATTGAGCAGCGGCGGCGGCGGCGTCTCCTGGAGCAGGACCTGCGACGGCGCCTCCTCCTGCAAGAGCGGCGCCTGCGTCTCCTGGAGCAGGACCTGCGGCGGCGGCGGCGTCTCCTGCAGGAGCGGCGGCGGCGGCGCCGTCTACATGAGCGGCGGCGGCGTCTTCGTCTGCAGGAACGGCGGCGGCGTCTTCTGCAAGAACGGCGGCGGCGCCTTCTGCAGGAGCGGCGGCGGCGCCTTCTGCAGGAGCGCGGCGGCGGCGGCGTCTGCAGGAGCGGCGGCGGCGTCTGCAGCTCATCTCCTTGGCGGCGACCACGAAGCGGTTGCCATACTTCTCAATCCTGCCTTTAGCTACCGCCTCCTTCAGAGCCGCACACAGACGCGCTTTACTGATCTTGCAGTCTTCCATGGAGAGCTCTCCGCCGCCGGTCATCCAGCTGAGGATCTGCGCCGCCGTCGATCCTTTGGGCTCGCGCAAGTCTCTGATGGCAGCGACGACCCGCGACACCAGTTTGGATCTGGCGCGGTTGTCCTCCGCGGGCGCCATGTTGTCGCCAAGCAGCAGTACAGGACAAACACAAATTTGGTTCTGTTATGTTCACAGAGGACCTGAATCTAGAGGGAGCTCATCTCGGACTGACGGGGACCTCACAGCACTCGCCTTTTTATACCTTCGCGACAATCACCCATGCTTATCCATGGAAACCAGGCACGACTTGAAAGGACATTTAATTGTTTCCATAGTTACGGGGTACAGCAGCACACTAAATTTGCTTCACTTTTTACGTAGTGTGCATATGTCGCGTTTAACGAAACTCTTCTAGCTGGATCTTTTTCATTGAGGTAAGTGTAGTCTCGTTTCAGAAGTGAAATTAGTGGTGATGGTGACGATTTCAAGACTTGACAGCAGAATAATACCAAGGTGTAGTTAGAAAACCAATTTTTATGGTCTCGCGAGTTGTAAATTCAGTGACAGCATGATTATTTTGGTTATATTTCCAATTAAGATGTTTAAATGCAGCAGAAATTATAATAGCTGAGCGCCCATTCTGTAATGATAAATGATGATTTAATTCGTGAGACTGTTAATAGTGCAAGCTGGCACTCGATGTCAGGCATAAGAGCGTGTGGAAAATTTTCTTTCGTAGATAAGGAGGTCAGGGATTGGAGTAAATTACCACGGGAAATGATGGCTAATTTACCAAAAACGCTGAAACACTTTAAAATTAGCATTCGCAGAGGGCATAAATAGGCTGGTACATGCAAGGGAAAATGTGTGTGTAGGGAAATTACCACCGGGGCGTGAGCTCCATTGCAATTAATTAAATTAAATTAGATTCAAGTTACTTTCCTGTTTATTCATTATCTAATCTTATGCATTATCTCTTCTTATCTGTCTTCGTTTATCTTCTACATCTCTGGTGTTTTATCTTCTTTTAATGTACACCGATCGCCTCCTTGGTAGTAAGATAAGTTTTCTGTCTACTGTTTTATCAGTACTATTTATCAGGTTAACATATAGATATACATCGGTGCCAAATATGGAGATAGAAATTTGTATGTCTTCCGCAAGATCATGTGTCGATCAATTTGTGGGTTCATAAATTGGGCAAGTGTTACAGCGTTATTTTAATGTGAATATTTTATTAATCTGCTCGCTTATGTAAGAAACCAGAATTCCTTCAAGGGATTTAATTGATAAATAAACGTGAAGAAGTGAGGCAAATCTGAGCTTCTAAGTGATGTAAACTTTTTTACACGTTATCTATGTCCATTTATTTTCCATTTTCAGTGCACTCTTGTTGTTTCTAAAAAGGATATAAATGCTTGCCTGAGTTACAATATGCAGAATGCTGATAGTTTCTTTTTTAATGAAAACTTATCTGACATCAAAAGTTGGATACTTTCTGACGTGAAAGAGCGAACGTGATTGCATCTATTTCAGTTAAGAGTAAAGAACAAAAATTAATGTGACTATCAAACTTTGTACGAAATATTTTTTATGGATCCAGGTAACTAAGTAATTTCGATCAGATTGAAGAACCTAGTGTGCTAGATATTCAGTACATATTAATATATAAAATACTTCCGTATGGCAGAAATAGCTCATTTGGTTGATCAGTATCAGTATCAACGTTATAAAGAAATAGTGTATTCATAAAGGTCAATTTTTCTCGGAATTTTTCTGCCTTCCTAAGATTTAATCGGTGAAACGTAAGTGAATAATACCAGTTGTGAAAAAATGCAAATTTTGTTCGGAGAGAAATATGTTAATGTTCAACTTTTGGTGATAGTTTGGTGCAATCGTTTATGGAGTACAAATGTGTCAGTAGGAATATAATGACCTGTAAATTAGCTCTTTACTATTTGTTTTGTACGTACATTTAAATTTTTAAGGCTTTAATAAATAGCTGCATTATTCTGTTTGTGTATCAGTATATGCCATTTATTCTGTAGTTTTTCACTTTATTATGTTTCATTCAAATTTTTAATTAGATATTTACGAGCTTGGTGGCTAACGATCTGGCCTGGCATTCAAGAGTACGCGGATTCAGATCTCTGTCCTGCACTTCAGATTTCTGTTTCCATGGTTTCGTCAAATCACTCCAAGTGAAAACGGTGTTTGTTCCTTTATAAAGGGCTATGGCTGAATTTCTTCTCTTTCCATACCTATCATCCTTAGCCGGATTAATAAACTCGAAGTCAACGATGCGTAATCCAAATCGCAGAAAAAAAAATCTTAGTACATGTGTAATGTGTATCTATTACACAGCAAGTCTTTCCAATGGCTCTTTTTTGATGTCACCACCATGATAAGCGTGGTGCCACAATTTGATGGCAGATTCTTATGGAACTTGACGAGATAAATTGAAAGTGAAAAATAACATTTTTTGATATCTTGCTTACTTCTCGAGATATCGAGTATCAAAACTTATTTATGGGTATACTCTTACGACGGCGAAGTTTTTCTTTTGGTTCAGGCCACATTTAAACCTAACCACAACCGGTAGTAAGGAAACAAAACACCCATAGTGCGTGTCCAAGTTGTAGTTTTCTGTGGCTTTAGAGATAAGCGAGTTATCGAAAGCTTTTATTCTTCACTTTCGATTTGTCGCGTCAAATTTGCCTTTGACGGAATTTTTCTTCTGGCCCAGGCCACATTTCAACCTAATCACCCATTTTTGAGAGAGTATATCTCGAGAACTAAACCTCTGATTTGTATCGTCGAGTTGCATAAGAATCCATCATCAAATGGCGATGCTACGGTTATCACAGAATGCCCCAACTAATCTATGTCATTCATTTTGCAGATGAGTTTATCGCTTACATAAACTGAATCAGTAGTTTCTTACATTAAATTAAAAATTTTCTATTTATTTTTTAAAGTAAAATTCCAACACATTCTACATTATATAACACGGAGGCTTATCATTCGGGAAGAAGCCACGTTCGTGCATCCAGATTTGGGTTTTCCATGATTTCCCCAAATCATTCCAGGTGAATGCCGGGATGATTCCCTTAAAAGGCCATGGCCGAAGTCCTTCCCGTTCCTGGTACCCAGAAAGAAAACGGGGGCTTATATGACATATTATTTGGCTGACGAAAGAACAAAGAATATAAAAAGCATAACATGAGCGCACCTACAGCGGTAACGCTCTCGCACCGCATTCAGGAGGCCGTGGTTTAGATTTAGATTTTCCATGGTTTTCCGAAATTATTCAATGTAAATATGGGCAATATCTACAAAAAGGCCGTGGTTTAATTCCTACATGTTCCTTGCTCCAATCCTTTCCCGCCTCTTATGACCTCAACGCCGAAAAGGCGTAAAGTCTTAAAACAAAAAATGTACTGCGAAACTGAAAATAACTCATAAAAGCTCAGCTAATGACCAGCCTTCTACATTAGGTTCAAATCATCGAAAAGAAACTAAATCCATGTCAACTTTAGACTGTTATTTAATCAATCGATGGAAAAATAAAAAATTGATCAAAAAAAAAAAATCCGAATCTGATGGTCCCGCGAAAGACCAACTTACGGCTAACGATGCAACTGCAAGAAATACATTACCCTTTAGATTACAGTTTCCACACATTTATCTTACCACGCCTTCCTCCCCCCCTCTCTTTTTCATCAGAATCCAACCCTCCCCCCTCCAAACATAACTACCGAGCGTGGTGGGTGGCCTCGCATTTGAGAGGACGGCGGTTGGAATCCCCCGTCCGGGCATCCAGGTTTGGGTTTTCCATGGTTTCCCCAAATCACTACAGGCGAATGCCGGGATGCTTCCTACAAAAGGCCATGGCCAAATTCCTTCCCGTTTCTTGTCCCCAGTCCCTTCCCACCTCTAATGACCTCGACATCGACATCGACGAGGCGTAAAGCCAAAAGTAAAAAAAAATTATTAAGGTAAATACCTACTTTTAGTACTGACAATGACATGTCAGAGGAAACTCATAAATATGTGAAGTTAGATAAAATGCTTTCTATTCTGAGAAGCAAGGAAGGAGCGCTTGCGACGGTGCTATATGGCGGTGAAGCTACCTCGCATCTCGAACCGCTTCCTTCCCCCCCCCTTCCCCTCCTCAAATGTCTTCTTGCACCACAGGTTGGGAACCTCTACGTTTATGCAGTACCACTTAAGAAATTTTAATCCTTTCAAAATTCTAACACATTTACTTTAAAAAATCTTTCAAATAGTATTCAAGTTTCGACCACAATATTAACGAAATTCTCAAATGGTTAGATCTGATTAAATCCTAACTGGAACTTCTGTTTTTGGTTTCTATTTTTTTTTTAAATACCGCATCCGCACAAAACATTACTACCTGAAAATTCCACAGGATCTTTTTATTTACAGGCCTTAATTACGTTTTTACATGGTAGGCACCGTTCATATTTTTTTTTTTTAATAGGATTTACCTGCCAAGAAGGCACTTTTTCCGAGACTGTATCGGTGGTGTTAACTTTGGGTACTCGAAGTGGAGTGATTTCGACTTTGCTTCCTCCGGTTTGTTGCGAACTAATGGAAGAACCATCTGTCTATGAATAGAGTGATTATGTTCTAAGCGGTAAGACCTTAAGGGAAAAAAATCATAATCTTTTCTACATCTCGAGACATCGCATTCACTATACACCTAATTTGATTTTTAAGCATCGAAGCCTGAACACGGTATCTTTTCTCCATTTCAATTCCTTACGAATGGATAAACTGATCATAAATTGGTAGCTTTGATGAATTAACGAAAACGATCTTTAGTTAAAGCATTCTAAGTTAGCTTGCAGCTACAACCGAAATACCGGTGATGCTTCGCTAACAATATTTATTTGTCATCATTAACATAGATGATATTGAAAATACCATGTTGTGATAGGATCTCGTACCATTCACACGAAAAGAGGTGAAATACACCGGCTAGTAGAGTGCTTGCAAGCCATTTGTCATTTACTACACAAACATCATAGTTTCTGAAGTGAAGATGGCGTCACTGTCGAGATCAGAGGTTAATTTATTTTGTGGATGCCAAGAGCAGTGGTTAATTAGAGAAGCTTTATGATTCGGGGAATTTAGTTTGAATTAAATATAATTTTGCCTAATACCTATGAGAATACATAGAAACAAGTGTTATTTGTGAGTTTCCTAATTCGGATTTTTATTTTGAACTAATTTGTTTCTTCATTTTTATGGAATATTTCGGTCAATTTTTATCTCTTAAGTTTTGATATTCCGACTGTAAGCGCTATTTGAAGGAGTCGGGTAACAACAGCTGGTATTAGTCATTCATGCCTCGCATACGAGAGGACGACGGTTTGAATCCCCGCCGGAGCATCCAGAATAGGATTTTCCATGGTTTCCAGAAATCACTCCGGGCAAAAGCCGGAATGGTTCCTTCAAAATTCCATGGCCGAATTCCTTTCCGTCCCTTGCTCCCAGTTCTTTCCAGCCACTAATGACTACGATGTCGACACATGACAGCTCGTCTCGAGAAGTCTGTCTCTGACTTCAACCGAGCTGCCACACGAACAGTCCTGTTGTACTAATTCCTTCCGAGATAGTTTTTATTGTTACTACTCTTGACGCCTTTTTGTCGAAAATGTATAGCACTCCTTCCATAGACAGCGGGAATCTCCTCTCTTTTGCTAATCAGCACTACTGAAACTTAAAAAGTATAATGATAGGTGTATGTGACATCGGGGACTTGTTCAAGCATGCAATGTTAAAGTATTTCAAATATCAGAGATCCCGGGAATCTCTGAGTCTATGTGAGTAATCTTAAAAAGTATAATGATAGGTGTATGTGACATCGGGGACTTGTTCAAGCATGCAATGTTAAAGTATTTCAAATATCAGAGATCCCGGGAATCTCTGAGTCTATGTGAGTAATCTTATCGATTGTGCGTAGCGAATAACTTAATACTCTTCCCGAATCTCACTCCCTCAGCACGAGTCTGCCTTTTTGCTTGTGTGAAGGATCTCATCAATATTAACAACGTCATGGTGAGTACTCGGTATAATAATAGCCAACCAGTTGCTAAAAATTTTAGCTTATTGATCTTGACTACAGTTTCGACAAATATAAGCTTGTCTTCTTCAGAAGTACATTTATGGATTCATGGGCCATGGTGAGTATTTCTCTGCTGCATAAATCAGTCACAAAAGAGAGCGCTATAAATAACGAACGTTATTCAGAACTGAAATCCCATTAATTGTTTTTGAGTCAAATAAATCACTAAAGCGGCACCGTTATTGTCAATTGCTCCCCATCCATGACACCTGACACTATGAGGTTTCTCACTAGGAAAGCAGCGATTTTCCACATTTTTAATATTCCTTTTTTTTTTAAAAAAAAAAAAAAAAGAAGAATCTCTGAAAGGTTCCTAATCGGAATCTCCTTTTTTCTTTGCTTTGACAGATTGGTTAGATTTACATTCTAATTCTGTTTTAGGTGATAAAGTATGTGATGAGTCAATGGAAAAGAAAAGATGGATAACAAATATACAGAAGGAAGGAACCTGATAGAATTCTGTAAAAAAATAAAAAAAATTGTATTGACTGTGGAGAATTCCATGTTTGACAAGAGAGAAGGAGCTGTAAATTAATGTGGAGTAGTGCAAACTAGTCTTGGAAGTTGGTGGTGGATGTTTTTTCTGATAGAAGGATAGTTGAGCATGTGCATTGGTCGTCCTAGAAAGTGATCTTCGAATGATGATAGCAGGTCTGCAAGATAAAAGGCAAACAGCAAGACTAGATAGTTAGAAAAGTAGATTGAGAGTGAGGATGCTGAATAAGTAAAGGAAAAACTACCACGAAAAGACGGAGCTGAAATTACTTTGAGATGAATTGCAAACTGGTAAAGTTCACTGGTAAAATATCTTGAGCAACTTGTCATCGGACAGCTACTAAAAGAAGGGAAAAGAAAACCCAGTGGAGAAATGGAAAGATTAAAAAAGCAGTACCACAAAAGAAAAAAAAAGCTATCACACAAAGGTTTATAAACATAAACTGGAAAAGTAAAAGGAATGAAGAAAGAAGATGGATTGAAAAGTTGACAAAAATAGTGAAGGACTATACTGACGATGGCCAGGGGCGCAATAAACTGCTGTATATTGTTGATAAAAAAATTCCCGAACTCCCAGATGCATCAAAATGTCGCACTCAGAGGCATTTCGTAGGTACGATTCCCACCCTTATTTTCAACCAACAGTTGGTTAAAAATTTGTGCACAGAATTGTACTCTAGAGTACGACATCTGAAGCGCCTAGAAGCTCGAGAATTTTTTTATCAGTTGACAAAACCGTGAATCCCTTGACTTTGTTGTATATCGTGGGATAAAACCTTAAGAAAAGCGGGATTAAAGGACAAAAAACGGTGGATAAGGACAGGAAACTAGTGCTACTATTTGACTCTTTCTTTTAAGAGTGGGGCTGTGGATCTAAAGCGGTGTTTCTCAACCTATGGTCCACGATCCATTAGTGATGGTTCAGGTGGTCAACAGGTAGAATATTATAAATTTAGATACCATATTCATATATTCATATAAGATTAGAAGCAAGTATAAATTGTAAACCACAGTTTTTAAAAGCTACAAATATTTCAATGACCAGGCAAAAATCTGGCATTTACAGAATGTTCTTACAATATTCCAATCATTTCCAGATAGCATAAAAAAGAGTGTTCGACTAAGAATAATATAAATGAGCATTTTATGAGTGTCTTATAGTTGTGAGAGACCTTGGTAACGTAAGAGTGCCGAAATAAAGAAAAATAAGAAAGTTTAGTTTTGTTTGTTTATTTTATTTTGTACATGTAGGTCTGCGGTAAAGTGTAGGAAGGATCTAGCAATACAACAATATTATTCTTCATTTGGTTACTAAATATTTTGCTGTTTTCGCAGCCGTCATATTAATATAAATTGATTACGGGATGAACGCTGCGCTGAAATACTCCTCCTTCTTCTTCCCAACGTTTCGACCAGGGCTTAGGTCTCTTTCAAGGGTCGTGTCGCCAGTCTCCAGCAGATCCCAGTCTGTAGCAGATTCGGTAGATGGCTCCTGAAGATGACCTAAGCTCTGGTCGAAACGTCGGGAATAAGAAGAAGGAGAGTATTTAATAGTTCACTCCAGATTCGTAACTGTGTTTCCGTAGGAATTAAAAGCATGCTTTTAATTTATTTTGTTACACAGTGAAGTACGCCCCAGTTGCTAGTAATATACTTACAGATAAAACATTAAGCCAATGTAAGTTAGCGGTCAGCAGCATTATTTTTGACAATTTACTGGTGGTCGGGTTGTAAGAGGTTGAGAGACGCTGATCTAAACTATTTTAGGACAGCGAAATTGCTATCATACCATTATAATAAATCATATGTAAAGTCAATATTATATCAATGTGTTAGGGATATGTGCATTTTTCAGACACTAAACATATTCGTGTGAAATTATCACTTTATAAACGCACTAAAATTGGGTCCATCTTTCATCACCTGCAATACAGCAATCTATCATCTTTACAATCATAATTTTCTATATCTGTTGTTGACCTGGAGTCGTTGCTTAAAATACGTCAAGAACAATATAAATTTATTTCATGAAGAACTTTTATACACAAATGAGGATTAAAATAGTGTTTTATGTTAATATGCTTTTATTAATCCATTATCTAGGGTGTTTTAACACTGAGTACTAACAAACCTAAAGGAGGTAGGGGCTGGTTAAACATTAGCAGCATGATTCGTGTTTATCTCGCCATAACTACAAATCTTTCATATTTATGCTGCTTCCAGTATTCACAGCTGATTTGGGAGATTTGCCTCTCTGTCCTACTGATGCCACCAGGATTAATGGTTACGTCGTCAAACTGACATCCCAGATCTCACATACGTTGACGCCATCACACGTGTTGAGCGTTGTGTTGATGTGTTGTAGTACATCGTTCACTCTGTAGATACCATCACACTAGAATTTAATAGCCTCATTTTAAGCTATCTTAAGTGCTGAATACTGTAACTGCAATGTGTCAATGCCTTAATCACTGCTGATTTTTGTTCTATTACAGATCGCAATTAAATAGCGTATTAAATGCGTAATTGTTTAAAAGATATGTTGCTTCTTTCGCACGTCAAATATTGATAGTGCAGCTGTATGTAAATTTCTCTTTATAGATTGAATGCAATATTGTTTGAAAAGTATAATGAAATCTTCAATATTTTTGTTCTTCTGTCATACATTTGTATATTATTTTAAAGCAGTAATTACTTTTTTTCCCGCCAACTCTCATCCTGCATCCTCAGTAGCTTATTTTCTGTTGAATTCTTGGGATTTTCGTACTGTTTCTGCCGTATAGAACTCCCTACGTTAAAGGTTTCAAGAAATAGTTGTTGTTTAATAGATTTCCTAGTAATTAATCTCTCCTTTCCTGTCTTGTCTTCCAAAGAATGAACTTCTTATCCATATTTCGTAATACTTTTAAATTCCTCAGTTTAGGTAACCAACAAACTGTCGTGAAATACCGTCTCAATTGTAGTTTCTCATTTGTAGATATAGGGTTATAGAATAAATATACTGGGTATGAATAAGTAGAAAGATACTATCGCATTTTATACGAAACGAATTCAATGCTGAAAAAACTCTTAACTTTCCTATTTAACTATGCGGCACTGCAGAAGTCGTATTTAGTAAACTGAAATAAACTTTTAGCAAAGTAACCTTTCCATCTCCGCGAAATGTCTATTTCGAATTTGGTAGGACGGCAACGACTCTGACCTTCTCCCTTCTTTCATTTCTCATCCACGACACACCATCTCAGACAGCTACATCTAAAACAACAAAAACATCTCCCGTAGCAGCATTATTATGGGTTTCCATTGCTCCCAGATACCGAGGATTACAAGCGATATAGCTAAGTAAAAGTACTAACTTTCTTGCTGCAAAACTAGAGCAGGTTCTGATTTGTTTGTAAAGAATCCTGAACCAGAATGGTAAATGATATTGTTCAGCACAGAATAACTATCAGGGCACTATTTACCAAGTGCTTTTTTCTTTACTTCTGTTTTGTTAATGATACGATTATACCACTGATATTAAAGATCGAATGTCACCTTTGATTTGTTGGGAGAGTGGATAGAATTAATGTCCGACTGGCTGATACGTTTTCTATCAGCGTTGTTTTACCTTTTGTTTTATAGCATGCATGGTTGTTGCATACATACATACAAATCAACCGTTTGAAATATATATGGGGAAACTTTTAGAAGTATTTACGCAGTTGCTAGATAATAGTTTGAACCGAACAGTTGAATAAGCTACTGTTTAGAATAATTTACAAATTGGTTAAATTAACCTTGTGTATGGTGGAATCTTCTGATTATTTATTTCAGTTTAAATATCGATCAAAGTGCTTGCTTGAAAAAGAAATTTCCAGTTTAAATATAATAGTTTCAGACTATTAAGAAAATTTATTTGGATTATTTCAGTTGTTTCGGAAACACTGTAAAAAATTTCAGGATGTCTCCATTGAACATTTACTAGTCCTTTAACTACACCGAGAATTGTAAGCAATTAAGACAGATTAATAAAGAGGAAGCGTGGTATCTACTCTTCCTTACCATCGACAATAAGTCAATTTGCTGTCGCTGACGCAGGAGCGGTGTAACACGCTGCGTGTTGGTTGGGCCTCGTGGTCGATACGATGTGTTCTCCGCTTTCTTCCTTTGTGGCCCCGCGAGTGGAGGGCAGGCAGCCGCATCCCGTGCCCTTTGTGCGTCTGTGGCGCTGTCTTGTGTTAGGCGACCGCCCGTCTTGAGGGACCAGCCGAAGTCTCACACGGCGGAGCTTTGAGAATGAACAGTCAGACTTTAATATTTTTTGCTCTGCAGCAACTTTCCTTTGTTACGCCGCTGCCTTCTGGAGTCACTGCTTCAAGGGATAGTCTAATCACATAGATAGAGGGGTGCACCTTGTTGGACTGAGGGATATGAACTGCGTATGTTAAATAAACGAATATAATCCAGTTTTTAATCTCTCCGCATGTTTTTCATTTCTCATGTATGTACTGCGATACTTCCACCAATTTGCAGCTTTAGACGTGCGGAAACAAGTCGGGTACAGCTAGCAAAGTGTTACTTGTTATTACAGTCTAAAACTTAACATAAACAAAACACAGTATACAAGTAACTGTTGTGGTAAATGCGTTTACTCCCTATATTCGTTTCGCCCTTATACTGTGAGGCATCATCAGTGCAGGAATGGTGATAATCTTACCTCCATATCTCGTACAATACCTCCATACGGGCCAAACGCGTTCGGGGAATAGAAAACATTCTCCATAACATGACACTGTATTTATAAAATCTATTGATCAGCAACTGTGGAATATGGCCTACAGTCACATTTATATTGGATAGTTTCGGTAGCGTTATTATGAACGTGATGTCAATAGATTTATTTTACAGATTCTAACGAAAATATACTAAATAACGAACTTCTGAAACATTAACAGAAATTTATGAGGGAATGATTAGTGTCTTCAATTTTTTAAATCAAATATAGAAGTATTTTAGGTGCAAATATCAATGAATACAAGAAAGAGATGTTATCAGGTTTAAAACGTATAGTCTGGAAGATTTGGTGCCAAACATATTTGGTCCCAAGAACAAGCAATCCAAAACGTCAATAATTATTTACATGAAGTAACTAGCTCATTTGAGGAAACTAGTAATTATGGAATGAAAATGAAGCCACTGACACAAATGATACAATTTTGCGACGGAAGAGGATGGAAACAAAATATACCGAACTAAAGCTTTGAGGAGTAATAGGAAAGTATACTAAAGTTTTTCTAAAACAGCTCCAATTGATCATGTTTTGGTGCCACAAATACCGGTATAAGTTATGCCATATGTCGTTTGCGCAAACCAAATGGTTAGTCAGGCAAATATGTCAAACAAAATACATAGATGTATATTTTTTCTTTACGTTGAGAAAAACGTCGTATTTTCGTTATAAAAATCCGGTTCAAGTGTCAACAATACAAATGGTCCATCTCTAAATACTTACACCTTACGTTTTATTTCATCTTATTTATTTTTTAAAAAACACCCCACCATCCACGCTGCTTATGGTAAAACTAAAAACATTTTATACCAAGAAAATCCCCTTTAAACACTCACTCCACGTTTAATTACACTGAGAAATAAATAGTTATTGACGTTTTTACATACATGTTTTTACGTTTAGAATGTATGATTCAGCACAGATATAAACTTTATCAAGTGCCACGCAGTAGATTATGAATCGAGTGCATCCTTATCGACAGAGGCTTTCTATGAGGGAGTCCTTGTTATGTCGAAGATTAAAATTATTATGAGATTTTACTCGTTGGTACAATGGTTACTCCGACTTCTCCCCTGTTGGTTGTTGTGCGCGCAAAATTCTCCATTTCATTATAACATACTTCCTAAAATACTTATTATAATTAATTTTTCATTAGAGGCTTTTATTGGGAATAACGCTATGGAAACAAAAAAGAAATCTATCCGTTCTCTACTTCGTAGTTAATATGAGGAGCCAAAGTGAGATTCGATATGAGAAAATGAAGGGCATAAAGAAATGTTTTTGGGTAAATAGTTACATTTTACTGTGCATTTAATGTGTAATTTCCACCTTTTGTGCCAGACAATTCTGATTGTTCCCAGCTTGATTCTGACTACATATAAATGTGGATGGATCTAATAATAATAATAATAATAAATACAGTATTCGAGTGAGCAGAGTGTTTTTACACGATACTTCGGAGATCAGAGATTCTGTCGCCATCTTCTGGTGATGGCGACAGAGTTCCCGATCGCCGAAATATTGTGTGAAAACACTCTGCTCACTCTCAACGCCGCGGCAGATGGAAACTTCGGTCTCAATAATAATAATAAGGAGAAAGCGTAAACATAGCGCTTAGTGCGTTAAGGCCCCTAACTCTGATCAGAAGGTCCCCAGCTCCATTCCCAGTCTCGGTTTGGATTTTCAAAGGCTTTTAACATGATCTTCATCCCTGTAATGTGATGCACGTCAGGAAGGTTCCCTTAGTTCGGATTCCACGTTAAACAGCTAGTAAAAACCATGTCAGTAGATCAGTACGACCACTAAGATAGTTACAGAAGAAGTACGTTCTATTTATAACATCTTCCGACAGAAAAAAAAATAGTTTATTGAATAGACAATCGTAGATGTACCCAAAACAAAAATGAAACAAGTTGTGCATATGATATAGGTAACACGAATAGATTACCTCTGTAGTTGAATATGTACAGATATTTGAATACAATTTTTTTTAAAAATTACAGATTGACAACAGTTTCTAAAACAATTTTTTTTTTTAGTGTTCTCAGTTAACGTTCTGGCGACGCATTCGGGAGTACGCGGATTCGAATCTCCGTCCGGGCATTCAGATTTGGGTTTCCCCAAATCACTCCAGGCGAATGTCGGGATGCTTCCATGGCAGAATTCCTTCCCGTTCCTTGTCCCTAATCCCATCACACCTCTAATGACCTTAGCCGTCTACGAGGCATAAAGCAATAAGTAAAAAAAAAATCTCAGTATCTGAAATTCCTTTTGCTAACTGATACGGGAGTCATTTCTAGACACGAAGCAAGAAAGGAAAGTGGACTGTATGTGTAAATGATATGTTAGTGGTGATACCTGGGTTATATTTGAGGAGTATCATCTAGAAGGGAAGAGGCCCATTATTGTAAATTAGCGCTTTATTTCAGACCTGTGGGAATTTGAGAGTTTTAATTTATGGATGGGTGATTTATGCTCTGCAATAAGTTATTGCAGGTGCTTCTGAGCAATATACCTCAAACAGCAAAAGAATTTAGTGAGTAGGCAAATTGACTTCGGGATGTAAGCTTCATAACAACGAACGATATTAGTCGAAAAAATTTCTTTTCGCATTTTTGTACATAGCTTTTAAGTAACTAGTTAAAATATTAATTTCCCTCACTTTCATGCCTTCATTTCGAAATAAAGACAACGAAATAATAATTCGTTCTTGATTTCTCCGCGTCTGCTTCACTGACTTCACAACTCCAACTTTACCTGAAGTTGGAGCAGATATCCTCACGCCCCGACGGAGCGCTGTTATTGCCCATTGTTCGACTGGACCAATGGGGAAGCCCGTATGACCGCGCAACCCACAACAGACGTTTTCGAATATATTTCAATTAATTTCCATGCCCATTGGTGAATTAATTTCAATTAGCGGAAATTCGGAGTATTGCTATTTGTGACCTGTAGTGCATGAAAGTGGGGAATAATACACGTTATTGGAAAAAAGTACTGGTGCACACCAAAAAATAAACTCGGGAAAAAAGTACGTACGCGATGAAAGGCAGAAGCAGTACAGTGGTCAGACATTTCCGAAAATAAATCATAAACTCATCAACGAATTAACTTCCAGTTATATTACACAGTCCGTAAATAAATGTAGTTTATCATTTCTTGGGATGTAGAACAAAGCATTAGATCCAATCGTCGCATCATGTGTTCTCAAGAAACATTTATAATTTCTTAGATCTATGTTCTTAGTGTATCTACTGAGATTGCAATTTTTCAAGTGCTGTCTTCAATGCATACAGGAAAATTATTTGTAATTACTATGAACAATAGATAAGACGTATTAGTTGAAACGTAGTGAAGCCTCGATGAACATTTAACTACTAATTTACTTTGATTCAGTGATCATAATTCAGGATGGTTTCGCCAATTCCACTCAAGTGGTTGAACGATGGAAATAAACAAAATTATTCCAGTTCTGTAGCTCCTCTGATTTAGTTACACGATTCAAGGGATAAAATATTACACAACACTGAAACACAGTTGTTCATATATGGAGTTTGTTTATTCATATGCTGATGCTGCATAGATAATTTTTCGTTTTTCTTCAAAGCAAAAATTGTATTATAATATCAATGAAATTTCTTGATCATAATCCATTTATAGAAATTTTCACCTTAATGCACAATAAAGGCGTATTTACACTATGTGTAACCTGGCATGTTAGAGTTTTAATTTGTAAATAATAGACTTAAATGAACTACTTGTATGGTTTCATAAATTAGAAACAGTATTTAAAGTTCAATCGATGATACGTTATATGTTTTCCTATCATTACGCGTATGCCTGTCCTATCTAACGCTGTTTTAGAGCTAGATTTTCCCCACTAATTCGTGGCGTGGAACAGAGATGACTAAAAAATTATAGTAATTGCGTTACCAGCATCTGTTTTGTTACTAATAAAATCCAATTCAAACGCGACATCAAATCCTTATAATCCATAAAATACATAATTAGGATGTCGTTACGTTCCTAAGACAAATTACTCTAATTACAATTAGTGCAATTAACTAAATTTGTGAATGAGAGAGAAGCGAAGTGATTAATTACAGTTTTGCATATTTTTTAAAATCAATATATAATGTTTTGGTGGATGAAAGTGCTGTAAATTAACTGAATTATTGTTGTAATTGTATTAATAGCAGTGTATTGTACGGCATGTTATAATTAAACCACTTTAATTGGTCATACCATGCAGTAAAAGTGTTTTACGTGAAATTTTGGCTGTTTAGAAATGCTTAATGTGATAAATATGCTGTAAAATACCCGTGAATATTTCCTAATTCCATTTGTGTTTCCATATGATTTTAATTATTTTTGTATCATCTGCATTGTTAACGTAATTTTAAGCATTCCAGAAAAATGTTTCGGCTACTTTAATGCTTTCCAGATGTTTTCTGTGATGTGTAGACCTATATAAGCTGCCGATAATCGCCAATCGAACAAAGGCGAACGCTACATCATTCGTTTGTTGAAATGTGCTTTAATCTTTGAATATGAAGACTGACTACGTTCGTCTGAAGCGTTGATTTGAAATAAAGTAAAAATTTTATCGGCGGCGTCGTTATATGAGAAGCTACTCGTCATTGAGAAGTTTCAGTAATTCAGTTACACACGTTACAGAAAGTATGAATCAATTGGTGACCTGGAAAAACTGCAAATCTTCATAAATCTGTATAAAGCACTAAATGTCGAGTAATTTATCAATCTCAAAACTTGTACAAAAAATCTAAACCAAATACAAAATCGTAAATGCCAGCAAAAGAAACCAAAATTTTCAAGATTGTTAATTTTAACATTTATTCTTCTCGAAAATGCACTAGTAAAACGTTTGCCATAGACCTGTATACATTCTGCCACGAAACTGAACTAAAAATTTAAATGTTCAGAAGAGATTTCAGTTTCCTGCTCCACCATCAGCTGACATAGCGGAATGGATCATACCACAGATTTTGAATTAAGCTACGGATCAAAAAGACAAAAAAATCTAACATCCAATTGAAAATTACTTTAAAGTGCACCGAGCATGGCAGGTGAGTGTTGACGCTCTCACCTCGCATTTGGGAAGACATGGATTCGAATCCCTGTGCGGACATGCATATTTGGATTTTCTATGGTTTCCCCTGATCACAAAATAATCCTTATTATTAGCGAATGTTTTGTAGATTTTACAACAGAACTAGAACAATGCGTGCCATTTATATTATACTTTTAAAAAAAAAGATTAGCAGGCTACTTAATGCCTATGTAACATGCATGACCGTAGAATGTACGTACTCTTACTATGGGAATATATACCATACTTGTTATACCAAAGAACTATACCAGAAGGCTATTGTTCTCAAGATGCAGTCATATGGCTGAATGCTTGGTGCTACTCGTAATATCTATCTTATGGATGTTGACTATTTTACGAATTTTAATTACTTGACTTAATCTGATTATCCAGGAGAAAGACAATTTTACTCTACGAAACAGATTCTAATGCATTTAACACAATTACTTCGGTTTGCTTGTTATTTTTAATTAATTTAATTGCGATGGAGCTAACGCTCCGTTGGCAATACTCCTAGTCATCCAATTACCTCTTTTTATTTTACTTTTATTTATACAGCTGTAGTTTCAGGATGAAACTTCTTTAAGCCAGATTAGCTATATTTTACAAGTTAATGTTACAGAAATAGGTTCTAGTTCCTTCCAGGCTGATCGATCTTGAGCAACTCTCTTCCGGTTCACGCCTGTTCCTTGTCGTATGTCTCTATCCCAACGATCCGAGTGTTTTCCTCTTGCTCTTTTCAGGTTCCTTGGTGTCTAATCCAGAACCGCGGTAGTCCATCTGTCGTCTCTTTTTCGAGCAATATGACCAGCTCATTGTCATTTTTGGGTGGTCACTCTCTTTAAGATGTCTGTGAATGGTTATCGAACGAATGTAGATGGCCCTTTT
Source organism: Vandiemenella viatica (assembly GCA_031002005.1). Lineage (NCBI taxonomy): Eukaryota > Metazoa > Arthropoda > Insecta > Orthoptera > Morabidae > Vandiemenella > Vandiemenella viatica. Next base: position 83,418,552 of record JARYHS010011408.1, on the reverse strand, counting down.
CCTGTCTCTTCTTGTAAACCCTAGCATTGCTCTTTCAATACTTCCCTCGGCAGTTCTCAGTTTTTGCTTCGTGTGACTGTTTATTGTTCAATTCTGGCAGGAAAATGTGAGGACCGGTAATACACATTGTTCTAATGCCCGTTTTTTAAGATGTACTGGCATGCTTCATTTAAAAACTATATAATTTATTCCGTATGCTCTACAGTCCAGCTTTATGCGTCTGTAAATCCCAGACTTTGAATCGCGATTCATATTGATCAGTTGGCCCAAGACAGATGTACTGTTCTATGGGCTTAATACCAGCTTCTTTTGTATCTGTCTTATCTTTGTCTTTTTCTATCCATTTGTTTTACATGAATTGCCTTTTTGAGAGGTTTAAAACAGCAAACTCCATTTTTATATATATAAAATTGGGATATTAAATTCATTTCCCATTTACTTTTATGATTTACAAATTTCAGTTTTAAATTCCTTAAACGTTTTTGGTATATTAGACATCACTTGGTAATTTGTTCCAATCTCTGATACCCTTACCAACAAACAAAAAAATTTCCCACTCCCTTATGCATGAAATCGAGCGCAAGCTTGTGGTCATGGTCACCTTTCCCCTTCCATGCAGTATTCATAATTCTATAGACCAATATGCCTCCAAGCCCCATCACCACCATATGCCCTGTACATTCCCAGCAATCTCTCTCTTCACCCTCCTCCTTTTCTCCGATGAGTCCCAATGTAGCTCCTACATCATATCTGTTACTGACTGGGTCCTACGATAATTTCCACAAACAAATCTATCTGCTCGTCTTTGCACACCTTCCAACTCCTATATTTGAAAACCAGAATGTGGGTTCCAAACTACATCACCGTATTCAACCAATGGTCTGACCAAAGTTCTGTAACCCAGCTCCCTAAGTTTTCTGGTATATCCTCTCATCACCCTCTCCAGTAAATGAAGGATTTTTGTAACCTTTTCGTGCTACCTGCCCAAAGTGCTCTGCCCAATTGAGTTTATTATAAAACGTTATGCCAAGATATTTACAGTTCAAGCTTTCAACAAGCAATGCTGACTCCACCCTATAATCATTGACATAATGACAATTTTTTGTCATTATTTGGATTTCTAGACAATGCTTCATCGTAAACTAATTCTCATACTGAATCAATTCTTTTAGCCCGAGATTCGACAAGTACATTTAAGCATTTTACTGCAGACAATGCTCAGATTAATCATTACTTTTGACAGCAATGGCATTCGCTGAGGAACAACCGATGTTTTTATTTGCCTGATTGTTAGTTTCAGCACAAATCCAAAATTTTTGTATCCTGTTACGACTTGCAGCACATACGGATTATGGATATATGTTATAAACTTCCACCTAAATAATATGGCAGTGGTAAACCAAATGTAAACTTCAACATTATCCAAGACAGCCTCTAAGATCCATGTTGATTATTATCATTGCCACAGTAATCAATAATGACGACGTATTTTTGGATGACTTAGACCCACTTTCTCACTACGCAACACGTGCGAGGCGTCACCTTAGACAAATTTTGATTAATTATGAAACCACCAACAAACGGGAGGTATTGTTACGATGTCAGAAATAAAAATGCACTTTTCTGAGCAACTAGCAATGGATTTAATAATCTCCACCATTTGATTTACTTATTTATAATCATATACCATCTAGAAAAATTTTCTAAAACATTCTATAAACTATTACAGTTTCCTTATAGTGAAGATCAAACTCGCGTGACGCGAAGCAACACCCGCCTCGCTCGCCTAGCTTAATAATGCGCCCAGCTGTTGAGGGCCAAAGATACTACAATACAAAATCCTTAGACTATAAACTAAAGAAACGCCGATTACAATACAAACTACTTATGTGCGGAAGCCCTGAAATTATAAACAAAAGCTTACAGACATTTATACAATTATTTAAGATACCTATAATTAACAAAATGTAAAATAAAATAATAGCATACTAACAGTGAAAAATGTTTGGAAGGGGGTTGCGATAATTTTACAGTGTCTACCAATAAGTCGTATGCTTTAAAGCGGTTTTTATGTTGTTAAAAGGAAGTCAACCCAACTTTTGCTATCTGTTAAACCGGTTGGAAGTGCATCACGTTACTTAATTAAGCGAAAGGAAATGCCTCCAATTACGACGAAGCTTAAATTACGACACCATAATTTCTCCATTACGGCGAAAAACAATTAGCGTTCTCGTTATCTCCCTGGTTTAATTCGCAATTGGTATTCTGCGCGGACCTAACCGTTTGTCTCTTTGTAGACTAATTGCTCCTGGCGGTTCGGCCCGGCCCGATCACAGGCACAAGCAATCACAACGGACATTCCCCTGCACACAGCGATTTACATATTCCATTTACAGGTAACGTTGGCAGTCTTTATTCCGAAACTGCTGCCGTATCTATGTATCAGTCGGCTTACAGCGGAAGACATAAATTTCTACGCACGCTATCTTCGAGCTCTGCTTCCAACGAGAGGATAATTCGGTGCTGGCAGACGCAAGGACACAGGTTTGAACCCCGATAGTGTCATCCTCATTTTCCATGATTTCCGGAAATAAGTTCCAATAAATGTCGACTAGGATCCAAAACACACATTGTGTCCAATGTATTACAGGTTCACACTCTATCAGCGAACGGGTTGGGTGAGTGATAATGGGAGGGTTCAAAGCCCCATTTAGCTGTCCAGATTTCCGATTTCCATGGCTTCCAGGGCAATGCTGGCATTGATTATGCAAAAAACGACAATGTCAAATTCCTTCCTGCTCCTTGATCCCAGTCCTGTCTCGCCGCTAATGGTGACCTCGATGTCATCGAGACGTCCAGCAATATGGATAAATGTTCCCGCTCTCTTCAGTCTGTAATCACTGGAGGGAGAAACGTCACTTATAACTCCAATTCTAGAGCTGATGGTAATGAAAACATATGTAGAAATGTGGTTACCTACAAGAAAACTCTGAATCTTACTAAAATTTTGGCACGAACACAACAATTAGTGTGTCTGACTTTCAACTACCGAAAAACAGCACTTACGCTAAAATCTTTTTTTTTTTTTTAAAAAAAAAAAAAGGTGTTATCTGTCAAAAAGTGTAAAATAACCTCCTGTAATACTTGTGATAAGGCAGAGATAAGAATTTTTTACCTTATTTTACCACCACAGAGTGCCTAATTTTACCGAACGCTAAAAGCTAGTAGTCACATGGTCAGATAAACAATTAAAAATAAACCTCCGTATTACAATACAGTTCATAATACTATGTAATGTTTGAAAATTGTTTCGCTAGAAAATGGAATGATATAACGCGTGGTTTAAAGCAAACTTTCGATATATTCCGCTTCACGGCCCATCACGACAGATGAATTAAATCAGTATGCATTCAAATGAGCAGATAAGATTAGCGAGCTTTCAGTAAGCGTGACGCGCCACAATAATTTTACTTGGTCTATTTTATATAACAGCTTTCAGAAAAAATGTTATTATAAAAGCTTCTGATAGTCTAATTTATTAAGCCAAGCGTCGTGGGTGAGCGGTAATGATGTGGCCTGGCATTCAGGAGGACGTGGGATCGAATACCCCTACGGTTATCCAGATTTGGATTTTCCACGGTTTTCTAAGGTTTCTTCAAAAGACCATGGCCGAAATCGTCCCCATTCCTTGTATCCAGTACTTTTCCGTCTGTGATGACCTCGATGTCGACAAAGTGCAAAGCCAGAAGCAAAATAATAATAATAATTTAGCTTAAATAATGTAAAAGTTATGTCTAATCATTTCAGAAACGGAAATTCTAGCCAATTGTGAAAATTCATTTTTACATTTTTTGATCTGTCCACGCAAGATAAGGCGTGACTCACATGGTCCATCAATACATAACTCCTGTTGATAAAATCGTTGTATTTTTATAATTGGGTAGTCTACTGATAATTTTCGCCCGATTTATACCAACTTATGAAATAAATTTAATTGGTTTACAGTTATAATCAAAAACCCTAATAACATATAGATCTTAAAATTGTACATTTTTAACATCTCATAAAAATCATTTCATTGCGGTTCAAATTTATTTTATCTCCGTCGTACTGATAAAGATACACAGAAAAAGGAGTCAAAAAGGAAAACTGAAAGAGTGTATTTGTGAAAGTTAACTGTTAATATGTTTGGCACTATTTTAAGCTATTTCAGTGGCAAAAAAATTTCATAATGGTTGTCATTCTTTTTTAAACGTTTGTAAGGGAATGAATCATTTAGAATTATTTTTCGACTGCTATACGTATACGTCTCTCATAAACAGTTGCATTGACATTAATTTTTCCAATCGGCTATTAACTCGACAACTGCAATACAGAGTTTAGCCAATTTCTCACTAAACCTGGTGGGTGAGCAGTGACGTTCGACCCTGGCAGTCGTCAGGACGTGAGCTCAAATCCATGCATGGTAAAAAATATTTCAGTTTTCCGTAATCACTACAGGCAAATCCGGGATGCTTCCTGCAAAAGGCCAAAGCCAAGACCGAAATTCCCTCTCGTTCCTTGTACCTTATCCCCTCCTAGCTCTAATCATCTCGACCTCGACGATCTGTAAAGACAGAAGAAGGGAAAAAAACCAAATATTTGAAGGCTGCATAAAAACACAGACATTCGAGGAGCAGTTATATTCATTGTTTATATTGTATTTATTAATACTTTTTCCGCCGTAGGAGAGTTAAGTTTGTGTATCAAAACATAATTTTAATGCCCTCACTGTTATTTTAACTTCAAGCCTTTTTGCCTGCAAGCCATGCAGTTTTCTGTTGCGAGAATCTCTAATTTTATTCTGACATTTACTTCTTTTCTTTAAACAGATTGTTTAATGCAGTAAAGCTCTGTGACTTTCTGTGATTTTTATTTTTTTTCGGAACAGTAGTTCAAAGCGGACTCCAATAGAAAATCTCGTGTTTTGTTATAACATTGTGTAAATACTGTCACCACAAGAGCACCAGTTTATAATGCACCAGCCACTGCAGACTGTAAATAAAAGAATATGCAAACAGTTTTTCACTTCGCTCAAAACGTCCTCAAAACTACAAGCAAAAAAGGATCTGTGTATAGACAGTTCAGCTATCGTAGTGACAGAATTCAAGTTGCGGGTCATCCCACCTCTGTGAAGCCTGATATTATAATCTAATGTAAAATATCAACTGACGGGTATCCGTAATATATCGTAAACCTGAAGCAATGGCGAAGCTAATGTTAATTGTCCTTAAAATTGCTGATCTGACATCGCCTCAAACCTGTGACACCGAATCATTGAAAAGAGAGCCTTTACTACCTAAGCATTTTGTAAGCACTTGTGTAATGGTTTGAGGAAGAGGCTACCTAATTTTACTTCAAATGCCTAGTGAAATATCATATTTGGGAAACGTCATGTTGTTAATTTTTTATGACGAAAAGTGATATATTTGATGACGAGAAATATCTTTTGTAATATTGATTACCGAACGCAGCTCACTTCATCTCTCGACCATCATCTCTATTGCATTACGACTGTAAAATATAACCAGACACAGTGCAAAACTGATTAGCACGCGAGGGATAGTATTTTCGTAGCACGTACCAATGGATGTATTTCAAAGCTAACTCGATTTCGTTCACCTAACGCACTTTCCACTCAGCATCACGTAACAGGTTTACTGTTTTCCATTACCAGCAGGATGTGGTATTCAAACATCGCAATAACGCTTTGAAATTCACGCGCGGATATAAAGTATTCTAAAAGTGATAACGTCATTCCTAGAATAAGCGATAAATCGTTGAATACTATGCATGGAAACACTAACGTAAAGAGATGGTTCGTAAAAACAAATAATTTATTTTGTCGATACTGTGCTACGCACATTGACACAAAATACTTTAGAGAATTCGAGCACCACTGAAACTTTTATACTTTGAAGTCACGAAGTAAAACACATCCTAGTGTTTGACAATAAATATTCCTTAGTTTTATACGTCCTATGACCTTCTGACAAGATGTCATACCTGTCCGTTTGTCCAATCACATGAAAGTGGGTAGACTCAGACGGATAGATATCGTTATCTGCTAGTGATTAAAGCACTGTAACATGTAGTTCTTCAGTTCAAGAACCTGAGTCACCTCGACGAAAACATTTATCTAACTGTTTCTTACCATTCAGCAACACAAAGTCTATTGAATCTTAGATTATTAATTTTGACCCTTATACCGTTAATTTCGGAAATTTCAATAAATAAGGCTTACTGCATAAAAAAAAATCATAAATTGAAATCATTATTTCTTTGTTAAAGCGAGTTAAAATTCCAGACGGAAGATTGTTGACATAAAATCCCTAGAGATACAAAAAGAAGGATAATCCCTATCACCCGTGCCGAAATACTAAGTGCCATTGCAAAAGGTTTTCAAAAAATGGAACAAAAAAGATAGATAAGGTCTAACTTTGCTGACCTGGAAATTGATACTGTATCTCGAAGGATTGCAGGATTCAGGCTTGAGATGCAATAATGAGGATACTAATAATGCGTCACTTTTCAACAACATAATTGGCTCTAATTGTATAGTTATGATGAATGAACATTTTTTTGTAGGGCGTTTTCAGGCTCGCATTCTAAGGCGGATGGTAATGCAGCAGTCTTTGCAAAGGCATTAATTGTTTAAGTGTGAGAACGTTTTGTTATTTCACGAATCGGTTGTCACTCAGGCGTCTGAAAGTGTTTTGTTCAGTTGTAGGCATATAGAAGATGATGTTACGAGGCATGAAAGACCAACTGAAAATGAAAAGTACTTCAGAGATGCAAAGACGAGTGTAAGTAATTACAGACGAATAAGGTTTCGTTCCATTCATGAAGTTTATAATAATGATACCCATTTTCACATGTCTCCTGCATTGTATAACTATAAATACCGATTTAAATGATTCATCTATTGATGAACTTAACATGCAGCAATCTTTGTAACAGTGAATTTTGGCTGAATAAAACGTCAAAATGGTTAACTCCGTTGGAACAACGAGGATGGCTAGCCTATAACGTGATCAGAATAGCAGCCGTTTCAGAAGCCTTCGACAGTACCAGGAATGCATCTGTATCAACGTGTTTAATGAATACCATTAAATGTGAAGCCACCTCCATTCAGACGGTAAATCACTTTGATGCGGTCGCCCCTTGCCGTTGATTGATAACAATCTAAATTAGCTCCCTGCTATGAGTAGCGTGGGTTATGAAGGTGAATTGAATTTGATGTTAAACCAGAGAAGGACTCATCAAACGAAATTGTACGATTTTCCTGCTGAATGGAAAAGCATAAGCAGTGGTTTGCCCAAATCACCACGTTAAATGCCGGGATGTTTCATCCAAAATGCCATTACCGAATTCCTTCCCATTCCTTGTTCCCCCAAGTTCTATGCCACCTCTAATGATCTAGACGTCGGTGAGGTGTAAAGCCATAAGAAAAAAAAGCCTACTTGAAGACGGGATTAAAAAAATTATCATTCCCATTTTCAGAAAGGGTTTCAGAAACTCCTATAAAATTTAAGAAAATAACACTTCTTAACATAATATGTTACAAAATATGAGCAGAACATTAAATAATCGTGTATTTGCCTTAGCAGAGATCTTTATAAAAGAAGCTTGACATGGATTTAGAAAAGGAAGATCTTCTTCTGTTTCAATTTCACTGTAGCATAGATAGGCCTATTTTAAAAAAGCTAGAGAGGTTAATTTTCCAACCTGTTTAGCTTTCATTTACTACGTAAAAGTATTTGGTAAATAGGAATATGCTCTGTGATATCATGGTAGCTGGTGGTTTTTCATGCCACATTATAAGATCTCTACAAAGCCTTTCTATGGGAACACTGATTACAGTAAACAGTGCACAACTGGTAAAAAACCCAAAGGATAAGATGAAGATGCCCTGTTTTCAATATGCACATGGATGATGATGTCATTAAGAAATGGCAGACTACACCAAAACTTAATTTTAAAATAGATCTCTCGTATCAGAACGTACTTCTTTTTGCTGAGGATCAGGCAATTTTAGCTGCGGACGGAGATGACGTCCATGAAAGCCAGTGAATATAATTTGGAGTTGTCAGAAAGCAAAATAAAAATCATTGTAAAGAACCAGTGAGAGAAAAATAATGATTACTTACAAAACTGTGGAACAAATAATGGAATTTAATCATTTAAGAGTTTGTTTGGGTAGTGGTTGACTGAAAAAAGATTAAAATTAATAAGTTTAACCTCTCTTAGCATATATGTGGTCCTATAAAAAGGGCACAGTAGGGAAGAAAGTAAGGGTAAAAACTTATCTGTAATTCGTTAAGCTACTGACTATATTACATGTGTCAGAATGTTGGGCACATAATAAATTTTTTACACGAATAACTGAGGTTACAGAGATGAAACTCCTACTATTTTATCAAGATACACTATGCTGAATAAAACGAAAATTTGTTCAGATAATTGCAGATACGTAAGTGACAAATTCAAGGAATATGGAAGCAATTGGTACCAACGTGTATGCAGAAAGAACAACAAACGATAGTCTCAAATATTTTCAGCTAAATACTATAGACAAAAACCAGATATATTTCTAAATTGAATCGAAACATACAACATTGCACTAATCATTGCAGATGTATGCTGATGATACTGCTTTAGTTGCTATGTCCTTATGAGTACATTGGGTTAGTATTTTTAAGGGTTTTAGGGCTCATCAGCTAAGACGTGATCAGAGCCGAGAAAGGAATGGAGGCGTGGAAAGAATTTGATAATAACTTTCCAAGGAAGCATCTCGACAATCTCATGGAGTGATTTTAGAAAAATATGAAAACCGAAAAATGAATTACTGGTCTGGGTATTGAACTCCGATCTCCCCTAATTCTTTGCTTTATCGTTACCTACTCATTTATAAGGATGGCTTCACTACTCATAGGTCATCGGTGTCAAACACTATAGTTCCATTTTCGTATGTTTGGTATTCGTAAATCATGTTATTCACCACGAATTCGAAAACAGTTTGGAATATAATTCATTAGCTTGTCAGAAAATCGGCTAGGTACAGCGTGTTTACAAAGTTGTTTTTCTGATGGTGATCGTAATGAACTTGGTAACTGACAAGTTACGTTCAGTTCTGCTATCCTGGAGGAATCTTTGAGAAATCGACTTTGTTTTCTATGGTTTACCAGAAATATATGTGGATAATGCACTGATGGTTGCGGAATATAGGGCACATATACTTTTCACTCATACCCAGTAATCCACTTTCCGGCTTTAATTACCTAGGTGAATGTATGATAATCGATCTTGTAGAAGGTGTGGGTATAAGGTAACAGAATGAAATATTCTTTAGCTCTGAAAGACTGTGTCAGTAATGAAGATTTCTCCACGTTTCAGTGGAAGCCAGAGTTTAGGAACATAACAAGAGTAAAAAGCCGTCAACCAGCCACGACCGACGTCAGTAACAATGCCACGCCCCCTGACATAGCCAGACGCGAAACAATGGCCGTCCGACAGAACGACGTGTAGGACGGCGAAAAAATAAAAAGGGCGGTAAATGAAACGGCAGGCGACTCGCTATCTCAGCAGCGCCAGTGAATTATTTAATGTGACTCATCTGCATATCAGTGATTAAGCACGGAAGGGCGAAACAGCGCGGGAGATACGGTGTTTCGCGTTTCATTTATCTAAAATTCAAAGTTTTGGTGAGAATTAATGTCTGCAGCGTTTCAAACCTGTAAAACACTGTTCTGAACTATTTCCGTGTGATATCATAGCAAACTCGATCTTCAAGTGTAGAACCAGTGAACTAATATAAATGGATAGGTGCAGTGAGGGCAGATAACGTGAAAGGTTCCCTGTCGTGTCACATTACCTAGTCCATACCAACTAATATAAGAGATAGTAAATAACACGTAATGGTCACGTTACAGTTTCTACCGTTCAGCAGAAGTAGCACTAGTAAAATTACGTTTGTGAGGACCCCAGCAGCTTGGTATCTAGCGTGCTGGCCTCTCGTTGAAGGCATCGCCTGATTGATATGACTTCAGCACTGTATTATTTCGTAAGCACAGTTAGAAATAACACAACTTCAAAATATGTAGATCACTGCGAGGCAGTTTTAAAAGTATAATAAGTATATTAAATAAAGTTAAATGTATACAATTTTGCTGGATAATTTCAAAACAAAAATTATGAACAAATATCACCCATAAAAAAAAACAAAGAAAAATATAAAGAAAATAAACTTGTTTCTGCCTGCAGAACGCGTTACTTTAAAGGAAGAAGCTGAGGAAAATTCAAAGACTATCAGAATGATAGTTCAGTACCACCTAAAAATCGCAATCACTATTGTCGGTCCACAGGCGTTTGCGAAATTTGAGCTGACATCAGTGACAGTCCTTCGTGGTGGTTGTTTAAAAATATGGTTCGAAAATACGTTAATGATTGATTGTAAAAGAAATTGTTTCAATTTCTTTACCAAATATAATCTGTTCACATTTTTTCTGATACACCCAGACCGTAACGGCGTTGCCAATGAGGTGTCGTCGTGTCATCGATTATCTCGGTGTCCTCAAATGACAATAATTCACATTTCTTCGTAATGAATTTTAGGTACAGTTTCAAAGTGTATACCTCTCACGTTTTAATAAAGGCGACCGACAAACAATTTCATCAACGTTTCAAATATATTTAACTTCAAAAAGAGATTTAATCCACGATTAAATTTAAAGATATAAAACTGAGGCCGTCTTTAGGTTCTAAGACAATCAACAAAAAGAGCATAAGCGAAGTGTGTGTTTTCCTGCAAGACTGTATTCTTTCGACGTACTAAGCTGTCAAATGCATGTTTTAATTTCTAGTAAAAAAAATGTATCAATTTTTTTTTAAATTCTCCTATCATGATAATACAGAAGATGAAATTGGGAATTATAAGCAAAAACCTAAAATTAAATTTGCTGTCGTCGATGGCGTTTCATTAATTGGACGGATTGTTTAATGCAATTCCGGAAGCAGCCTGCTTTTAACCTTTTTAAGTAATACGAGAAATTATAAGTATCCTTCCGATGTACATTTAAATAAATGTCCATCAATTTTCTTTTCTTACTTCGAAATCAGGGATTGCATCAGCAGATACTTGAGTTTTGTTCTCAAGAGGAGTGGAGAAGAAAATACAGTGCAACGGGTACCTAAGCGCTCTTTAGAATTTACATTTCAGATAAAGCGGTCGGAAAGCGTGTAGGTATTATTTTTCGATTGAGAGGGAGATAGCGGGCTGGTTCTGAAAGCAGTGGAGACCCCGACATCCGGACAGGAAATAGAGCGCGCTCCAGATAAACTGGCACCAAAGCGGAGGGGGAAGGGGAATGGAAAAGGAGGAATTATGAAAGATGAGAAAAAAAAATGTTGTCTGGCTAAGGTATCGTTCTGTCTGGTATTGGATACAAAGAAGAAGAAAACATCATTAAAATGGGAAGATGAGGGAGATGTCTAGTCTTTATACTAAGCGGATTACGATTCCAGAGACATGAACGTGAAAAGAAAAGAGTTATGTATTTTTGGAATACATAGTTCTTCAAGGCGAGGCTTGTCATTCTTGGACACCAAACACAGTGATCTCTAATTCGGAAGGACATGCGTTTGTCTCTATTTCAATCTTTGACTGCATATTTCTCTTTTTATCCCTATACATATATATAGGGGCAGAGAGAAAAGGTTGTTGAGAGCAGGATGCGGATGTAGAGGGATAATATTTTAGGAAAATATTTTTCTGTGTTGTTAGATGATGCAAGGGCACATTTACCTTTCTTCAAAAGAAAGTGTGTTTTACAATGTGATGATTTCCCGTTGATTCTTCCCTTTTCAATGTTCCCCTTTCAATGCTTCCACACAGCTCTTAATACAACATCGTGATTGTTTTAAAGCACTGAATTCAAACACAACTGCTACAACCACATAACATTAGAACGTATTCCACATGGAACGAACTGACCAACGATATTGTTTAAACCTTCGAATTCTCTGTAAACTTGAGCATTGCCACAAGAGTAACAACTGAAATACATGAACTATAAATACATAGTTAGAAGCTATTGTACGACTGTAATTTGGTTGTAAATATTTCGCTGAGAAATTGGTAAATCAATACTGAAGTTACTAAGAAATTTTTTGGTTATTCATGGTATCAAAAAATAATTAGTTAAAAGTTGATTATCTGGAGTAAAGTAAAAAAATGAAATATCTTCCAATAACGGTGAAATGCCGTGAATTCTGTATTTCGATTTGCTTGTTGTCACTTTTGTCAATTTTTTCTACCCATTTCCTATCATAAATGAACCAGTTTTATATCTATTAACCAAATTACTACAACACCAGTTATCGTAATTAATAAAATACGAGAGTGAGAATATCGCTAATGGTAACCGCTTACCATTTTTGAGTCAAAGCACACGCTATGTAACTTTTTGTTTGAATATAGAATGGATTTCAGTGATAGATGTAAAGATTGTAGCACTTGAACTTTATTTATAACGGACATAAATCCTTAATCTCTTTTTATGTAGTATTTTCATTCTGTAACCATCACTTTTTGAAATATAAATTTTATATAGTCTCCTGTTTTTATTGCTTCCTTGTTCAGGTTATTTATTGTTGTTCGGCATTAGATATTTAACAACTTCAGAAATTTCTGCTCAGTCAAGATTTCCAACGTTCTGCGACGATATCTCAAACACTCTTATCATTATCTTCTTTAACACTCCAACATTTCATTTGCTGTCGCACATTAGATTCGCTTTCCTGTATTATTTTGACATCCTAGAACAAAAATTTTAAAGCTTTCTTCAACATTTGCATCAGCAATATTGCATATTTCTCAGAATCCTTTGCAACCATAAAATATTTTCCGTATTCTCAGTTCAATAACTACTTCTTCCAGCATTTGGCTATGATTCGTGTTCATTTTTTGGTCAGTGCAGAAATACCTACGATCATTAAGCACATTTAATCAATAACTGAAATTCATGAGAGATTTAGATCATAGTATGACGAAATTCTAACGTTTAGATTTTTCGCCACGAACATGTTATCCAGGCTACTTTCGGTCCTTATCCTACTTACAACGAACCCAAAATTGTATATGAAAAATAAAATAAAATTCCGTAATTAATAACTTCGTCTAATCAGTAAGGGTGAAGGTAATCCACCACGTGATCTTGACTGGAATTTTGTTTGAGTGTTCCCTTCGCAATTGCAAGGGAATATGGATTGTTCACTGGATATGTCGCTCGCAAGGAAATATCAGAGACTTCTTTACGGTCATTCAGAAGCCTAAAATAGGAACAAGATTTAATAATGTGTGAATGATTAATATAGCTCACAGTTGAAATTAATCTAATTTTCATCAATTAATTTGACAACCATAAATTCATCAAATTACTGAGTATCTTAAGGCATTTCCTGAATATAATTCTATCTTCTTAATATATATGCATATATATTACGAATAAAGTGACTATTATTTCAGTTTACTTTAGTACAAAGAGTTCTTAGATACACCTACATAAATGTCTATGATAGGTTAATAACAGATTAAAATCAATGTTTTCTTTGTTTCTCAGGTATGACAGCGCCTTGCCGACTTCCTTCCTTATGTTCTTCAAGATCAGGTGAGCCTGATTCTGTTAATGAAATTAAGGTTCAGCCTTTCGTTTTTTTCATTTATCAACATGGTCATAAATTGTTACGCACTGAATTCAATGTTATAATCACTTAAAACTGGTGGGTGAATATAGAGAAACAAATGTTTGTTCTCTGTAGTTTAAATATTAAGAACGAAAGATAAAATTTAGGAATTTATTGATTATGAATTGAGACATAATTGGCATTAAATAATAGTTCTAGTAGCTACTGCAACATTTTAAGGCTTTTAGGAATTATATAAATTGTTAATTTGGCTCATCACATGGTAAAAAGCCATTTTTTCGCTAATCTGTAATTATAATAACTCATTAGGGAAGTGTATTAAACAATTATATATTACTCTTGGCCCTTTTAACAGCGTTATATTTCCAGTGTAAAATAAGTAGTTTTAATATCAATGAACATTTTTTAGCCATTCAGCTGCATCTACTGAATGCTTGTTTAGGTTAGAAAATTGTCTGTTGACATTAACCTTTCTTCCCAAAACACGCCTTATCACACAATTTACGTTCACCGCTCACGAAAATCGTTCCGTAGACATACCTATTCACTAATGTTAAATCACGCTGAATGAGTAACATTACGTTCCGTAGACATGCCTATTCACTAATGTTAAATCACGCTGAATGAGTAACATTACGGCGAAATGACATGTATTAATGTAGGCTATATGCAATATTTGTTTGAAATCATTTCCCAACGATATTTATCGGAACGTAAATGCCGCAGGAAAGTTATCTGATTTTGCTAACTTCTGTAAACCGCCCACCACGTTTAACAGGAAAGTATTAAACGTGTTTAATTATTTCTTGCAAACCAATTAAACTCTCAGCAGACACGTGAGTTTCTTTGACGAAATGATTATAAACGTGCCATCTCCTCCACCTTTAAACATGCCTCCATTAAACGAAATAATTAACGACTCTTTTCTTAAATTCGTTCGGCTGTGCCGACGTGAGCTCGTTAGAGTTATTTAAATAAAGTCTCATTAACAGCTAGCAGGATCCGAAAAAGCAGTATAAAACCAACATTTTTTTTAGGTGAACTTTTAAAAAAGTCTAGATTACCGGAAACCCTTTCGGTGGGTTCTTGTCAAAGGAGGAAAGCGTTTTTGCGAATGACTTAAAATTCAGATCTACAAAACCACTGAACTGTTAACATGTACTGACGTATCGGCTAACGTGAATGCCTTGCATGAATAAATCAGTGATTAAATGGTATATCCGTCACATGCACGTTTTGTGATTTCACTGATTTTAGCCACACGATCACAGGAACTTCTTTTTCAAATAAAGAACGGTCTTTATTTTAATGGATACTCGATATAAAATTGAAGAGTGTGGAAATTTACGATCAATCAAAAATTTATTTCTTCTTTTCTTAACCATTAACACTAAAATGCCAGTTTTCAATAATGAATTCTGTTATACACTGATGAATAAAATTCGATGCAAAATCTATAGTCTTATTTTAGCATTGATTAGTATGATCTGCCAGAATATTTTAGGAACGTAGTCGAAAAAGTGGTATAATTTTCTTTTTATACATTCCTTTAATTGAAAACTGCTGCTTCATCATTGATGTTGTTACTTTCCCTTGAACGTTTTCATTACATCCGACAATCAACAATAAACTAAATATTCAATTCTTAGAATTTATCTCTTTTCATCCAGTAATTAGCTACAATTATATTTGATGACTGTCTCAGAATTATTAAAAAGTGAACTGTCATTTTAGAATTTAATTTATAAGTTCGCATGAATAATACATGAAACATCTGGAAATTCTGTGCGCAAATTCCTATATTCATACATGGGATTTATTTGTTTATAAATTTTAAAATTTATGGATGAAAATTTGGTTCTGGGAAGACTTTAGAGCTAATTTTACATATTATTGTTTACATTCTCTCTTTCAGATTTGATACAAATGCCGAAATAAAGCATCGTTAAAATGAAATTCAGTTTAATTGGCTCAGAAGTTTTTCAAATGATGTTAATATACTGACATACTAGACTTATTGAGAGCTGGCGATATTAGTTCAAATCCTGCTATTCCTCGCAAATCTGTCATTGTAACTATGGTCTGTACTAGCATATCTTGCTCTGTAAATCTTTACTCTTTTTTTATATATGTTCCCAACAATTTCTCTGTAGATTGGCTACATTTCACACTTCGACGATACACGTTGAGTTGAATGTCCATAACAGAAATTTACAAGAATATTAAAAGATAAATTGAGTATTATTCCATTGTCAAATAATTTTGACTAATTCTCTTTCTGTAGGCATCAGTAAATATCAAATAAGAAAATTTCACTTAATCGTTCATCAACTAAATAAACAAAATGTTTAACCCATTCTGTTGACTAAACAAAAAAAAAACAAAAAATATTCGGATGAGGGTGGAGATATTACTAGCTTTTCCGTAAATAACAGAGAAAATCCAAAGTCGCTAAAAGCAAGAAATGCTTTTTAAAGGTGAGAGGAAATATGCTAGCTTTATATACAACAATCAGTTGTTTTATTAAGTCATCACTGCTCTGTTTCATTTATATGAAAAAATATTAAAGTATTAGAAGGAGAAACCCATTTATCAAATGAATCACTGAGCAAAAACAATTACTAATGGCCCTAAAATCGTTTCCTCAGAAAGGTATCTGCAATAAATTAAGACATCCTATATAACGGGTTTAATAACGCTGAAAATGCTTTGTTTACAGTTGATTTACTATTCATGGAGATCGGCACCATAGGACGAACGTACCCAAACGGAGAAATTTTTTATCTTTTCATCTCATTTAATTAAACCCACAATGCTAAATAATAGTTTTTTTTTGTTTGAAAGTTTGAATTGAAATTTTGGTAAAGTGTTTCTCTTATACCTGCGTGTGGAATCATTTTTACTCAGTACCGAGTAGAAACGGTAAGTACACTGTTTGGAGTTTTAATTTAACGAAGATCCCCCTTGTTGTCACTTACCGCTTAGGAGACTTCCCTGGCTTTTATATAATACAGTGGAGATAAAGGATACAAAAACTTTCATTTGTACTTATTGGAAATACGTTCATTGACTGTTAGTATTAATATTTTCATCAGTCCTGATATCGTTCTGTATAGTAAGGTTAACAAATTATGAACGCAATATTAAATAATGAAAATTACCCATGCCAGACTCGAACAGGTCAACCTTCAAATGAGAATCCAGTGTTATAGGCCCTAGACTACCAAGACCGGTGGATTTATATCTTATGAAATGCTTAAGCAGATAAGGAATACAGTTTTATTATATACGGATGACTAAAATGTTCAATAAGGAAAAAGTCAAATTTACCAGCAAGTCCCTAAATTATTATTACTGAGCAAATGGGATTAACGCAGCTCATAATTCAGCATACAATGTAGGATAAAATAATTATAAAAGAAGAATCAATAGCGAATATATATATATATATACAAATGTAATTAATTGCAGTGCCAATAACTTTCAAGAAATCCCTAAATTAACCTGGGTTCGCCCTTAAGGAACATTGTAATTTGTAATGCTCAGCTGATCCTGAAGGTATACTGCTATACTGCACTTTTATTTGACTATCAGTTATGAAAGTGCGTTCAGATTCGAGACATGCGGGATTGATTAAGCTGTTAGCGAAGGGAACAGATGAAGATAAAAACTTCAGAAGTAGACTTAGATTAAAATATACGATCCAGATAATTTATGACGTAGTTAGTAAGGGGCATGTTCAGGTGAAGAGTTTAGCGCAAGATAGGAGGAGAGATGGAAGAATACTTCAAACCAGTTGATTGACTGAGAGTAGCTAAAAGCGAATATAAAATAAAATTTGAAAATAATTGTGGACTACGAGAAGGTGATCTAGCTTCACAATGATATTAAGATAAGTGAAGTGTTCGTCTGCTGTATTGCTTCCCACTATCTGCATTAATAAAGCTGAGAAATGAACTAAACAACTCATGCTCTGTTTATTATCAAGGCAGCGCCTGCGAGTTGCGTTGACGGCGGGTTTTCCGCGGCGCGGCGCGGCGCCTGCCTCCATACAACACTGTGCTGCGCGCCACCGAGCCAGCCAATTAGGATACGAAGGCGGTGGCAGGCGGCACGGATTACGGTCTCAAGTTTTCACTTAATTACAAGTCCGGTGTCAAATTCCCCATTTGAGGAGGTAATCCACCGAGGCGAAGCGTCGCTCCGCGCTATAGCGTCGTCTTTAACGCGTCACTACCTCCCTCCCTCGCAAACCACACTGCACTGCAATGCCGGCGGGGGAACTTTGTCTCATCCACAGCCCTTCTGCAGTGAAGACATTACAGTCGCGCGTAAGTAAGTTAGTTTGATAAAACGGTGTGCCAGAGAGGCTACACATAATTAATATAAAAATATCGAGAAAGTATCTGTATTACAGACTTCGTGTGAATTTATAAACGTCATAATACTAAGTACCTGGTATACCACTCGGAATTATCATTTACACGTGATGAACAGTGATAAAGAGTGATGCAAATAAAATTCAATAATTTATACATCACTGATTTTAATATTAATTTTATATGAGAAATGTAATTACTTACTATTTTACTATAAAGAGGTACAGTTTGTCTTAACGTTTCGTACGATACAACTGCGTTCATATGTTGGTAAGTAATATATTTCTAAGGATCTGCGACTCGTGCTATCACGGCGTCGTTGTTCTTCTAAACGATCCGTACGTTGTCGATCTTTTCTTGTACTACCACCCTATTTACGAAAAAAAATAATATATATATATATATATATATATATATATATATATATATATATATATATATATATTTCAAGTCTCTGTGAGAAATCATAGAACCCACAGGAGGAGAGAAAATAGCACACAAATTGCGCATGCAAAAACTTGGAAGAACCTACAACATATATAATAAAAAATGTTTGGCCATATATACAAAAGTCAGACATTACAACAGAAACACGGTCAAACCTCGAATCAGACATCAGGAAACGAAGATTAAGATTTTATGGACATATCCACAGACTTCCAGCAAAAAGACTGATTCATAAAATTGTGACGTATATAGAACAGCTAAAAACTATGCCCTGGGTCCAGGAGATCAAAAAAGACATAAACTCATCAGAAATCTTAGATAGACAAACATGCAGAGACAAAATTAACAAGTGGGAAGTACCGCCAGAGAATGAAGTCATTAAGAGACCGGGGACGAAGTGGACTGAAGAAAGGAAGAAAATCCACGGAGAAAACATGAAAGCTATATGGAAAATGAGAAAACTGAATCGTTAAGGCCTTGCGTGATCCGACAGGGTCCAATTGCAGATAATAATAATAATAATATATAAAACAACTCTCACCATTACTTTAAGAAGAAAAAAAAACCCACACCGATTCTTCTTTTTGTAATAAATAATGCTCTTACATTTTTCGTTCGTAACACACTTTTTAACTAGTGATTCGATGGTGGCCCTCTTATGCGAAGTGTACATTACCATGTATGGATAATCCAGGAAAGATTTCTAAAATTACTTTATTAAAGGACATTAAAAATACTGCAGTGGTGTTCAAACTTTGATTAAGAAATAGATATCCCTAACAAATATTATTAATTAAAGGACTGAGCTCGGTGTAATGACACCAATTTCTCGATACTTCTTTCCTTATATGTAGTTAACAATTTTAAATCACCGCGTTCCACTATTGAAAATCTGTCTCTCTTCTTAGCTAGTAAATTTCCTATTTTATCTATAGATGATCATGGAAATACAATTGAATACGTCTCTAATACAATTTTAAAGCAAACATAACGCTGGGAAGCAGGCGACGACGGTTAGTCCTCAATGTGTCTTGGACCAGAAACACCCCCCTCCCCTCCCCCCCTGTGATCTCTTCAACGCCCTCCTGCTGGGAATCACTGTTTTAACCAATGATCTCGTTGCTGTCTAGTTTCACTGACCAACTCTGTGAGCTACGATGGCGCAGTTTATGAAGTCAGTTGTTAATTGTACTGGATACAAGCTTAGATATATGCTGTCTTAGATGTTGCAGTCGTTGGTTATGTTGTTCGGCTATTTCACTGGCTACACGCTGAGATTTTGGCTGCCATAGATCTGTAATCGTTATCTCCTCTCACTGCTCTCAGTATCTCGACGAACGGGATGATCAATGAGGGGAGTCTAGGGAGTTCAAGCCCCCCAAAAGTATCTAGGTCCACCCTTGACATGGTAATTTTGGATAACTTTTTTAGCTCTCCTAATCTTCTAAGGGGGCAGAGGGTGCAGCAATGTGAGGAGACTATAAAGACTACCCTTGTGTTTCTCAAGGCACCCCCCCCAAAATGAAATTCCACTCTAGCTACCCCCCCCCCCTCACCAAAATACGCTCAAGTCCCTCGCAAAATAAAATCCTGGATCCACCCCTTGCTCGACGTAATTGGCTACATTCCGCAAAAAGCTTATAATTTCCATGATTATTTGTACACATCTTATTTTCGCAGTTATAAATTGATAGCCTCATTTTTTTATTAGAACCAGATTAAGTAACATTTAAACTGTGAGAAGAATTGAACATAAACTTTCGTTGTAGATGATTGGTAATGCTCGGGCCTCGCATTATGGAGGACGCAAGTTCGAATCCCCATCCAGCCATCCATACATCGGTTTTCTATGGTTTAGCCTTGATCACTTCAGCCATAAGGTAGGGATGGTACCTTCAACAGGCTACGGCCAAATTCCTTCCCATTTCTTGCACCCTCTTTTTTCCAGCCTCTAAAGACGTCAACATTGATGAGCCTTATAGCCATTGGCAAAAAAAAAGAAATAATATACTTATTTTTCTTGTCTTATAATTTGTTGACGCTCATGGAAGCATTATATACACTTAAAAAACACTTGATGGTTTATTTTTTTAATTTCATCTTTAAGGTTCATTCCTATTGATCAGTATTTTTCTCTGCTACTATGATTCTTTAATACTGTTTCTGTCATTTGTTGCTTGTCTTAGTTCTAAAAGCAAAACCATAGTACCACGTATTAAGGAAACTCGACATCAGTTAACGAGAAGTTGAGCTTATTTAATAAATAGTCCCTTCCAGCTAATTTAGTAGTAAAAAGATAGATATTGCTTTCTCAGTTCGTAAGATATAAACGTAAAAAAGGTCTAACGTTGTTTAATCCAAACATAGACTCATTAGCCGGAAATAATTCCACTAACGTACAACGTTGTACGTAGTAGTTGAACAAACCAATTAGTTCCCCTAAAAAAATGTTATATATGTTACATATTTATACGTACGATATACTTGTAGCTGTCTTTTGGGATTAACTATTGCATATTGTTTTTACGTAGCGTTTCCCGATGAAAGAATGACTGTTGTAAAACACAAAGCGCCATTTATTTTTTCCGTATATTGCCTTGTTACAGAATGCAGCAGTGGAAGGGACTGTGTAACTTCTTCTGGGAATAATTGAAAACTTTCGCTGGAATTGTCTGCAGAAATATTTTTAACAAACCTTTTCATGTACTGAATCACGACACAACGTCCCAATTTCACAGCAAATCTAATTTCTGAAGCTTCAAAAAGACAATAGTAGCTAATTACGGCAAATAAAGCGGATTACCAATTACCAGAAGGCTTTTCTCGGTTATCGTTTAATGTCAACACAATGATTCTTCGTATTTTTTTAAAGTGAATAAAATATTATTCTGGATATCTAACTTTTAATCACTCAATCACTCAATCTTAAAAACGCGAAAAATAAATAAGAAACTAATTTTTCAATTAAGAAAGGGTTCGTTGAAGGAACGACCAAAATCATTAAAAATACACCATTCCCTTTTATAGACGACTGAACATGAATTACCTCGAAATCTAAGCGAAAATTCCAGTGGTAATCAAGCAATCTATACAGTGGAATATGGCTATTGTTACTGCACTTAACTGTTCGTATGTGGGAATGGTAAGTCGAAAAATCACGGAACTTTCTATCTTCCTTCGCTAGTGAAGTGTACAGTTTCTTCACTTCTAGATGATGTACGCTATGGTTAAGTCATTAGACCCTTGCATTTATTATTTTTAATACATTTTCTGTGACTTCTAGTCAATTTGGCTTATAGGTGAAGGCTTTGAAGATCTGGCATGCTGTAATTTCTCAAGTAAACCACTGCGTCTTTGGTTACTTCATTTATACAGCGTAGTCCGTCTATGGATGAAGTTGATAATAAAATAAATCACCTAACGTTTATTGTATTTTCATCAAATGTAAGGGCGTCCTGAAAAGGTCATATGTAATTATCAAACATTAATTTTTGTTGATTATTTTCTGTCAACTGTAATTTCTTAGTTTTATTGTATTGATCTATCCGGAAATGACTGATTATAATTCCAGACCTTGGAAAGATATTAAAGCCTTTGTTATCAACACTACGCCTGACAATAAATATAAGACTCAGTTATTGATAGAGGTTTGGAGTCAGAAGGATTTTTGTGTATGACGTAGCAAGAATATCCATCATTCCATTTATAGGACATCAATTGAAAAACGCAGTGTATCACATTGCTATTAACTTCTAATATCCTCCTCAACTGTATTATTTCGGCCTTATAGTATGATATATCTAGGACAGAAATGCTGGACTTTGATCAACAGATACCTTCTTCAGTAATGGGAGCATTAAAATGACCTCGGTGCATACCCAGTGCACATTTTAATTGGCATGTATAATTATTAAGAAATTGATCAAATTCCCAACAATATCTCCAAGGTCTACGAATAAGATTAAAAGCACTTAATGCACTTGTGTAACAAATATTATAGACAGAGAGCCAAATTTTTATCCAGACATTTTTTACTGCATGTTGAAGCTGCTTGAGATGTTTGTTTATGAAACTTATGGTCACTTGATAAGGGTATCTTACTAAGGACAAAACGGAACAATTGGCATAGAATTTTAAAATTTTGTATGTTACCTATTACGACTATTCCTTTGGGTCCATAAGAAATCATTTGGAAATAATTGCTATATAAACGAATGTTACGCTGAAATTCACTATCGATGATTATCTCGGTTTGGAAACATTTGCATACCACAAACAAAACTTTTACTACCTTTTATATCATTCTATGATACCATGTGGCAACAGGCTTGCCGCACTTAAAAATATATTCCTGTAATTTTTAATATTGCATTTTAGTAAGTGTTTAGGTATTCTGAGGTTGGAGAGATATATGAAAAATGAAGAGTAGTAGTAGCTTTAAAGAATTGGAGTTAAAGAGAGAGATTTTATTATGAGAAGAGGATTTACTGGTTGAGTTTAAGCTGATATATAAGAAAGTTTAGTGCTATTTAAATTAATGTATAAAGTAATCGAGCCAACTTGTAATGTAGCTTCTAACTAAACAAAATTAGAATTAATTCTAGTAAGATGTCGTATTTGTAGGAAACGACGACTTTTTCATTTTTATTGATATTCGGTGATAAGACCATTCAGTGAGAACAATGCTAAAATAATAATGTTACAAAATCTTGCTGCAGGGAATTAATATTACAAATAAATTGGCTTAGCACAAAAAAAACTTCTTTCATCAAGTTGAGAACTGACAAGTTAATAACTACAAAAACAGAAATACTGTTTGTTTTAAACAATTTTCCTTACTCTAAGTTGCGTCTCTGATACCAAAGTATTTTATCCTCTTCGCTGTTATACTCAATTACAGAGCAAAATTTCCACCTTTTTTAATTAAAGGGAAAAGGAGAAAGAAGATTAATATATTGTGAGTAAAAAATTATTCTTTTGGTATTTCGTTTTCAATGAGATTTCGATCATTACCACCTATTTAAAAATTCGTGGCCTCAACCAACTTTCTCAACATAAGTCTTAGTGTTTTAAGCAAATGTAACTACCATTGGCCGTAAGTTATTAATCGTCGCTGTGCTACTTGTTTAGAGTTGTTTTTACAACGCTGTACGATCCTCGGCTTCTGTCATACAAACAAGTAAAATTTCACAGCATTAAGGCCATTTACGATAACCGTGGCTATTTGGTACCACCATGCGGAGGCCCCGTAAAAGCTGACATATAGTTATTGCTGGACATTAAACATGCCTGCGGAGGGAGCGCCATCAAGTGGAAGCACCCGGGCATGTTAACGGGCGTGTGGACCCGCATGGCAACGACCGCGCGGCGGCCGCTCCACCTTCTGGTCACTGCCTCCTGCTGGTGCGCACACCTGCTGAAATTCCTCAAGCAGAGCGGAACCTATTGGCCGGGACTACAAAGGTTAACAGAAATTATACTGCCTGCTGAAATCCCTTCGAGGATGAAACTACTATATAATACACAGGGATGTTGCCTCTACGTTTGAGGTCTATGAAGTCTCGAGTGTGAGTCTCTTGTATTGCCGGAATGTCCACGTGGTGATTGAGCATCAGTTTGGATAAGACCTTGCTCTTTTCTATCCCTCTATGTTAAAATGGCACACCAGGAAAGTGTTTGTCTCTCGTAGGCCTTCTGCGAGAGTTAGCCTAATTTTTATTGCAATTAATTTCCACGGGCACCGGCACTGTTTCTATCTAAAAGCCTTCTCACACTGCATCAAGCTGAACCAGCTGCCAGGAGATGGCTTTAACCCCTGGATATAGCTATTTGATTAACATGTTCTGATTGTATTTGACATACAATAATAATAACGGTGAAACAATGGTACATTGTAATCTATTTACCTTGACTACGACGGCTATAAAAAAATCTTCTGATGAGAGAGACACCTGTTGAGATAATACAACATCAGATTGAAATCCATTGAAATGGTACAATCTTTTTATTCATAGCATACATTATGAAATTCGTACATAACTAGCATGGAGGACGAACCGTAGCTTCACGTTTGAGAACGACCGGGTTCAGTTCTAGTTCCGGTTATCAAGATTTCGGTTTCCATCTTCTTCCGAAATTCTAATGTCAATATTTTTTCTTTGTCTTCTCCACAATCGTCTCCAAATGCTAATTATCACGTTATAAACGAGTTATATACACAATAATAATAGTAATAATAATAATAATAATGATGCTTATTTATCAATAGTAATAAAAGGCTAAGCTTGGTCATTATGACCGTAACACTATGACGTTACACTTCCGGCCTTCGTTGTTCAACTAACATTGGACAGACATGTTACTACCAATTTGAAGTTATGCGCGTTATTTAATAACAGTTCTATTTTGATAACTAATGTCACGTGGTGTAAAGTAAGTTGTTTAGTAAGATTCATTTTGCTTCATTTTCTGACGCAATATTACTGACGTTATTATTTTAGACGATTGTAAGTAGGTCCAACTGTATCGCGATATAAATTAAGTCGAAATCAGGGTAAGAGCGTTACTTAATAACAATTAGATTTAATTAAACCAACAGGAAAAAAAGTAATACGTCAGAACATTCCATTCAACCCGTCATTTTTTTGTAATTGTTTGGCTTCTTTCTATGTCTTGACTTCTGTTACAACGAGAGAACCAAGATATTAGATATTTCATTAATTCGCATTATTTTTCTGTCATGCACTCTGAAATCAAAATTTTCGGGCTGAAACATTCAAGACTTCACAATGAAATTGATAAAATTCACTTTAGACAGATACTGATTACGTAACATCAGAAGGAAAAATCCGGTAAAGCATTTGTAAAGTGCATGGATTGAAAATGCTGAATGCTATTTGAAATATTTCAATCACTTTTATATTCCCTGTTTTGACACTCCAGAGGTTTAATCTTTCTACAGTAGTAATTAAACGAGCTGCTAATGAATTATTTTCCTCAATTTGAATCGTTGATTCTACAGAGACAGGCAACATTTGCTATTTGATTACTTTGACTGTTTTAAGTCATTCATATCAACCAAACCATATATGAAATGGTGCACAGAAGAAACTTTACACGATGTCATATACGTTTTATAGGCACAGGTAATAAAATTAAAAATCTCGAAATTGAATTTATAACTTAAGACATTGCTTCAAGCGGCAAAGTGATTAATCTATTGTTCACACTTGATCAGACATAACATATCTGTAATAAAATGAAATGAGTATAGTTAGTGACTCTCGAATGCCATGAAGGAAGTGAAGTTGTATCTCGTAAAACTAGGCAGCAAATTCTGGTATACATTGCTTTGAGTTTTATTGAGACTCATACATTGATCACTTGATGTACCTTCACTAAAATAATACATCTCATCTGGGACCGTTCATTTCAATGGCGAAATAATGTTTTTTTAAAAATATATAGAACTGGTATTAAATTAATAACTATGTTGGCAGCTCACGAATTTTATTTTCCACTGAAAAAAGTCTTAGTTCTCTACCTGACGATAAAAAACAGCTTAGGATACAAAAAAGTTTTGGCGACCCGTCATACGTTTCTGGGACAGCGTTAAAAATAATTCAACAAATTTCAAATACGGCACTCGGCATTTGCTCAACAAAGATACAACAGGTGCAAATTAGAAGTCTGTAACAAAAATGTATTAATTAAACGAATAAATTAGAATGTAAAACTTTTGAATTGGTATGAAACAGATCCAAGCATTAGAATGGAAAGAGTGTAAATGCCATGCAGGTTACTGGTCCGAATAGTAAGGAGAGAAAAGAATTACAAAATTAAGAAAGAGGAAAACTTCTACAATGGAATATAAAGAAAAAAAACGTGAAAATATTAAGATGTTAACATAATCAACGATGGAGGAAACTACCAGCAGGAGAGCATGGTACTCAGGGACGTGCCAGAAAAGACATGAGCAGCGGGTACCAGATGCTACACAAAACTATGCAGGAGAAGATAGTGGGAGGAGCCGTGGGATAAGTTACCGTCTATTTGTAGGGAAGCGGTTTTAGTACAGAGCACTGGGCGAGAACAGAGCAACGTTACTCTCTAGAGGTGAGCGAAAACTCGCGGGTCCCTGAGGCAGTATCTCTTGCTCGGAGTGGTGTCTCATGTGACAGGAAGTTGACCCGACTCCGCAAACCAGAAGGCCGCGTCGCCCTACAGACAAACTTGCGTAATTAGCTCCAGTCAGTCGGGCGCATTCCATCAGTGGGGCGGCTAACCTGATTAGGCGTTCAGACAAGGGAAGCGCCTCGCTGGCTGTCTGTGACGAGGTTCAACTTGCGGCGCTCGTCAGCCGCCATTCTTAGCTCGTAACAGCCGTTCCCCCGCAGCGTGTGTTCCACCGAACACCTTGGACAACTCTCCTCTCGCTCAGGAGGAAACATCGGCGGATACTACCACACTACTTAAGCGAAATTAATCAAGAAATAGCACATCCTGTTATTGGTTTGCGGAACCATAATGACTGTTCATTCAGATAAATGAATAAAATTCAATTTTCACAGCTTTTGTGGATACATGACTGAACACAGTTATCATAAAAGGTATAGAGGACCTTCAAGTTCACATGGAATCAGAGCCACGCAAGTTTTTTGCATACTTTATCTTGAATATCATTTCAAAAAGGTTTTTTTTATGAACTATATTTTTCCCTTCATTATTAACGAAATCGATAAATGAGGTATCACTTTAAATTAAATTCTCCGCTGTGGTTACATCATTTACTCAACTGCTAAATGTCAAAATTCTACACAATCACGAGTACGCGTTAGTTCAGAGTCAAGCCGCTAGGTCTCGCTGGTGTCGATAAGGTGTGATCGCATTTCCTCTAGATAGCAGTTCCCCATGTCACTGAGATATTCATAAACTGTGTGTTGTTGTTTTTTTTTTAATTAAGGAGATTTTCGGATTTTATTTATTTATTATTATTATTTTTAGGGAAACATTTCATCATTTCATAAGATGTTGTAAGTGTTTTTTTCTATGTACCTATTTCAGTTGACAAAAAAACATTTACTACAAATGAGGCGGCCCTTCTTTTGTCCTACTACAAACCACCAACCTCTCCATTCATCATTGGAGAAATTTTCACACGGGTCGCCTGGTAAGAACAAAACGGAAATCGGATCAGCTCTCGTGTAAATTCTGGTGGAGAACCGAACCAAATGTAGGTAGCACTCAATCCCCAACCATAGCACTAGACATAGGAGCATTAGCTACGGTACTATAAAAGAACGCTGTTCAAAATGGTAGCACACATTAAAAAAAAAAAGAAGAATCCACAAAGAAAAGTCACTGTTCTGAATCAGATATGTGAAACAAATACTTCGTTTTTCGCTAGATTTCTTCCACTGATTCACAATAAATGATGATATTTCATCTTTCGCTGATTCCGTAAACCAAAATACACAACACGAAAACACTAGCGACACAATATCAAGTTCACTACGAACATAATTTTTCCTGACAATCTCTGAGCGTGTTTACTTCTATCTTCAAGAGCTGCAGTTTTAAGCGGAAAATATAGATACAAGATGGATGATCAGCCGTTTTAAAACATATTCCTCAACCGTCATAAGCGAGTTTTTTCTGCAGTAACTGAGCCTGATAGGTGAATCGTTAGCACTTGAGCCTAGCAGTACTCAGGTTCGACCCCCGGTTTAGTGATAAAGGTTTTGGCAGGGCTTTCCAAATCATTGTAGGCGAATTCCGGAACGGTTCCTTCACTAAAGTGATGCCGGATACTGTATTTGTTGTCTCTCTCTGTCCGCCGCCACCCGAGGTCTCTGCGACGGCTAGTGGTCTGCCACACTGTAACGTCACTCGTCTGGTCTTCGTTTCCGGAATAACAACAGTACTACTCAATCGATATTATGAGCGTTATTTAATAACAATTCCATTTAGCCAATCAATGAGAGGTATGTATTTGAATTAAATTAACATAATAATTATTATTTTCCATACTTGAAGTAGATGGTGAAGTCTTTATCAGCGTGATTTTGTGTTATAAAAATACACAAGCACCCCATTAATGTGCTACGGAACACTTGCTGCCATTTTTTTTTTTTATTTCTTTATCATTATTTTCATCTATTTATCAGATTTATAGAATTATTATGAATAATAGTATCAATAGTGGTGCAGGGCATATATATCGCGGTAAACGTGAAAGTATTCTAGTCCCGTGACCATACCAAATACACTGTCGATCTCACACGAGTTTACAATGACAATCGACGCGATTGTAAATATAATAATGATTTTAGCCAAGGTTAAAATATTTTTAATGGTTTTGAATAGCACTTTTAGTTTACTAAATAGTTTTTAATTACTTAAAATGAGCTCCCGATATTCTCTTCTAACCATTATTCACTGATACAAACAATCAATAATCGTTAGTACCTCTCATATATATATATATATATATATATATATATTCACAACCATTTTACATCTCGTATTAGAATGGAACGTCACTGTTATATTAAATGTTGAATTTTTTTAGATTATGGAATAAATCAAGAACGACTTCTTAAAAAAGAAAACACTGCCTGATATAAAAAAGTTGGTTATTATTTAAAGCGGCTTAATATGAGCTAAGGAAATATTTATAAAGCTTGAAAGGTTGTCAAAGCCTTCAGTAATGTGATTTGAAGCTTTTACTAAAACGAAACACTGAGAGTCTCTCCGGCAATAAAGTGATTCAGTAAGATCCATAAATTGCGCCTTAGCTTTTTCAACACCACTGTCCCCAAACGAAGGGTAGGCAGCGAAATATTAGTCTGCTGATAAGCTGCTTGTTAGAGCCAGTGGGGAGGGTTGAACGTGTTAGCAACCTCCAGCAGATACGGATTTTCTGCTTCCTTTGAAAGCAGATAACTCATCATCATTGGCAGGCCCAAGGACTGAACACCCAAAGAAAATCAGACTTGGCGGTAATTCTGTTCCATCGATTGCTAACCACCGTTAAAAATAGCTCTAAGCTCACCACAGGAAGATTTTTTTTTTTTTTTTTTTTTTATATATAATGGCATTTGGCAACGGAGGCCATACAGCCAGCTCAAGGTGATTTAATTGCGTTCAGTGTATAGACGCCACAGGACGGACAGGACATTCACACAGACATACAACACTTAACATCCATGCCCGCGGCCGGATTCGAACCGGCGGCCTTCGGCACGCGGAGCTAGCACTCTAGCCCCTACGCTACCGAGGCCGGCACCACAGGAAGAGACTTAATTTACTGACCAGTTCTTTAATTCAGGTGAGTTAAAGCAGTTTACCATCTTATATATATATATATCTATTTTTCGCCATAAAGTTTCAGTCAGTTGTAGCAATAAGAATTAATAACCATTTATTTTTATTTTAATAGTGGTAAGTTCTGCTGCAACATTCTTACTGTATTCAAAGCGGTAGCGAAGTCAAATGTGTTAAGATAAAAATGTGGGACAAAGTGCAACCGTTTCTTGCTCAGAGTAAATACACGTTATTACGTCCAGTTTATATGTGAACTAACTTCAAATCACAATTGCACTTAAACCTTCTGATTACTACACAGTAAGGCGCATAAATAACTTTATAGATAATATTTCTTATAGAAACAAATATTTGGATCAATTTTAAGAGGTTACACCAAGAATCAATATGCATCAGGACTAGTTTTATAAATTTTACTTCCAGCATTATGAAACTCCACTCAATTATAATACAGATGCTTGGACATGGTTTGATAACGTTTTTAACAGAAGATTTGCTACACCGCGTACATCTTCTTACTATAATACCCATTTCATACGGACTTCTTCATTTAGGCTGTGATTGAAGTTATATGGAAAGAAATCATAAATTAATAAAGAGGCTACTGTTTACATTGAGGATGACGTCAAGATTACAAATAACGACGATGAACTGTGTCTGCGGTGGGTCGTAGAGTTAAGGGAAGAGATTAACGATGTTTGGATGAAGAAGTAAAGTACTCTAAACAAAAAAGTAAGTGAAATCATTTGTTCATTGAATTTGCTAAGTGAACAAGTGTATTACCTAATTAGAGGGAAATCAAAAGTGGTATGTAACATTTCGACATTACACAACCCAGCTCGGTGGTGAGCGATAAAGCTCAGGCTGGGGTTACGGGAAGGCGCGGGTTTAAATCACCGCAAAGCCATTCAGATTTCGGTTTTCCCTTCTTTCCAAAAATCACGCCAGACGAATGCTGGGATAGTTCTTCAAAACGTCGAGGTTGACCCTTCCCCATTTCTTCCCCAGTCCTTTTCCATCTGTAATGATCTTGACTTCGACCAGGCGTAAGGTCACAACCAAAAAGAAAATAAATCTTAGCCGATCCTATCTCACCTCTAATGACCTCGGTGTCTACGAGGCATAAACCCCTAAGGGCAAAGAAAGAAAGTAAAACACAATATAGAAAAAAAATGAAAAGTTTATTTAATATTGAGTTGTGTGATTTTTAAAGTAAAATTCATTT
The DNA here is from genome assembly GCA_031002005.1 of Vandiemenella viatica. Lineage (NCBI taxonomy): Eukaryota > Metazoa > Arthropoda > Insecta > Orthoptera > Morabidae > Vandiemenella > Vandiemenella viatica. The sequence continues at coordinate 83,387,433 of JARYHS010011408.1, read as the reverse complement.
AAAAAAAACTGTTTCAGAGAGTGAGTGGTGTGACTTACCGAAGATTTTGGTTGATATTAATAAAATGCATGTGTATGGTGACCAGTTCAGCACTTTAAGCACAGAAGGAATTCGGTAGCGATTAACTACGAAAAACTTAATTTAACGAAAATTTGCTCTTCATTACTATCTACAGACAAATATAATTTTCTAGGTCTAGAAATTTATTTTGTCACTAAGACTTACAACAAACTCATTCCAAGGTCAGTTAAGTTCTAGAACCTTTATAAGACGCTAGTGTCTCAATAGTTCAGTATACCTACAAGAAATCCTTCCAATTTTTATACGAATCCGTATTAATATAATCTTTGTTCTTAGACGCAGATTGACGTCAAGGACTAAACACGAGTGACTGATATATTAGTGAGCTGTGACACTTGTGTTAACTTGTTACTCTTCCAGTGAGAACGCTCAGCTGAGAACCCAGCGCTTCCCGAGGTCATTTGTCAGAGGGTGCGACGCAGGCCAAATAAACCGGCCTTCTCCTTAAATGCCGGTAAGCGGTGCAGCCGCACGCGGAAGGATTAATTTCGGGCGTAATATTTTAAGGTCCCGCCCCGGCTGCCCGCCTCCGGAATGTAATTTGGCTGCTTGCGGCTGAGGCCGTGTCTGGGGGCGTTAATCGCTGGCGGTGAACAATTGCGTTCTCTTCGCGTTAGGGCCTGCTTAATACGACCAGACGTGTCGCATCTCGACATAGCCGAAACGTCTGGGACACGGATTCATGTAAGCTTTAAAGCAGAGTCGCTCTTTCGACGTGAACACCTCTAGGGTCTCTTCTTGGGGTTCTGCACGTTAATTAGGTCGTAGGTAGATCTAAGCTGCGATTCATAGATTTAATTTGAATAACCGTAACGCACAAAGGAGATAGCTTACAAAACCATTTTACTTCCACATTGTGTCGTTTTGGATCCGTTTCACAAGGGATTAGGTGACAATATATGGAAAGTACGGAGAAGAGCTGCTCGGTTCATGACTGCGTGCCATAGTCTTGCGGAAGCACCAAGAAGTTGATTAATAGATTGGAATGGGATTCCCTGGCGGAAAAACGACGTAGGTTTCATTTGAATGTATTGTCAAAAATGCGTACACCCACTATCAGTTATGAGTATGATGAAAGTCTTTGTCCACCAACCTGCTTGGGTCGGAATAAGATCAGAGAAATAAGATACCACACTGATGCTTACAGGCATTCTTTATTCGCTCAGGCCATTCGGGATTGGAATGCACAGATTTGAGCTTACTCTTGATCCAAAGCAATCTCTTTCATCCACAATTTGTGAATTGCAGATTGAGCTCGCAAACAAACTCTGCCAGCTTCCTCCGCGCTACTGTTCCATGTTACTAACTGACTTAAAATTGTTACTATAAGTGAATGAGTCACTTGACCTTCGCGTAAGAAGAATCAAAAAGTAGTATATCTTCTATAGTTTCAGTCAGACCAGAGATGGAGTAAAAAATGTAAACGCTTAGCTTCCTGGAGATTTAATATGAAAATCTTGTTTAAAATTGGATTCATCACCATCATTGTTATTTGGACGACCTCCAGTTTCCCGGGTGTGGTTTACAAGTCTTCCAGTGTTTCGGTTTTTCTGTTTATAAACGAACATTTTTCACTGTCTCCTTTCAACGAAAGTTTCATTGTTCCTAACAGATTCCATTATCTTTTACCTATATCCTCCTTCAGTTGGTCCATAGATCGTATTATTGGTCTTACAACTGATCTCTTGCTTGGTATCCGTTTATCAAATAAGTTTTTGGTAATCTTGCGCTATTAATTCTTTTAACATGTCTTAAACAGTTATGTCTAGATGACATAAGTGTTTTTTCCGTGGGCTCATTTAATTCTAGGTTTGATGTAATATCATCATTCTTCATGTGACCAAGTCTCGTTTTCTAGAGGGTGCTTCTAAGATACTTCATTTTACTATCTTGGATCTTGCTAAGGTCCTTTGATGTTAGTGTGCATGTTTCCAGGGCATATGTGAGAACTGGAATGGGATATAAGTTGTACAGGAATTTTTTTTTCTTTCTGGAACCTTTATGCCTCATAGTAATCTCTGCACGATACTGTAAAAGTTGGACCCTTTAGTTACTCTATTCATTGTTTCTGACTCACCACCACCATTCCTGGCCACTGTACTCCCCAGCTATCTGAATTGCTCAATGACTTCAACATGAGGGTCTTGTAATTTTATGTGGCATTATGGATTATTTCGGCTAATTTTCAGGGCTATAATTTTGTTGGGTTCACTTTCATTTCATTTTCTTCAAAATTATTATTTCACATATTCGGTTTGTTTGTACTCCTTAGATTATTGCGTCCGATTACCAAAAATTCCCATCGAAAGACACTGCAATTATTATTATTACATAGGACAATTCATACTGAATTCAAAGCAACCCTACACTCTCTGATGAGAATGCATTACTACAATTGACGTCTTAAAGGGGCACATTGCGGGAGAAACGTAGTATTCAACCACTAATCTCACTTCCTTGTCTACGACCACAATAGTCCCCGATATCTTTGTGCTGAAATATTAATTTCAATAGCGTCTACGTTTTTGACTGAGTATAATCTAAAAAATTATTTTGTCTAACCTCAGACGATAGTCTTGTATAATAGATATTAAGGGTACTGAAACTAATGCTATATTATCGTACTGTTGTGACCTGACAATTGTTTGTAGTTTAAAACCAATCGAAATGAAACAAATAATTTTTGCTGCCCACCTGTATCCAGTAACAACCGTGCACGGCTGCTGATGTGTAATGTATTAATTCACTATGTGAAACAAAGGATGAGTGGTTTGTTTGCCCGGTGGTTCAAATGCTTGAATAGGAATGAAGATGTTTCAAATGTTGTTAAGAATTTTACGTACTCTTAAAATGAACTTATTTTTATAGCTTCGCTACTTCGGAACTAATGCGAATATCCAACAAAAATCCATTTTTTTAATGATAATTCCTATAGGATTAGTCAATTAAAAAACTACTTTCCGATTATTCTCCTATTATTAACAGTACATAGAAAATAAACTCATTTACAAAATTAATTACATTTCCAAACTATGAAAAAATACATTCTTCTCGGGTATGAAGCTGGATGGTGTGGTAAAAATACGTTTCCACAGGTAGGTCTGCTGTCTTCATCAGGTGTAAAGTAGCTTCTAGCAGTTAAAAACTGTCTGCAACTGTTTATGATAGCTTTGCCTCGTTTTGTCAAAAAATAGACCGTATAATGCTTTATTTTATACGCTTAGAAAATACGCAATAACTTGGCTCCCTACGACACCCGCTACCCAGCCGTTCGGATCTTGATCGCTGATCAAATAATGCTATTCATAACGCTATTAATAGTTGTAAAAACTTGCATTGTAGATTACAGGTGAATATCAGATACACCTTGAAGCCACAGCCAACCAGTCCGCCCCTTCTCCCGCCATCCCTTCCCTACCCAAATAAATTAAAGGGACTTCTGCCGGATTAACAGATAGCAGAGAGCATAGGTATTATGGTGCTTGCGAGTTTCTTCGTTGTTTAATAACTATCCTTTTATTTAGACAGTTAATCATGACAAATGGAAAAGTTGTGTTAACATAGAAGCGAAACTAATCGCATGAGCTTTGTCGGGATAAACTGTTCTTTATTGTGAGTATACCGTGTTAATTAAATTTGTTTCCGAAGGGTAGTCTGAAAGTGATTAATTATTCGTTTATTATCCATTAATTTTGTCTTTTCGCAGCAAAGATTCTTCGAAACAGTATCACGGTATTTAAATTTCCATTAATAACAGATTATCTTGCAGCACTAATTTATTTAATTAAGTCTCTTGTCGCACAATATCTGTACCTCTAGGGCTGAAATGTTTGAATTCCCAGACTGCCACAGTTAAAGAATCGAGAATGTCACTAAAGCTGAAAATGGCGTAATCTGCAATCTGGGGCGAAATTAACGAGCAATAAAATACATTTAAGTAAATGTAGAAAATTTGAAATGGAAACCCAATTACAATAAAAGGAAATGCGCATTGTTCTAAATAGTGATGTGCCGGATCGTTAAAAATGTATATCCGCGGATACGGATACAGATACGGATCATTATTGTCTAGATCCGCGAATACGGATACGGATCTCAACTTGGACCGACAGTAAAAAGGCGTCAAATACGATCTATTATCGACGAACGTCCAACTTACGCGCGTGTTTTGATCTTGAACTGTGCGTGTTTATGTTTATATTTTAGGATGACACAGGATTGCGTAGATGATATACGTTTCTGTTTTTTTTTTTTTTTGAAATTGTAAGTTAAATTAAAATGAAAACAATTTATACAAAAAAGTATTTTACGATAGTAAATGACGAATCTGCTAAATACGAACTCTGTGAAGGAATGTATTCCCATGAATGTACAACTTTCTTGAAAACACCCACAAAAACATGAGTTCTTTTTTTTTGTTTGTTTAAAAACGGTAAAAAGAGAATTTAGAAAAAAACATTTCTTAACGAATACATAGAAAAAGTCAAAATGTGGGAGAGTAAAAAATAAAAATTATTTAAAACTATTTAATTGCAGAAATGATAGCTTTATCTGGATTACCTTTTCAACACGTAGAAGATTTTGGGTTCCAACGATTGCTGGATAATGTTATTGTAAATTATGTTCTAAAACGCAGGAAATATTTTACGGAATTTATCTGCAGCGAACTTTAGGATAGAAAATGAAGACGTGTTGAAGGATTTTGAGAGAGTTTCCTTTACATCATATTTCTGGTAGGCTTTTTGGTAAGGTGTTTCTTTGGTATCCAGAACATTACAAAAGATTTTATAAGGGAAAATATCATTCTAAAAGCGGAGATACTTGAAGTACGCCAAACGGGAGATTACATTTCGGAAATATTTCAAAATATGTTTGAAGGATGGGGAATCTCAAACAGAATGTACACAGCATGGTAAGAGAAGGAGGATCCAATATAAAGAGTTCCTGCGCTTTATCTGACGTAGATAATATTGATTGTGCAGCACATGTGCTTCATCTGATTATTAAAAAAGCTGTTAAGAATAATAGTAAATAAAATTTGAGGCCTATGACACATGGGTCGCACATATTTATCACCACCTGTAACTAGCGTTCCAAGTGAGTAGTTTTTCAGTGCAGCAGGAATAAGTTATGATGCTAATCGCAATAGACTTTTGGGTGACAAAACTGCCAATTTACTCTTTTTGAAGTACAATTTACCAAATTTAATGTTAAAGATAACATTTTTTTTTCAAGTTTCTGTAAAAGTGATTATTTTATCTGATGTAAATACTTTAGCAGTACCTTAAACATAATTTTAGCTAGCAAATCACAAATATTAGAGGCCTGATCTCACTATAAAGATAATTAAAATAATACCTTAAAACTTACTACAGTGGTAAGTTACCAGTTACCTTTGGTAAACTAGTAAAATAAATGTAAGAACGGAAACTTTTCCGGCGTTCGACTGCATTGAAGTCTTCACGGGTGTACCGCCGTAATGTGTTGTGAAAACACGATATTTCGATGACTAGCTCCGCCATCTTCACAGATAGGGTATCTGTGGGTCAGCCGACCAGTGCAGATATCTCCACACCTGAAGATGACGGCGGAGCTAGTCGTCGAAATATCGTGTTTTCACAACACAATCCGGCGGTACATGCGTGAAGTCTTCATTGTAGTAAAATATATATTTAAATAATTAATTTTTGCAATATAAATGTGCCAGATATGAGATTTTAAGCAATATGAAGTTATTGGAATTGAAGTTAATAGTATTTCATTGCTAGATATCTATTAAATTTTAAATACCTGCTTAGTGAAATTCTTTACAAAAGATCCGTTAAAGATCCGCTAAAAAAGTAACGGACACGGATGCGGATACAGATCTTTTTTAACCCTCGGATGTCCGCGGATACGGATACGGATATCCGGCACATCACTAGTTCTAAACAATTTATGATTTATAAATGAAACCAGTACACGCAAGGTTCAAAAATGAAATTGTTTCACTGCAAATCATGCAAGAAGATCTATGCACCAGTTGAAAATCTTAGTAAGTGTGCAATTACATAACAAATAAAAATTTCAGTAAAAAAATAGAAGTAAACTGAAATAAAAGTATTGTACACTCTCGAATTTAAATTTGTCAATAATGATGGCCATCGATAAAAATTTTGGTTATTTTCGAATATCATACCTCCTGAACGAGTGAAAATCTAAGAACGTCTTTATTTCACGTACAGTACATAACACAACGAAGTCTCAGAGGTTAAAATATTGCAAAGGAAAAATTGCTATCAGTATGATTGTTATCAAACATTCTGTGTACTTACGAAGCCCTAACTTATTAAAAACCTAATGAAATAGCATGAAATTGATTTTACTTTGTCAATAAGACCACGAAGACCAGTAAAAAATAACAAATGACCCTTTGTTTTGTCTATGGATCTACGCCTCGTCCACGGCGAGGTCATTAGTGGTAGAAAAGGACAGGGGTAATGAACGGGAAGGAATTCGGCTGCGGCCTTTTGAATGATTTGGGGAAACCATGGAAAACCCAAATCTGGATGGCCTGACATGGATTCGAATCTGCGTCTTCCTAAATGAGAGGCCAGAATGAATGTTACCACTCACCCAACACGCTCGGTGTTAGCACAAAGCTAAGCATTCGTAGATGTGGAGGTCTGTTTGAGGGTTGAAAAAATGTATTGGAAGAGCGAATCCCTTGACAGTGCGCAGGAACTTCATAAAATGAGCAATTCAGTAGAGGGATTATAGATGACTAGTAGAATTTTTCACTGAAATTAAATTCATGATGAGCAAAATGACTCGAATATTATGTTCACTACTGGGCAAGAGACCATTGAACGAAATAATCGAGGTGACATTGAATTCAATTGTCGTTTCAAATTTCTCGTCCTCTGTGATCTAATTACACCTTGTTTCGTGCTTATTACATGTAATTGCAAATTTCCTTCTAACATACTGGTAGAAATACCATTTTAACATTACATTCGTTGGAAAGAATAATTTAATATGTTTAATTGCATCACTGTGCTTACGAGACGCGTATCTGATATTGTATACTTCCTGTCAGTACGTTTACTGGATTCAGTGCAGTTAAGACCTGAGGTTTATTAAACCTTCTGCTACCTTAGATCGGCAGTTGTAAAATAGTATCCCGATTATGTTTCGGAAAATCTGGAAAACTTACAACAGTGCTCGATTTGAATTCCGACGATCTTTAAATTCCCACGGAGCCTTTAATCTTTACAGACAATAAATATTACCTCATGTGCTTGATTTACACGCTGTTCCGCATCAGTACGAAATATAAATGAATTAGTGTAGCAACGATGGAGGGGGAATGCGCAACAAATGGAAACTCTTTCACCCTGCAGCGGAACTCCGGTCTTCTTATTAGCAATGTGACATGTGTTTATTTTTACATCGCTAATTACCACCACCACAGATTCTGCGAGAAACATTATATCCTAAAATAATTTTAGAATGGATCTAGGCATAGCAATGAGAATGCTATGTCAATAATGAAGGTTTCAGTTCCTACTGCTAGATATTTTTTATTTTATCAGGATTGCCGTAAGCACGGTTGTTACGGACTTGCAGAAATATAACTTTTCTTACAGATACTTGATTATGATTCTGTTATTAAAATCACGTAAATTGTCTATTTGGTCAAAGAACTTCCTTCTGAATTAGGTTGTATCACCACGAATCGGTACGTCAATTGAGCAAGGATTACAATTATTATAAGGATTATGGGTGTAGTTAATTTTTGTCCTGTCAACAGAGTCGACAGTAATTCTCCGAGATCCGGTTGTATGATATCTACGTTCATCTGTTTTTATTGAAATATAATTTTTATGTATAATTATTAATAGTAGAATACGGTTCAACCGAGTTGTTTCTTTTTTTAAATTTAGTTCACTTGTTTTTCTTTTAGATAAATTACAATTCATTTCAAAGAGAGACATGTGAAGAATATAAAAAGTTTGGATTGCCTCTATAAAATTGGCCGGAAGTAGGGATTGCTAGCGGTTAAAGTCAGCGCAGCACACCGGCTGACAGACGGTGTGCTGCACTGACTCTCTCTCTCTCTCTTACATATCTTTAACAGCTGGAAATCTCTACTTGCGGCCACGTTTACATAGACAACCCAAACCTTTTTAAGTTCTTCACATGTCTCTCTTTGAAACGGATTGAAAAAAAAACGTATTCTGCTATTAATAATTATACATAAAAATTGCATTTCAATCAAATACATATTGACGTAGAAATCGTGAAGCCGGATTTTAAACAGTAACGTGTGCAGTGTTTTCTCGACGGCGTGGCTAAGTTTGAAATGCGGCACTAGTACTTTTGTTAACACCGCACAAAACCCGTATTATCCAATAACTGCGTGGAATTTCAAAACGTAAGCGCCTGTTAATAGTCTCAAGTTTGGAGCTCTGTGGAAGCCTCGGCGGGCTTTTAATTGCCCTCGTTTCCAACTGCTTTCAGAAACAGTGGCCAACATTAGCTGCTGCGGCCTAACCCGTGTTCCCACTCACCCTCGTTACTTATTAAGTGGGGAGAAGGCTGAACCCTGCTGGCTCCGGCAGTGTAGGAGCTAGCACCCCGTCCTCGCGTTGCAGGGACCTAGTGCTCAAACTCGATGGAAGCATTTTTAACTAAGGGTATTTATATGATTTCGATGTCTGTATCTGTTCAGTGTGAATACGGCATACGATATCTCACAAATTCATGTAGATAATTCTAAGAGGGATATCTGCACTAAGAAAAATCCTTTAGCAATATAAAACAAAGCAGCATAAAATGTAGCAGAAATTATATCAATAATTGTGAATTAAATATAAAAATAGGACAGCATGCAACAGGAGAAATAAGTGAATTCTTTTACATAAGAAGTAAAATTACAATTGCTGGCCGAAACAAGAATGATGCCAAAAGCAGAAAAGCACTATGGGAAAGAAACGTCTTGAAATAGATAAATATTTTAGTTTCAAATATTAATTTGTTATTCAGATAGAAATTTTTAAAACTCTATGCATGTAACACAGCACTTTATGGTAGCGATGCCAGGACTTTGGGTATACCAGAAGAAAAATTGAAACATTTGGAAAGTGGGGGTGAAAATCAAGTGGATAGATTAAGTAAAAAATTAACGTGTTTTGGAAATGATGGGTGAGGAAAGAAGTTTGTGGAAGAGTCTTACATGAGGAAGAGCCAGGATGGTGGGTCGCGTTTTAAAACACGCGGGATTGGTTAATTTGTTAGTGGAGGGAACAGTCGAAATAAAGGAAGTCTGTAGAACAAGGAAGAGATTATATATAATATATGAAACAGATAATTGGCGACGTAGTTCCTTAGGAGTATGTTGAGATGAAGTAGTAGGCGCAATTTAGGAACAGATCGAGGTTTGTATAAAAACCAGTCGAGAAACTGATAACAGCAAAAAAAATAAATAGCAATGCAATTTTGCAATGTAGCTATAAACATTTTTTTTCTTACTTTTTCCCTATTTCTTGTATATTCTCTTTAGCTGTATAATTTCAAAATAAAAGTATCTTACCATTAAAGTTGTATTAGTTGTTGATTGTGTTTAGTATTCACTGTTAAGACATACTAATATTGAATTAATTAAAATTGTGCCGTGTACAATAAATCCTTTCTAGATACTGGTCTGTTAGACAAAACACACTTGATGTGGCACTAAATACTTTGATTCACTCTCGAAATACAATATCATTTTATATAATAATTGCTTTATCAGTTCTCGTTATGGCCATTGTAGACTGCTTTGGATAAGAAAACGGAGATGCGCAGCTGCATACCATATTAACAAATGTAAATAGTAAAATAAATTCAGCTATAAAAATCTCATGTTCACAATTTAACAAGATAAAAATGAATATAAAACTGTATATAAAAACTGTAACGCAGATTCGTCGCTGATGATGCCTCGATGAGAGGTGAAACGCGTACGACGCAACAATAAATAAATTAAACAGTTGCATTGGTGTTATCTTTCAAATGGTAATAAATTTTTTTCGTTTCCCCTAGAGCAAGAAAGTTTTAAAGTACGCGAAGTACTGCTCTGACAAGGGGAAGCAATTAGAGACGTTAACAGGTACTAATGTCTATAACGCAACAGATATTGAAAGAGAAGTGCATGTAATTTGTTAAATGAGAAACAAAATAAGCAATTAGATTGTAAAAAGTTATGTTATTATAATAGGTATTCATCTTGCGACTGTGAAAGACAGTCATATGAATAAGACGTGTTTACAGCTGTAAACTTGAAAACACAATGTAAAGTCTGTTTCTTCACTGTGAAAGATAACTCCGTTCAAAAAATTTACGAAACCAGAAACTTTGTAACTTACGTAGCGTGGTGGTGTAACGGTTAGCGTTCTGGCCTCGCATTCGGGAGGACGCCGCTTCGAATCCCCGTCCGGGCATCCAGATTTGGGTTTTCCATGGTTTCCCGAATCATTCCAGGCAAATTCCGGGATGCTTCCTTCAAAAGACCATGGTCGAATTCCTTCCCATTCCTTGCCCCCCATCCTTTCCCGTCTCTAAAGACCTCGCTGTTAAGAGACGTTAAGCAGTTAAAAAAATAATAATATAATAATATTACTTTTTTCATCAGCCCGCTTGTATGTTGTATTACACAGACGTATATCAGGTTTTCTGTTTGAAATGTTCTCACATTTTTTTTATTTACAGCTTCCGTTTAAGCGTACCACTTGTTAAAAAATTAATAAATCATTTAACTCCTAAAATGTTACTAACTCTCATATTATTTCGTTTTAGATGATTCTTTCATATTTTTTCAGGGCTAATTGATTACAATATGAAATTAGTTCTAATTATATTGATAATTTCCCAGATGTGTTTGTTGATATCAAGTAAAGACGGGCGAAACTCGGAACCTGAAGAAATTGATTTACTTACAAGATCTTGTTAAGAGTAGGACCCTACTGCCTTATAAATATGTGACAGACCAAACACAAACCAAAGTATAGATGATTAGAAAAAACTGAGGCGTTGATGGTACACATAATACGAATGGGAACTGACAAACGGCCTAAAACAATATTAGATCACCATCTACCACCACACCATAGAGGGAGAGAAAAACTTAAAGAATTGAGGAAGCATGATGCAAAAAGTAGTAAAACATTGATACGGGGTTATTATAAAAAATTGAAGCGATTTTACAAATTTACTGTAGCTATATTATTGGACAAACTGTCAAAGAATTTATGGGAAAACCTGAAAAAGTCTCGCAGTAGCGTTTCAAATTTCTGCGACGAGAGCGCAGACGTGAGCAGTCAGTCAGGATGGTGACAGCGACTCAGAAATCTTGTGTTGTGCTTGAATTCTTATCATGGCCTCCACGCTCTACCGAATTAACCCCATATGATGTTTTTTGTGTTAGGTTATAGCAGACATTCAGTTTTTAAGCCTCCTCTACCTATAAACCTGCCAAAACTGCGAGCTGGAATCAATAGTACTTTACAACAGACTGACAGGATGGATCGAGTGTGGTGAGAACATCTGCAGAGTCAGCCAGGGGACACATATACAGCACTTGTAACATACATTAATTTTTTTTTTTGGGGGGGGGGGGTTCCTAAATGCTGTAAAATTTTGCGACAGTATGTCTAATAATACAGTTGCAGTAAAATTGTGAAATCGCTTCAATCATCATTTATTATAACCATTTATTAGCAAGATAGGAAGCGGTTATCTCATGATACATAGCTGTGTTTCCTTTGTAATCAGTATTTCGACTAATTTGATGTTATCCGCCATCTTGCCCTATCCTGATTTAATATCTTCATCTCAGTATTCCTCTTATATCATGTGTATACAATTATTTGCTTCACACATTCTACTCTTTGACTTCTTGTACTGTTCTTTCATTTGCTCTATCCACAAACAAATAAATATATCCCGCACTGTGACCCACCATCTTGTCCCTTACTATCTCCATAATAAGTAATCTGTTGGATGCTGGAACTGGTGTGAATGCTCTGTAATTTAAAACCTACGCTCATGGTAATAATAATAGTAATTCCGTGTGGTCGTAATGACCTTGTGACAGAGTTTCTATTGGCTGCGTAATCCGCTCTGGTCGTAGCCACATTAAATTAAGCTGGTAATTCTACCGGGTACAGGGGACCTACAGTTAAACGTGTAATCTAAATCACGGAACTGCTCTGACGTTTTTCACCTTACACAGTAAACTGTGACGGAGGCGAAGGGCCTATAGAAATCCCGCCTTCCGACCTCCAGCCAGACACCTTAACCACTGAGCCACCCGACCACTCCTACGCTCAAGGTGTTAGAGACGTGGTTACAGTAAGGTGGCTGTGAGGTGCAAAGTGTTTCTGCTGCCCGGGAGGACGCGAATCGCACTCGCAGTGGGCCAGGCCTTCTGCTCCTCTGGTGTGGGTGCCGGTGCCGGCGGCACATTCATCTAAATGCTAATTCTGGCCGTCAGGCGCGCCGTCAGATTTCCCATGTATATATTTACAGAAGTGCGTCGGCAGCGCGGACGAACCGGCGTCCGACTACTCTCCGCTTCCGCTACTGTGCGGAGAGGCGTCCCGACTACTACTTGCCGAACTATGCAGCGTCGTTACTGGGTCCATGATGAGCCACAAGGAAATATGTTTACGGTTTAGGCAAGAGAGAGCTCTAGCGTAACATGCAGAGCTTCAATCGAACATATGGTAGGTACGATGATAAGGAACAGCTTACCTCATACATCGAGTCAGTGGTTCGATGAATTACCACTCGGTGGAATGAAAATTCAAATTTGACGTCAGGCATCTGCAATAGGGATTAAATGTTTGGTAGAAGTGAAAGGACTGAGTACAAGAAACGGGAAGAAATTCGGCCATGGCCTTTTGAAGGAAGCATCCCAACATTCGCCTGGAGTGATATGAGAAAACAAAGGGAAATCCAAATCTGCAAACCCGGATGCGCATTCGAACCGCCGCGCACCGTCCTCTCGAATGCGAGCCAGAGCGGATGCTGACCGTGTAGGGTAGAAGTCAAATTAATTTGAAAAAAAAAAATAAAAAAATTTAAAGACGTGAAAAACGATTTATCGTTATTATATACTCGGGCTAAACCCATTACTGTTCGTAATATAAGATTACTTATATGAATCTTAGTGTACAGTTTGAAGTGAACGTGTGATTCTTTACCGTAACGGTCAGCACGGGGAGTGGACACGCCAAAACCCCGATCTTCCCTCAAACTCCTTCAACTCACAGTGGTTCCAGCATGGACATAAACACTTATAACTTTCAACTGGTCGCCTCTTGACGACTACCAGCTCCTCTCATGACCTCTCTCCGCTCACTAGTCGAGTCCCAGTCCAGACGGCGCCTCGTAGACCCTGGCTTCCATTACACTTCTTCGCCCGCGCGTAATCGGGGCTCGCTTAACATCCACCTCTGTGGTCTCCGGACACGTCCAGAGATAAATAAAATGTGTTAAACGAAATAGTAACCAAAATTAACTAATTTTGCTATTGCATGCCTCACACAACACATCACCTCTCTTTGCTCAGACTCATTCTGATTGGCTGCGAGCTTTCCTCCCATGTCCAAATTTCATGGAATTGCGTTTATCGGCGCCTCCGTCGTTTTTTCATTCTTCTTGAGAAGTTGTCTGCACTTGAGCACGTAATATGAGTCGACTCGGAGAATTCTTGACAGGTTACCAGCCGCCTCAAATCTTTGCTACTCTGAGATCTGCTTATATCAATCCGACACAGTCCATTCACAGATGTTTATCCGGCCGAGGATTCAGTTGACAATAGCACAGTCCGAGCGTCCTTACCAGAAACTGCCTGCCATATGGTGGTCTGACGGCTGTCATTGTCCTTCACTCACTGGCGGGCCCTTACGGAATACTATCTTTCACGCGGACCGCCACGTAATGAATTAATCTGTACTGCACGTACATTAATAAAGTAATTGTGATGTTATCATAACATTACAACGGGTAAGGGCACTGCGCCATTCAAGCTATCTACTCCACTTAAAATACTGACCGCTTGCAGTTGATTTCGGAGACACTGCTGTTATTATCTTGACAGTTCTTTTTTCTTAAAGTCTTCGTGCAAAGTGATCAGATCCTCAGGGCGTCATACACATACCCAGATAAAATACCTGGATGACGTTAAGGAAATCTGTCGGCATGTTATAAGTAATTGTTACGTTTTCTGGTTGATGCAGAAATACCCCCCTCCTCTTAGAAATCACTTTACGTCTGTGCTGCGTTGTTATCGGTTGTGTCGACTCGTCCGCCTGCGCGCACAGTAGAGAGCGTGAGGGAATGGCCGGTCCGAACAGCAGCTGCAGTTATTTGTGCTGACCTGGTTTGTACAGCTACAATGTTGTCGCTTCATTGGCCTGAAAGCGTCCACTGATGCCGTTAACGCGAAATGCGCGCTCGCCTCTATTTGCAGATCAATTTGTGTTTAAACACAGTAATTACGTTACACATTCGGACGATCTCCATTAAAATATACAATCTGGAGCACATTTGTTTATTACATTAATTTCATAAAGTTTCGTCCAGTACGCAGCAAACACTCGTCACACCGATCGTGTAGCGAATTCATGTCACTACGATAAAATTTTGTTTGTTACGTTCTAATTTACAACGGTGAGTCAGATACGCTAGAATTCTCCAAAATATCAATGATACGATATATCTTTGATCTGATTAATCAGTTTGTAGAAAAAATGATACGAAAATCCAACAAGGCCTTTGTCGTTGAGAAGATAAGCGATATGGAACAAAATTGCAATCAGCAAACCCAATGTCTGGATTCCACACCGGGTATGAATACGCGGATTTCCTGGGTTTTGAAACAAGTATAGGGACTGTTTATTGACCTAAATCGTGTTTCTCAACCTGTGGTCCGCAAAGACGGGACAGGTGGCCCGCAAGCAAAAAACCGGAAATAAACAGAAAAAACAGTTATAATATTATTCAGCAAATATGCATTTTTCATCCTCCGTAAGTACTGTGGAATGGTTTCAGGTAATATTGAAATTATTGTAACTGAATCAATACGTTTATCATCAAACATTGAGAGAAGGGATACGTTTTCAGATAAAAAGTATCGATACTGCACTAATGAGTACTATCGGGAGAAAGTATCGTTGTCACTAAAGTACTGAAAAAATTATCGATATCTCGAGATATTGAAAGGAAATTGTCGATTGGGTTTGAGATATTTTTATTTTTTATTTTATTTTAAGGATAAAAGTCTTTCAATTACCTGCCACAAGAGTACTCAATACGAAGAAATATCTGTACCTTCCCGTGTCCCTAATCGAGTGGTTTCGTGGATGAGTTGTTGCCGGCCTTGGTAGCGTTGTAAGCGTCGCAGCTACGATTCCGGATTGTTATTCTCACTGCAGCGTCCCACAATTACGTGATAAAAGCATAATGCAATAGTTAGATGACTATAAAGGAAAAAGAAAGAGTTCGAGGTGTCTACTAGAGATCTATAAGTCCCTGGTTCAAAAACCCATGTCAGCTGGGATTCCCAAAGGCCCTTCGCATCTGCTATAAATTGCTGTGCATTGTGAGGGAAGGCAGAACGCTTCGGATTACACGTTAAACTGTTGGTCCAATAGGTAGGTCAGGCGGCTACGATATGGGCGTCGTGCACAGCCGGTAAGAAACCTCATCAATAGTTCATTAGAACAACACGAGATTATTATCATTGCCAAACATGCTCTCAGCGCCGTCTGGCTGTTACTGTGTAATTATTATTTTAACTTAAAATAGGACTTATATATAACAGGATTTGACTGCTGGCTTACCAACACCTCTCCGGCATGAGAAAACTCTCTTTCCTCTTCCTCCACGGGTCAATAACCATACATACCCTGATCTTCTGTCATCCTCAGAATCCTGTAACTTTCAAAATTATCACATTTCTACTTACCCACTGTCCTTTAAACAGAGCCCAGTTAAGAGGGTAGGGCCTATACTTTTTTTTTTTTACAATAACTCTACCATCCAAGCAATTTATTGCTATTTCATTAATTCTTCTGTCTTTCTCTACGTATGTATATCTAGACAGAGTTAATGGCGAAGGGATGAATTTTTACGTTTAGAAGCTTGAACTGAGATAAGTATAACAAAAGTGAAAACTTTAAAACAGTAAAGTTTATTAGTAAACAAATTCAAGATTAATAATTTGTTACTAAAACAGGTAGATATCAATGGACAGCCGCAGACTTAAAAGAACAATAACAGTAAATGATGTAAGCCGTCAGAGAATTTTTATCGGTTTTCTTAATGTTATCCCAGCTTTCGACTACATGACTGTGTAAATCAGGCTGAACGCCGCGATCTGAATTGCAAATGCGCCAACGAGGAAGTATGAGAACATTTAGGCCGCATATCTTTAGTAATTAAGTGCGTCGATGCGGGTGATTACATCACATACTAATTAATTCCTAATTACACCACAAAACTGTGTTTTTACCTATTCTTCTAAAATACCTTTTCTTTTTTGATTTGTTCATACTGTGGTCGTATCCTACAAAAGTGGCTACCAGGGTACAACCAATAGTGGAATCGAAGGACAGGTATGACGTAATGTGACGGGTAATAATCGTTAAGAGAAAAAAATGAAGAATCATTTCTGAATCATTCGTAGTAACTTTCAAAATTTGTGGGATTATTCAAATAAATTAAAGAACTCCTATTTCCTATTGGGTCATCTTTTCATTCATACAGATGCGGTTAACACCATTTCAATAGTTGTTGGATCAAATGGTTCAAGAAATGAAATACTTCTCTATCTATGACCTTTTTAATTGCTTAGTGATATTAAGAAGAATTTAAAGTGTAAACGTATTAATTGATCCTACTAGTAAATTTAAAAATTTACTTACCACAAAGTGATGTCTGTCGTTCTTTACCATAGGACCCATAATCCAATAATATTTTGAAATTTTTCAGCTTTCGTTGTTTCATGTCCAGCGTATAAAATTATTTAGTCCTTGTAGAAAGCAGTAACGTTCGACATGGAAGTGAACACTGATTTTGGTTTTCCATTGACTTCCGACATCGGCAGCTAAAGGCCTGGATGATTCCACCAAATGCAATGGTCGAATTCATTTCCGTTCCTTGCCTCAATTGTCTTCTCACTCTGGTAATCTCCTTTTCATATTTCACTGTTCTACAATTCATATATACTTTCAAAGTGTATTTCCTGTATATAATATGGATAGCAAATAAAATATAAATTTAATACTTATTTATCCTTACAATAAAGCTATAAATTCGATACTGCATTATAACAGGCTGAATTCAATGGCAATATTTTCCATATTTCCTACACTTTTATGCTTCTTTATATTCAAATTTCTCCCTATACACATAGCAATAATCAATCCGCAATTATCGCCGTTTTAAACAGTTAATTGCAGCATTATTAACTGTTGTACAATTGTTTCACTTCCGGGTGTTGTCCAATTATTTTCACTGAAACATCAATAACACATATTCCTAAATACGATATCATCTTATTCCTTTACCTAACTTTTCGCTAAAAAATAAAATTTCATGTTCCGCAAATGATTTAAATATCTGTAATTGATCAGGATTACTTCCGTTCTACGGTAAATAGCGTGAAAGAAGTAATTATTTTAATTACTTTTTTTTTTTCAAATGTCATCAAACTCGATATGCAGAAATCGTTGTCGAAAATGTCGAAAGGCTGGTTAGTGTTCAAAAATATTAGTTTAAGATGGTTTTAGAATCACATAAGATCCGAATGAAAATTGAAACCATTACGGATTCATTCATTTGTTGGTCCGTCTTTATGTTCGCCTGTTACATCTGAACACGAATCAGATGTTTTCCGCTGTACCATCCTTTTCTTAGCAACCTTAAAACGACTGTAATATAGAATTGGAAAAATTGCTAAGGAGTTGAAGAAAATCATAGCACATTCTTGGAAAGGTGAAGAAAACAATAATAATTTGATAATCTTTTAGATATCAAATGAATGGAATTTACTCACAAAATATTTTTATTTATTTTTTTATTTAACTATTTTTACAAAATTAACTGGAAATAAATAAAAAATCTAATTTCCGTTTATTAGAAACGTCTTTCCAATTTTACAGTTACATGTGGTATACTAAAATTTATTGAAAAAATTAGCAGATATTATGGAGTATATAGTTTTCACAAAATAACTAAATATTTACGTAATGACTTCAACAAAGTTGATAGCACAATAGATTTTTTTCATTACAAAGTCATTTGTGTTATTCGACGGAGAATATTTTGAATCAGTTAATAAATATAAAAACAGATTTTTGAACACCCATTATCATTTTTAAATTGATTTAGGTTTGTTTATTTGTGTCATTCAAAATACGATTTTTAAAAACCTCAGTTTATAAATTGTTTATTATTGAATTTTTAAAAAGTTTTTACAAACGAAAGTTTTAATAAATTGAATTCAATCGTCAACTAGTATGTGGAATACATAGCGATCTTTACCGATTGGTTTATATTCTTTGGTTCCCAAATGTTTTTTCGTACAAATCACATCAAAAAGCAGTGTGCAATTTGAAGCGAGGTTGTCGTACACCTATTCGCATTAGATTTAGCCCAGCGAATAATATTTTTTCCCAATATGGATATGACTGCAATAACGAAGGTTAGTACAGAGCATATATTAAAAAGTAATTCCCACCAGAGCGTGTAATTTGAACCGAGGGTGTTTCGTATTTGTCGTTGAAACGTGAGGGTGCACCAAATCCTCTCTGGTTTTTTTTTTTTTTTTTTTTTTTTTTTTTTTTTTTGGTGCAGTCGTAAACGCAAATGTGCAACGCTTTGGTAATTGCACTTAAAATTATTCCATCTTCAAAGAGCTTCAGAATGTACTCTCTGAATAATCGCTAGCTAATTGTAATTAATTTAGACGTTTTAACGACAGCTTTTTGCAAAATTGTGGATCATCAAATCGAGTTATTTATCATGTCGCAGATTTTATACAGTTCAAAGGGTTCTGCTATCAGTTTTCAGTGTACGTATAGATAAATTTTGATTTAATTACGCAGCAAAAACAGATCACATTAAAAAAAATTAAAGGTAAGACAAATTTGATTTGATGATAAATATTGAATCAAAACTTGGGAACAATCTCACCAATCTGCTGATTACGGAAAACCACCTGACTTCCGTAACAACGAACACCGATACCTAGGTCCGTCGTTTCCACTCATTTCAATATGGTGGCGTGTTAACATTTACAGACAAATTGATGGGTATTTTAAATTTGTGAGTAACATAAACGTAACTACACATAACTGATTAGCACAAAACTTTCAATATTCTCAGGCAGGTGACGATAATTAATATTATGGCTTATGTAATAAGGCTTTTTTATTTTTTAAAAAAGGAAACAATTTTGATTAACTGTTATCATAAAATACGAGTAGCATGGTAAAATTCAGGGCGTGAAATACAAAGAAACTGTGCAGAAATTCCAGAAGTCTAAATACAGTATTTTCAGCTTTATTCAAAATGTATATACTGTGGATTAATGGGAATAGTCACTATGAGCAGGTACGTAATTAGGTAGATATAAACAGTTTAAATTCATATCACAGGAAATCAATAGGAAACACGCTAGTGGACATAATTAAAAGAATTGACACATCCTGGTGAAAAGCTAAACGAATGAGATTAACTGTGATTTGCAATAAAATCAGAGAGCGATAATATTCTGCTGAAGTATAAAGTAAGGTTAAGCTGATAATCTGATTGAATATTTATTTCTCTACCTTACATTAACAGAGATGTTCATGGTTAAATTAGTGAGGTAAAGTTATTTAATAAACAAGCTTTACAATTAAACTAAAAAACTGACATAGTCCATAACCAAAAGGTTGGCCAGATTCTCCAGTGTGATGCATACTAAGCCATTGTATCAAAGGTAGGACGGCCAGTTCCTTTCCACTGGGACCTGCAATTCAATGTAGAAATTAAACCAAGGAACATCCTGCAGCAGCTCATATGATCAAATACAAATCTTAAAATTCCTGGCCCTATTGGGAGTTTAACACGGAATAAATAACTTTCTAAAACGTCTCAAACACTTTTTTAAAAAATTAATTGAACCCACCAAAGTTAAGCAATTGTTTTAATGAATAATACAGTTCAATTTAATTGAATTTTAAACTATGGAACGTTCATATTTCAGCGAAGATTCACAGACTCATGTTAAACTTCCTCCCTTATACCCGCTGGGCGAGGGAAGCCCATGATCTCCAGGACAGTGGTAAAGCTTTTTTAAAAAAATAATAATAATAACAATAAAAACAACCGGTTACGTCATTGCTAGAACGCGTACCCGGTGCCCGAGATTCCTAGCGCTGGCCCTGCTTTGAGCTACCAATCCGCTGCTTTGCAATTACGTTTTTAAAGCATAATGGTTGTTGGTGAACAATGAGTAAATAGATGGTGATTCTAATGGTAATAATCTACGGATTATACTGCACGTGAATCCAAAACACTTTTCTCTAATCAGCCGTGGCATATCAGCTGGCGACAGAATTTTTACTGCCCGCTTCTGTCTTTAGTACTATCCTCCTGGGAGAAACGCAGTGACGCCATCTGACTGTGAAAAGTGTAACCTATGTTCGTGTATTTCTTTGTTTGCGTTTGTAGTTTATGAGAAAAAGGTGGGGGACAGTCCCAGCATTTGCCTTGATGAATGCGGGAAACGGTCGCCAGGAACCTGCTGACGTTGTGTGTTGGCGGCCACACTGGTGGGTTGGCGTACGTAGCGCTGTCCAAAGCGCCACAAGGACCCCAGGGAAAATGCCGTTTTACAGCGGTGATTCGAGCGCTGTAGCGGCCGAGTTGGGAGAATAGGCGAAAGTCAGTGGCCACCGCAGCAGCAGGAAACGCAGAGCTGTTGTCGCGGACCTTCGTTTTCTGCCCTCTAGTCCCAACCCGCCTGCCTAACAGTTCGCAGGATTCTTTCTCCCCTCCCGACTTGAAGTCCTCAGATCGCGTTCCATCCTTCCAGGACGTGCGTCGCGTGGTGAGTTGTTACGTGCTTAGCACAGTCAGCAACAACTAACCCAACATCAATCCTACTTCCAACTAACATTAAAGTATGCATCAGATCACTTGCACGGCTTGATTCTAAGCTTTGCAGGCCTTACTCATAGAAACAAAATCTATTAAGTGCAGGCCAACATATGGGACATTCAGCTTCTCAGGTTGTGGTAGGACATGGCTACGTTAGCTGACGACGGTGTCATTTTTGGTCTGTATCAGATAGCCTGCTATCTTTAGCCGTAAAGCGATCCATTAAGCCTTTAGTCTACCAGTAATGTAAAATTGCACAGTCCCGAATTGACACTCATAATAATCTCGTCCGATCGTAATGATCTGGTATAAGGTTTCTTATCGCTTGCGCAGCCCGCCCCTATGGGAGCCGGCTTAGCCTTACCCGATAGTCCGACTGACTGTATAGGAGGTACAGGTCAACGTCGAATCCGAACCCTGGAAGCGTTTTGGTGTACTTCACTTTACACATGCTGTACCAGAGGTTGTTTATTATGTATTTATCATATGGCTAAGCAAGTAATGTGAAATACACAAATACGAAATACGTACCATATACAGGGTGTTACAAAAAGGTACGGCCAAACTTTCAGGAAACATTCCTCACACGCAAACAAAGAAAATATGTTATGTGGACATGTGTCCGGAAACGCTTACTTTCCATGTTAGAGCTCATATTGTGGACGGCTGTGATACAATACGCCATTCTCCAGGGCTGCATCAGCGCATCAGGGATTCCATGCGATGGAGGGTGGATGCATGTATCCTCGCTAACGGAGGACATTTTGAACATTTCCTGTAACAAAGTGTTTGAAGTCACGCTGGTACGTTCTGTTGCTGTGTGTTTCCATTCCATGTTTAATGTGATTTGAAGAGAAGTAATAAAATGAGCTCTAACATGGAAAGTAAGCGTTTCCGGACACATGTCCACATAACATATTTTCTTTGTTTGTGTGTGAGGAATGTTTCCTGAAAGTTTGACCGTACCTTTTTGTAACACCCTGTATAAATGGACAAGAATATTGGGTGCATTAAAAATCGATGTTCACTAGTTGTACCCAGTATAAGAAGGAAGGTGTGGCACTGATAACGTATTTGGATTGTTCATCGTATTTCATCAGACAGCATTCCTTAATGATGTGTTCTACAGTATGGGAAGTAGCTCTGCAGTGACAGACAGGAAGATCACACATATAAAACATAGCGTTTCATTAGGAGGTTTAGCTTAAGTCACTGGTCTTTCTTCAGATGTAATGTCGGAAGTCTAGCTGTAGGTTCTTGAATATCTTGGCGTTGAAAAGGCGCAGTCACCATTTTTACTTCACATTGCCATAATGGATTCCTATATTTAAGACGAGTGAGGGAAAGATCACTAAGATTGAGAGATTCTGTGGATGGTCAGGATGATGTAACTTTCTCTACTCACGTGCTAGAGGTGAAGGTCGGTTTATGGACTTTCGAAAGTCTTAGCTGGAAACGGGATTCGAATCGAGCACTCTTCGTTCTCCAGTCATACGCCTCAAGTCCACTCTGAAGGATAGCACTATCACATTTGAAGTTTTACATCAAGCCATACGAAATACTTCAGCTCTTACTTTAACGTAAGTAGCTCTAAAAAAACCTTGACGTGAACTTCGAAAGCTGACGACACTTGTTTGCAGGTTGATCGTGCCCAGACGAGGCGTTGGGGTGCCAATTGAAATTTCCACAGGTCGTTAGTGGAGCGGGTGGCTCGATCCATCACGCTGGACGGCGCTGATGCCATTAAGATAGTCGACCTGCAGGCCAGGCCGGCGTCCATTAACAACACAGCCCTCGACGTCGCCGGCCGTCGCGTCGGGCTAACGAGACAGCCACCTGCGGCCAGCTGACAGCTGCCAACGCCAAAAACTAACTCGGATTTTAAGCCACTAGCAGATTTTTTTATTCAAGATGGAAGTCTTGTAGTTCTTGACTATAACAAAAAACTGAAGCTAAACTTCGGTGTAAAATTTTATACTTTCCACACCAAGTGTGGAGGGTGTGCAGTAATACTCTAGCCTTGCGTTCGAGAAGATTTGGGTTCGAATCCCCGTCCGGCCATCCAGATTTGGGTTTTGCATTGTTTGCCCAAACTCGTAGCTCCAGGCGGATGCAGGAATGTTTTCTTCAAATGCCGATTCCTACCCCTAGTCCTTTCCCGACTGTAATGACCTCATCGTTTATGAGCCGTAAAGTAATATATATATATATATATATATGGCGTTCGCCGGAAAACGCTACCCTCCCAGTCTGTTGCCGTCGGCAACTTGCTCGGTCAGTGGAGCCAGCAGTTTCCGCCAACCGGCACCGTGAATCACCGCACTGTTTAACACCTCCGCTGCCCCAACAGTGCATTGCAGTGACCCTTACATTGTTAAGAACGGTTTCTTTGCATTGTAGATAGTTTGTGACTTCAGTCTCTTATTAATCAGTGTTGTGAATAAACGTTTCTTTGCGGTTTGGCTGGTTTGGGGCTTCATACTCTTATTAATCTGTACCGTGTTTGAGTGTGAATAAAATTATGGTACGTTACAGTTTGCAACAAAGAATATTTCTCTACGATACATATGTGAAGAAGAAGTCGTTTAAAAAGTGTCGCAGTAAATTTCGTCGCGAATTTCCTGGCGCTTTACTGCCAGCTAAATCAACAATTCTGCGTCTGGTTAAAAAAGTAAGAGAAACGGGTTCATTTTTTAACAAAAAGAGACTGTCGGTCAACCGTATTCTCACAGAGGAGAAAATTAACGATATCGCTTTTCGACTAGAACAGTCACCCAAAAAATCATTAAGTCAGTTAGGGCAGCGTGTGTCTCGAAATATGTTCAGAAGATGTGAAATGTGCATTACACAAGAGGGTCAACACTTCCAGCATCTTTTATAAGGTTAGCTAATGAATTACGTCACATTTAAATGCTTAGCACACAAGTTTATGAAGCGTAATTATTATGAAATAGTCCGCGGCCGACGGTCGAACAATGCCGGAAACTGAGCGCTCGCTCGCCGGGAGCAGTTTCTTCCTTGTAGCGCTAACAGTGGGTTGCGTTTCCCGGCGAACGCCCTGTATATATATATATCACAGCTATCATTTTATGTAACTGTCACACTTCTTCGAAGTTTCCGGCGTTTCAATCCACGCCTGGCATTTTCTTCAGTCTTGCGCTGTTACAAGCAAGTGAAGTATACAGGATTGCCTGTGAATATGGCAAAGTGTATATCGGCGATACATCTATGGATGTCACCGTTAGATTAAAAGAATATTTTCGCCACACGGGACTCAAGCGGATTATAAAGTCAGCAGAGGTGGAGATCTATTTAGAAGGAAGGTATCAGGTTAAGCACAGCCAAAAGGTTTTTAAGAACGTACAACTAGGGGATCCACCGAAATTTTTAAACATAGGATTTTTTTTTAATAATGATGGGTGCTGTAAACTCAGTGAGATGTGGAAATGTGCGCTAGTGGATAAACTCGACGCCTAAACAAAACTAGGTATCTTTGCCATTGAGGGAAAAACTAATTCATACTTTTTCTGGAGAACCAGAAAACAATTAGAGTTTGCCTACAAACTGTTTAGGGTATAGCATTAGCTTCTAACAATAGTTTCAGTAAGCAGGACTTATTGGTGTTTATAATTATACTGGTAAAAACATAATTTCTCCAACCTGTTTCGTGAACATCATATTAATAACTGTTTTCTGTTTCTCCAACCATTATTTTATACGAAACCGATTTTCTCTTTCTTTTGATGGGAGTGTTATAGTATTAACTGTTTCTCCCTCCAGTCATCCTTTTTTACTAAAGACGTTTTTCTCTCCGAGTAGTTTTTTGGCCGTTGGTTCTTCCGCTAATTGTCTCTATATACTTCTGTGTCTGCCTCGTTTTTTCTAATATTGTTGTTTCCTAAATTTTTTCAATAATCTTCACAGAATGTCTTACTTCATCTTAATTCTGTCTGCGATCCGGCCTTCTCACTCTATGGATTGATCTCATCACATCTCTAAGTTTTTCTGTTTCTTTTTTTGATTCTTAGTGACATCACAAGCTTTACATTTGCAAATAATTCCTTCAATAAAGGAGTGATATACTGATTTCGTTTGCTGTTCAAGTATTGTATGGCCTTCCGTTACTGATGAATTCAATATTCTGTCTTTTTCGCAATTTAATCATTTTTTTCCAAAAGCTGAACTTAAAACAATTTAAAGTATCTAGTCATAGAGCTCCCTTCCATTTAAGTTTCTTAATAGATTTTAAAAATTCAAGACAGACATTTGGATCGATTTATGTACGTTTTTAAAAGGATCTTAAGAAAATAGTCATTCATTCTGGGAAAGAAAGAGGTTGGAGACAAAATTTCAAATTTTTATATAATTTTTCTGTCCGTGCATTGAGTTTTAGGTAGCTTATGCACTGCTTTTGGAAATAGGCTTGGGAAGGAAAATATTCACATACTGTTATATAAATCTTACGGCAAACAAAATTAACCTACAGAAGTCGTCACGTAAGTTAAAATTGAAATCAATATTCAAATTCCCACCTTCACACCTATTGGTACACTGCAGGTCGGGACAAATGCTAACTGATTACCAAAAGTAAAGAACTTTTAACTCGGAATTCTCAGAAATATTCAAGGATACTGAAGAATAATAGATTTTATAAGAAAATAACTTATTGGAACGTACGAAATTGGAAATATGTGTGATGCTGTTGTGGGAGAAAATACAGGAATCGATCAAACGCAGGCTACAGTGGCGCTTGAAGAATTGCTGTCAAGTCTGAAACGACAAGACGAAACTACCAGCGCTCAACTTTAGACATTCTGACAAGCATCAAGTGAGCTATGATTGATTACTTTAGGAGGCAGTATTCAGTCATAGCTGGGAACTGTAGGGTTACAGCTTACAGTTTTTGAAATTCAAGCATTTTTACATGCTTTAGTCGTTGTATCAGTTATTTTTTTTTATTTTTTTAAGGACACAACTTTAAATTTTGTGATGTTTTGTTTAATTTAGTCATCACTACTGTTTTTGAATGCCGTCTTATTGTTATATTTACACAAGCTCTTTTGCAATATAACTAGTTCTTCTTTTAATTGTAACAATCAATTAGTTTCATTAGCCTTGAAGTGACATTCAGAAAAATTTCTATGTCACTTAACCTCTTTATAATTAGATGTTTACACTTAATGAAAATTCTAAGTAGAGATCTCCTAAGAACACCTCCATTAATAACAGAAATAACGCAATATAAATCTCTAACGTCACTACCTCAGCAACTACCAACAAAGAAGAGTTACGGGAGAAGCTTATACATGAAATCTGTTGTAAATCATCATTTACATCAAAACCGCATGACTTTGTCTGCATTTCTTCTTATATTGGAACTTGGGTTCGAGAGTTACTGTCTTTCATTCCCTCATTCAATACCTTAGATCCAACATGTAGAAAATTTACTTGATTCAAATTAATGAGTAATAACATAATTCTTTACATCCCTTCAGAAGATTATTATCTCTCAATGATATTAATTTAGAAATTATTTCCCGAGTTACTAATTGTCCAGTGAGATTCGATACAGAATTATCTGGGTTTACTATTAAATGTAAACCAAATCGGTGGTAAGTCCAGTCTTACAGATAACAAGTTTCTGTACTTAGAAAGACAATCATTTTTAAAACTTAAATAGAACCGTATGGCAGGTTTCAATTAAAGCTAATAATTAGTGGGATATACCACACTATATGTCCTCCTGTGTTATTCGTTCTGATTTGTATCAACGCGGAAAGTTTTTTGCAATTGCGTGAGTACCTCACCAGTATTAAAGGTCCAAAGTTTGGGGTCGATCATCAATACGACATTCACTAGAACAAAATTAGAGATATTCGCAGGTAGATTTATTTGTTTACCATGGTCGAAGTGTAGTGACCAAATCAACGATCGATGCACTCCGGGCGATGGCGGAACTCTAAGCGACTATTGAAAGTTACCTGGTGATATGAATGACGCATCAGCTGAATTAGTGGTGATAGCTGAGTGGCGTTGAAAGGGATTCCTGATACCAGTTTTGAGACTCATAAAATTCACGGCTGATAAAGTGCTTTCAGAGTGAAAGTAGCACTTAATCAGTTTATGCGCTGGGAGTCACATGATGTAGCAAGTGGAAGATGATTTCGCTTTATCCCTTGATTCTGAGTTGAATATCCAAGCTGTTTTCAGAAGCTACGGTAGGCTGATTGGTTACGCGATGCTGGACCTCAAATTAACAATAATTCAATTATTTCATACGAGCAGCTTACCAAAATAAAAATGGAAAAGTTAGTGAATCGTCTCATTAAAATTGCGTGTTCAAGCGGCAGAGTGTGCTAACAATTAGTCTCGTGGCAGCTTTATTTTGTTGCTTCTACAGCAAATAACAACAAATATAACATCAGTGTATCATGATAACTGACCCCATAAATGCTTTCGCATGTGTATTCGTATCTGTCGAAATATTCTGTATCTTTATATGTAACAAACTACAGTGGCAAAACATTTGTTAGAATCAAGCAAGAGAATTTGACAGTTTAACTTGGTGTGAGAGTTATTCTGTTTCATATACAGTAATACTTCAATAAATTAGTATTTTTGTGTTGGAAGATCGGCTTTGGTCTGGAGAGACTTGGACCCGTAGCTATAGATCAGAAGTAGTTGGTGGCGGTAGTTTCCAACTCGGTCCGCTTGTGGCGCCAGGGCGAAAGTTTCTGGCCAAACTTTCGTCTCACCACTTATTGTGCTGACTTTCTCTAAGCCCAGATTACATCTTCTGTTTCTTTTGTCTTCGAATGAGAGTTTGGATAGCTAGTGGGTGCAGTTAAATTGTATCTACTATTGATACCATCGAATCGTGGGCCTTGGCTATTCTACTGCGTTTTGCTCAACATAATCTCGTTCTTTGGTTTTTGTGTTTCTCGGATTTCGATGATCATCTCTGCGTACCGGAAAAATTGAGCTACTTACAGTTTGGCTATCAAGAGACAAAATTTCAACACAGGTAAAATGTGACAAAATACAATGGAATCTTATCAAGATGAGAGAATTTTTGATGCAATAATCTTTTAGGTCAAACTGGTTCAATTGAGAGTTTATAATTGTTAAAAAAAGTGTAATCAGAGTTTTTTTTAGAAAACAATTATTTATCAATAACGTAAACAAATTTTCAGATATCATCTGCTAGAAAGACTGTTATAAAGCTCAAAGACCGAAAACGCTTCTGTGCGAAATTCAATCACGACGCGTTCTCTTTTCTTGAAAACGGTCACAACACCTTGTGGCTCATCGGTTTCTAACTCTTCATGTTCACGACGAATATATATTTAATATATTTAATTTAATTTAATTTTTAATTGCAATGGAGCACAGGCTCCGGTGGCAATTTCCCTACACAGCTATCTTCCCCCTATCCTGCACCCACCTACATTTGCCCTCTACAAATTTTTTCTTTAAATTCCTTCAAAGTTTTCGGTAAATTATTCATCGTTTCTCTTGGTAACTCATTCCAATCCCTGACACCCTTACCTAAAAAAGAGAATCTTCCCACACCCTTGTGCCTGAAATCGAGTGCCAGCTTGTGGTCATGGTCATCTTTTCCCTTCCATGCACTACTTTTCATACCTACTGCAATATCTTTCCATGCCTCATCACCAGTATATGCCCTGTACACTCCCATGACCCTCCTCATCCTCCTCCTGTCTTGCAATGAATCCCATTCCAGCTCCTTTATCATATCCGTCACTGATTGCATTCTGCGATAATTTCCAGAAACAAATCTAGCAGCCCTTCTTTGCACCCTCTCCAACTCCTGTATTTGATACGTAAAATAAGGGTCCCATACTACACTACCATATTCGAGCAATGGTCTGACCAAAGTTTTGTAACCCAATTCCTTGACTTCTCTCGTACATCCCCTCATAACTCTCTCCAACAAGTGCAGAACTCTGAAACCTTTTCCTACCACCTGTCCTATGTGTCCTGCCCAGTTAAGTTTGTTATCAAAAGTAATTCCAAGATATTTGCATTTCAAGTCTTCAGCAAGCAATTCTTTCCCCACCTTATATTCATAATTAACCTTTTGTTTTTTATTTGTGTATCTAATAAGCTGACTCTTCTTTGCATTTATCTTCATTCCATGTTTACTAACCCAATTAGATATCCTGTCCAGATCACCCTGCAACTGTTTACAATCCTCTATCGTTTTGATATATATACAATTATATATACAATTATATATACAATTATATATACAATATACAATATATATACAATTATTCTTACTGTCGCGTTACAACTATAAAAAAAAGATTAAAAAAAAGAAACTTGAATCGTCAGGTGTGGAGAATGTGACCTGGACCAGACGCGTATCTCGCGTTGTGGCCTGTTGAGTTAGTCACAAGGCGAAATAGCTGTTTTTTTGTAAGTGCCATAAATTGATTAACGTGTTGTGACCGTTCTCAAGAAACCAGAACGCGTTGTTGTCAGTTTTTTTTTCTTCGCTCAATGAACGTTTTCGGTGTTTGAGCCCAACATATACACACCCATGACAGCCAGTCAGATGAATCACAAACAGGTTTCTTATCTTGCTGTAGGACCTATTGATTTACGGCTCTAATCTCGTTGTTACCGGTATCTCCATAGTGCCTAATTATCCCCTTTACATCCAGTAAATACT
Organism: Vandiemenella viatica; assembly: GCA_031002005.1. Classification (NCBI taxonomy): domain Eukaryota; kingdom Metazoa; phylum Arthropoda; class Insecta; order Orthoptera; family Morabidae; genus Vandiemenella; species Vandiemenella viatica. The sequence continues at coordinate 83,357,477 of JARYHS010011408.1, read as the reverse complement.
TTCCTGTCTCTAAGAAGCACGCAGACAAGCTTTGTGTTGATTGTTCACCTTTGGGTGATGAGTTATATTTACTCACAATTTCAGAGAGTTAACTTATCATAACCGATGCTTTTATTGCTAACCTTGAGAACCTTGAGGTTTATAATACTATAACCGGTAATTTTTGTCCTCACAGTCAACAAATGATGTGGAAGGAATGGGACTAAAAAATCTAAATCAATAAAAAGTTTTAGTTTTGTTGTACATTGAGATAAATGTATTATTTCCTTAATAGAAATGCGTTTCCCCACTAGACAATGGAAGATCAAAAAAAACGTTTCCCTGTTAACTAGTCCAAACAACATGCCTCAACAGCAGGAGATTTTGTAAAAGATTTTTGTTCGGTATTTAGATTGCATATGTTCTAGATTGGAATATGGTCTATAATATGTGTGTGCGACTAATTTATATTCATTTAAATGAATGTGAGGAAGCCGAAAGTTATTCACCATATTGCACCATAATTATCTATTTTCCACGATTTTAATGTCAATTCCTTTCCTCTCTCAACCGCAATTTATTTACTTATTGCTGTGAAGTACAGGTATTACTGCAAAGTTTCGAATACACTGTTGTGGCCGGTGTACGTGAAACTGACAGGAAAACTTGGGGAGAGTCCTTGAGACTTACTGCTGTACAATTACAAAAGTATATCGGATCGTGTCATACCTTCTTACTAAATTCTATTGACTTCATTTGTGCTGAACCGGGATTCTGCTACATGAACCAAGAAACCGATCATCATTGCCATTATCTGCAGGAAATAAAGTCATACTTCAGGAAAATTAATTCTAAGTTTTATTATTAATATCTTAATAAACTTTCCTCAAAACAGAGGTTTTCCTTCAATATAACAATAAAAACTGGAACACAGAATTTCACCAGATACTTCGGGCATTGATTATCTTCCTCTTCTGCGCCAATCTTTTTATTGTCGTCTGTGCATTTTGGAGTCATGGAATCATGGGTCGCCATCTTCTTCCCGTGCCTGTAACCGTTTTGTAATTCTAATATCTTCCATTCTTCTTACATTGTCATACTATTCCAATCTTCTTCCTTTTTTTTTAAGTGAAAACTTCTTTAGGCACGGTGGTGATTTGTGGATGGGGAGTAACTCTATGAGTTCGCGATGATTTATCGTCACCGACATACTATGACGTGTTGCGGGTATGATACGCGCGTTGGACGCCTTGTCGATGAGTAAATCTTGTGAGTTCACGTCACCAACACGCAGTGATAGCTGTACATTTGTAGCTATCAGTGTGACGTGTTGCACTTGGACAGCTGTGAAGTGTAGACTGTTTTTATATAATATATAAAAATGATTTTTTCCCAATGTTCTTCATATAAACACATAGTTGTTTTCCGAATCTGATAGTATTTAGCACACGTATGCTTTAAAACTAGGCTGTCTGGTATCTCAGTGCTTAAGGCGTTTACTCCCTAAAGTTTCTCTCGCCGGTAGTGGCTTCAAATCCCGTGGCGAACAGTAATTTTTAGGAGTAGTGTTTGATTATAGGAGCTACGTCGCTAGGTCCCGTGGTTCTGATTCCACATTAAACTGTGGGTCCCCGAGGAAAGGAATTGGCCTTCCTGCCTCTGACACAATAGCTTGGCACATCTCCTACGGGAAGATTCGACCAATCTTATATTATGGACTAAGTTAGATTTTTAATTTTTACAGTGAAAACTTCCATAGGCAGTTTGTTCAATTTTTGGATGAGTAAAATCTTACGAGTTCACGTCATCGACATGCTAATATTAACAGTACATCTGCAGCGGTCTCAGTGGTTAAGGTGTCGGACTGGGGAAAGAAAGGTTGGAATTCCTGCAGACCTTTGCCTGTGGCACAGCTTGTTGTGTAATACCAAGTACGGTAGAACGCTCCCGTGGTTCGGATTTCATGTTATCGTGTAGGTCTCCTGCACCTGGTTGCACTACCGGGATAGGTTAAGGCGGCTAAGATAGGGGTGGAATGCGCAACAAATTGCAACCCTGGCACCAGCTCATTACGCCACACGGAGTTATTATTATTTAGTATATCTGTAGCTATAAGTATGACGTGTTGCGCGTATGACATTCATAGTTTTAAGAACTTCTGTTAGCAGTTCCCAATTATTGTATTTTTATTTTTTTTCGTTCTGCAACTGTTTCTTCCTTTTTCTTGCCGAAATTCTTGCCGAACTCCAGAAATCCATTTCTAATGCTTTCAACTTTTTAATCTGTTTTTAATTAATTGTAAAAGTTTCTGACCCGTGCACGAAACGAAATAAAGTCACTAAGACGTTGTGCTAACTCGTTAAAGAATATCTGCTTTATTCATACCGATCACAAGGGACGTTCCAGGTGCATAAACTATGTCATGAATATTGTCATTAGGAACGTTCATATCTTCCCAAGAGATATGATCTCCAAGAAGGTCACACTGCTACTTTGTTTATCCACTGGATATTCCTCCTTTTCTTACTAGGTCGATACTTTGGATACTTTTTAAAGGTTGCGACCTATACCCTTTCCGTCCCTTACACAAAATGTTCGCGTTCCGTCAGTTGCAAAATCCTAATTAAAATAAAATATATCCGCTGACTTTACCACGTTGTCTCGCGTGGATGTTTTTGATATGTGATTCCATATCCCCGGTTGCTGGATTGACCAATGGCCGCAACTGCGCATCTGAACGGGACAAAGCGATGGGCATGAGTTATTGCCGTCCCCTGTGGTGTACAGAGCGAACCAAAGAGCCAAAAGGGAGAGACATGCAAAAAATCCGCGCTGGTGATTGGAACATTTATTCAATAACACGTTCGTTGCTGCTTCGAGAACACTGCGCCAAAATGAATTTCCACGCTGCTGGGTTTGCCCTAGATATTTTCCTTTTTTTAACTTCCTTTCCTTTTGTACTTGTTGGCATGTGACTCTACTCGGAAAGGTTTAGCAGGACTGCTGCGCCTTTGCCAACGATCTCTCTCTCTTTTTATAAAAAAAATCTCCTCTGTACGGTGTTTCGAACAGGTACAAACGACAGGCGTGCCAACTGCACGAGTGGAGACAACACCAAAAGATTTATTGAACGGAGGTATTTCGGTATCAATGCGTGCACATATTGTGCGGAGAAAATATCGGTTGTAGTATTCTCGTTGTCCGCCTGTGGTATGGTGAAAAAACTGAATATATCTTTGACTTCGATTGTTATTGCGCTACATTGGTCCAATAGACTACACAGTTTCCACTAACTCAAGTATATTCTTGTTTGAAATCTATAACTCAAAAAATCAGTTCCAATCTCAGTTTTGTGACCATCTCTTCATGGCTGTACCAACATCGCTTCTTCCAGTACGTTGGTACTGCAATCCAAGCTTCGGAAATCTATCAATACCAATCCTTAGAACCCTGTCCTTCCAATATTCCCCTCTTTTTTTTTTTTCTTTTTTTTTTTGAAATTCTTTCATTCAGAAAAGAAATATTCAGGTGTTGCCTTATTTTTTCATTCCTTCTACTACTTTTCAGGCAGTATCGTTCTACTGACATTAGGAATTTCGTTTTTGATGATTGACTTTGCAACTACAAATCTGAAATATTTTTATGTTCTCTTAACTTTGGTTGTATAAACATTTCTGAATGCAGCAGTTTCTAACACTGCACAAGAGGCGGAAAGATCTTCGGCAGTAGTGTGTGAGAATTCTACGTCTGATACACAATCTCTTTCTGGATCATTGATGAAGAAGTAAAAGTGATGTGACTAGTTAATACTATCGATAAAAACTACCATGAGCTTTGACATTGTGCAGCTCTTAAATTCACGTCACATGTCACTTCACCAAGCTAGAGGTACACATTGCAAGGTTATTTTTTTTTTATTTAATGTAGCCACTAATGGATTTTGTAGTCACAACCAAAATGACGTTCGATAGCTGGCTTGCTGCTCATAAATGATCTGCATCACAGTAACCAATTGTTCTCATATTTTTCAACTTAAAAACATTTACTTTCACCTCTTCATTTAATCATTTACAATTACACTTTTTTACAGTCCTCAGACTCAAATTACCACAATTTTTCCGTAATAATAACTTGAATACACCAACTTTTTCAGCTAATCTCAGAGATAATCATTACATTAAGATGCTTCTTACAGGCTAGCCAACCTAACTTACTGATGAACTTTATTTAATGTTTTGCTGAAGCCGTTTCGCCATACCTTATTTACACTAATCATTTTATACTTAATTGTTAGTATCGTTGTTATCTCACAACATTGGCACTGAATAGTTTTCAGAATCATAGAGTTTGAGAAACAACGCCAGTTACGGATCATAAAATAATAAGCTAGTACAGTGGCAATTAAACATAAGTAATAGTTTTACAGATTATTTATATAAAAAGATCACTAGCCTTTAAGAAACACCATTGTTAGTTACCCAGTACAGATAGTTACAGACATTAAATCTCCAATGTTTATGTTCCAGAAAAATTTATGATAATTTTTCCATGGAATAACTTTAGTTGTAAGGTTAGAATATTTACAGTTATAACACAGTAAAAGAGTCATATATTAATTTTACAATTTTCTGATGCAGGGCAACGGTTGTACTGTAAATAAGATCTGTGCTCTGCATGACTTGATTTTAATTACCGACCTTTTCATCCTATCTTCGGTTTTCTCACCCTATACGTAAATATATAGATCAATATCCGCGCCTTTGCACCAAATTCGTTCCATCTTCTTAGGTTAGTTCAATGTCTTCAGTCTCAATAAGACAAATCTGTAAATCAAAGAAGATTATAGGAAAAATGTACACAGATAAACAACCATAAAATATGTTAATAATTACAGTTATTTTGTCATAAGATCAGGGCCAAAATAAGCTGACTAAAATTATACGCACGGTTAGTTGTGAATCACATAAAATAGTTTTTGTTACATTAACACTGCATAAGCGAAAAACAGAGCCTCTTGAAATATATCTATTTCATTTCATGTCTGAAAATGTTCAAATGATTTTAGTCTCTAACCTCTAAATGAATATTTCTTGAGTACCCTTTCTTGCTTCAAACCGAGCGTGGGGGTTGAGTGGCAACGCTCTGGCCTCACATTCGGAAGGACGCGGGTGCGAATCTCTGTCCGGCAATACAAATTTGAGTTTTCCATGGATTCGCCAAATCACTCCAGGCGATTGCCGAGATGGTTCCTTCCAAAATGCTATGGTCCAAATCCCTTCTGTTTCTTGCCGTCAGTATTTTCCTGCCTCTAAAGACCTCGACGTTGACGTCGACGATACATAAAGCCATAAGGAAAAAAAAGTTGTAATTTATTAAATCAGTTTGCTAAATTTTCCTCGATTTCATCTTTCTTATCTACCACGAGAGATGATAAACGATACAACGACGGGATTAGGTCTAGCATAGGTTTTTCTCTACCACGTTTTTCGATGTAATTAAACCTGTGTTAAAAATGCTACGCGTATTGGTTATTGAGGTGTGATATTAGGTTCATAAAAGTATATCTCCCTTTACAAAGTCATAAACAAAAACATATGTTCGGGAAAAAAGACAATTTTGTTTATAACTCGTCTACATTATAGTTAATTTATTGCCAGCTTTCTTATATTTTATTCAGTAGGTCCCTGAATTGTTCTCCGGTGGAGGAATACATTTTTTTACGAGGCATACATTTTGTCTGCCATTACAACCGAGCGCTAAGTGCCTTATAGGCTATTTGATTAATGTGAATAAGTCTGAATTTATGTACCAAATGCGTGTAGAGCAACATTATACTTGACCATTATACTCCAGAAGAACTACACTCCAGCAGTGACGACTTTCGGAAGCGCTCTGCTTGTGACTAATATATTCAGAAATTCTTGGTACAACAGTTGTCTAGCTGTTCTGGAACGAATCCAAGGAGCTTAAATACCGACTTTAGTATTCTTCCCCATTCTTTATTTTCGGAGCTGTTTGGTACATTATATACATCGCCAGTGTACTTAATAATTTTAGTTGTTAGGCTAATTTCTGAGGCTAAACGAATATGCCCAATTTACAAATCGTTCCAAAATGGCCTCCTACCCTTAATAAGTTTTAAGTAACAATAGTTGTTGTTTCGTTCTAAATCACTTCCGATACTTCAATAGCGGGCGCAGCCAGTCAGATGAAAAGGTATGGTGGCCATTTTATTTCCGCCATGTATCTAAGTAATATCATTTGAATTTAGTTCACTCCATTTTTTGTCATCAGTATTTCGACTGGTTTTATGCAATCCTTCGCCTCTCCCCATTATGAACTAATCTCCATACCTAGACATACACATTATAACCGACGAGACTTACGTAAAAGTCGGATTGAACCACATATAGTGGAAGGGAGTGCAAACGATGCCCTCAAAGAATCTGCACATGACGTATGTAGATGACAGTAGTGAGTATGCATTAAGTCCTGCGTATCGTATTGGGTCCGTCCCATGCATTAATGATCACCAATAGCGACAGAGCGGTTTGGAGGCGAAGTGGTTAAGGCTTCTGTCTGGACATCGAAAGGTTCCAGGTTTTAATCCCTTTCTAGATTTTGAGATTTTTAAAGTCCTTTAACCAGACTTTCAGCTGCGTGAAGTACGCCAGAATGTTTCTGTGGTTCGGATTCCAGGTTAAACTGTAGCTCTCCTACATCCGATAGGATTATTGGGTTATGTTAAGGCGGTTATGGTAGGGGCGGATAGCGGAGCCAGTAAAACCCCGGTTACCAGATTTAAGACCACATAAGCTTTTACCCTTACATATAGCGCTGCGTGCCTACAGTTTTATCCCAGGTTCTTGCATACAATCTGTCGATAAGGAACTAGATGCCATAACCCATTGTACCAAATATCACTAACTGAAAATTTAGTCCAACACCAGAGCTTGAGCCATCAAAGCCTATCTAGCATCACGAAAATCACTGTGCCTTTGTGTTAATACTGTTTCCAAAAACAGATACTTCTATGACCAATATTCAGCGAACGCCGCTGTATTTAATAGGAGTTGAATGTCAAGTAATTTTCCAAGTTATCTTGATCCTTCAGGCATGTATTTATGTAGGTATTACAAACACTGTACTTCAAGTAGATCTCAATATGTAATGAAATTACTTGAAATTGGATGGAAGTTAAGTTCTGAAATGAATTGCCCTCTACACTTTGTTTCTAACTTCTTCAGTAGGACTGTGATGAGGGAATAGAGAAGCCCGCTAAAGCAATGTCGGTACAATGTTCCAAGGTCCACTCCGAATCGATACATGCATTACTCTTGTGTAAGCAGCCAGGTGCCGAGCATCAACGGAAAGATCTGTGAACAAAGGTATTGCGGTATGGGTTCGAGGATATGACTGCAATGAAAGTAAGACGAAAGACATTTCGCATATGACTACACTGCCCCACAATTTTACATAGTGAAATCAGAAGATTTATCTCACAGTTCATTTTCGACTTGTCAATTTACAAATTATAAATGATTTTGTTGTTTTCGCAGCCGTCATATTAATATAAATTTCTTACGGGATTTACTTTGGGTTTAAATACTCCTCCTTCTTCATCCCGAACACCAGATAGAAGAGGAACATAAAATACTGTGGGAGAATACAAGAGTGCTAGCTAAAACCGAAGGTTTTCTACAACAAAGAGTAAAGGAGGCTACTGAAATATTCATACAGCCTAACAACCTCACCAAGGATGGTGGTTACGGTCTTAACCAGGATTGGAAATATTTGTTAGATAAATAATTAACTGTGGATTTACAGATATTAAATTGTAGAATCGATAGTGTAGGACAATCGACAGTACAAATACGTAAACAACCAGCCTCGCCAGTCTACAACAGATCCCAGTCTGCAGAAGATTTGGTAGATTGCCCCTGAAGAAGACCAAAGCCTTGGTCGAAACGTCGGGAAGAAGAAGAAGAACAAGATGAAGGAGTATTTCAAGGCAGCGTTAATCCCGTAAGAAATTTATATATAAAGATTTACAAATTGTTCACTGCTTGTCATCTTATGCCACAGATCTCTTCTCTGTTGTAATAACAGCGTGGCTGCTCTCTACTCATTATAATGACTCTACATTTACGAACAGCTGCGATAAAAAAATTAAGTGTCCTTATATCTAGCATCCCACGCTTTTTTTACACTAAAGTTAATTTTTTAGCAAGTGACTCTATTTATTATTTTAAACTTATTCCAAAAAGTTATACAGTAGTGTGGTACATCATAGCGGTGTTGAACAAAATGTTGTTATCTAAAATTAATTTTTAACCTTTTTGTTCAGATTTCTGTATAAGCCTGTATTTTAGTTTTTTAAACAATAATGTTTTCTATTGTTCCTGTCAAAGTAATGAGAATATCAGGACATAGTTATGGAATTATTGTATTGCCATCAGTTCTCAATACGTGTACAAACTTTTAAATATTTCGGACATCTGGAAGTGGGTTAAAATTCAATTGCAAGATTTCATTGCATTCAAACGCTTTTCTATTCTTACTGTCAAAATAATGAGAACAGCAGGACTTTGTTATGGAATTATTGTATTGTCACCGGTTCTTAATACGTGTGCAAAATTTCAAACATCTCCGACATCTGAAAGTGGAGCAAATTGTGTTAGCGCTAACAATAGAGGCATTTAATATCAAACAACCAATACATAAGAAAAACCTCTGTATACACAGAGAGTAATTTTTTAAAACTGATGCCTGAATTGTGGAAACAAAAAATGTGGGAAAATAATTTTTAACATTTTCTGTATTATGAGAAAATTAAAAAGTGAGTATTACCGGTATGATAAGGAATATTTGGATTCAGGAACACATTAAAGAAGAAAACATACTACACCAAGAAGGAGCTGGAAGATTTTGTGGTATGTAACATCAGCTAGCATTAGTATGAAATAGATACAGCAGAAAGGAAAACACGGTAAGAGCGTACATAAATTGGAAAATAAAACCTAGATGGAGAGATGGATAAAATGAAATGGAGAACTGCAGCAAACCAGCTGAGATAACCGGGAGAGACGTACCGAGGACGTATGGTTGTAGTAGGGTCCGAAGATGAGGAGAGTGGCAGAGGACAATAAAACTTAGAAGGTCATATCTTTCATATGAGCAGTCTGTGGTAATCGTGAGTAGGTCTGGCAAGACGTCGATTGGGGTCACATGGGGTGAGGCGACAGCGGTGCGTATCATTGGGTGCCCGATCCCAGCCATAATGAGACCCGATTGCGCATTGTCCGCTGCGGATATTACGCTCTCTGGCGCCGGACGTACGTCATAGATTGGACGCGGTCCAGTGCGCCAATTAGGCTGTTACCCGCGCCACGCAACCCTCCCCCCACCCTCTCGCCCTGCCCCTCCAGCTATGCTGCAACCAGAAATTGGAACCGGCAGGAGCCCGGGATGTCCGCATGAGTGCCAGAAAAACTAAGGGGAATGTACCGCTGGGATCAGGCGGGCGTATCGGCCGTGGGAGCCGAACACGTACGCTCCATCGGATAATGGATTTGTCCGCCGTCGCTCGGTCGGTTTATAAAACAATGGCCCACTGCGCCACGGCGACCGTTTTGTCCAGCCGCGCGTCGCTCCGCGGCCATTATTATTATTATTATTACAGTGCAGCGCTCGGGTGCGGCCATGACAGGCAATTACGCGACAATGCGCTCGGCGGGGCGCGCGGCGATATATTGGGCCGCTCGCCGCGCCGCGCAGCGGCCGAGGAATGAACCCGGGATTAATGCGGCGCGCCGCAGCAGGGGCAGACTATGCAGCCCGCATTACCCGCAACTGTATAGCGGGGTCACTGATGTAACACAGCATTTAATACCTGCTACAAACGATCGGTTCCTTTCGGTCAATGATATAACAAACCAGTTGATATCATTCCAATGTGACATTATTACGTCTTTCATGTTCGGTATTGGATGGCATCCTAGGATTACAACTGTTCAGACTGAGGTTGCAAGTACTTGAAGAGTACTGAGAAAGCGTTCGAAATTGAAGTATATTGTCCGGCATGACTTCTGCCTCCCGTACGAAGTTTTTCTTATGTACCCAAATAAAATGTTAAGATATAAACGACATTTGCTATTTCACTGGCTATTTGACTAAAGAGACACTAAAGAGACACTTTCCGTATTAGCCCTGACTGCTGTCTACCGTATACCCTACCAATGTGGTAAGATAATATGACTCGAGCAGAGGCTGTGCAAATAATTTTCATGATTCGGGATGTCACCAGTAGGATACGACAAGTGGTCGTGTAGAATTCTTAATCACCAGAGTCGTAAGTAAATGCCAGAGTTAAATTAAAACTTCTATGAGTGCCTACGGGGCGAAGACATAAAACACGATTATGTTGTTAAGTAGCTCAGCAGTCAATTCGCTTCCTCTGAAGAAATAGGTTTTCAGGTTCAAATTCCGATGGAGGAAGTAATTTTTGAGAGTTTGGCTTAATCGTATGAGCTACACAAGGAAGTTTTGTCATTCGGATTCCCCATTAAACTGTAGCCAGATCGCAAGGCCACACTAATTTTTTTCTGTTATTTGTGATTCGTCCCTGGAATGAGATGGCCTTTTTGGTGGATTTTAAAATACACAAAATAACACACTACAGTTGCAAACTGTCACCACAGTTATACTCACGAATGAAAAATATTGGCCGTGCTAGCTCCGAAATCATAGATAATATTCTTCCTACGTGACTATCCAACCAAAGGTCGTGTAACAACAATCACATTTTGTAAAAACGTTTTATAATGCATATCTGAATAAATACAAAATACGAGACATTTTACTTACATGTTGGACTTATTTTTAATGTTCGTAAGCGAAGCACTTCATTTTAAAAAATTCGAAATTCAAACTATACGTCTTTTTACTTAAATCCATTTACGAAATTTAATACGTACGTTATTATCACATATCTTTACAAAAGATTTTCACTGGATATCGCCATTGATTTCTCATATACAGCTGACTTGGTACAATAACCATTATTAATTAATTTGAGGCACCCTAGAACGAATACGTGTAAGGGCTAAACTTCGGGATAAGGTTGCTGAATTCTCGGCAAATTGAATTTTTGTCAGTTAAAATAAAAAAAAAAAAAACACATATTAAATTCAAGAAGAGTAAGCGAAAGTTGATACAGAATTATCGAATTTAACTACCACTGTCCAGCAGAGTTTTAAAGAGTATTTACTCAACACAGGTTACAGAGTTGTAAAATCCGAAATCTACTCTAGCGAGAAATAGCAATTAGTCATCACGTTCTGTAGCGGTGTTTGTCTATCTCTGATTCATTATAACTGCAATACAATTCTTTTTTATTTCGCTTCTCTCTGCCTGTGATGATTACTGGAAAATCCGTAACTTCAGATTCATGATGTTCATGAATGACTGTTTCAGTGTAGAGAAAAAGAGAATGTTTATACCAGTTCCGGCATAGTGGCTTTATTGCCGGTCCGTGTTAGTAGGCAACGAATTTTACAGCATAATGATTGATTGAGCACAGAGGGAACTTGAGAGTTTTCATGTAGCCACTAACCGTGAAAGCTGTGTTCTGTTTTCTTTGCGTAATGTGCATTTTTTCAGGTGTAAACTGGAGTATGTTCCAGAATTCGCTTCGTTTATAAATAAAACATCCTAAAAACATAAACAAGAATAGCCTGCATGGCATTACCCAGCACCTGAACTTGTATCTCGTTGTGCTTTTCATATTCTCGGGAGACAATGATTTAATACTCCATCCCTTCCTGTCTAACGCTAATCTCTTCATCTCAACATACCACTTACTCCCTAGGTCCTCAATTATCTGCTTGATATATTCTAAAACACTTACACAACCGTCCTACTTCTGTCGGATACGAAAAAGTATGAAATTATAAAATTAAAATATTTCTCACGAGTTCTGTAGATACGCATTCTCCGTCCGTTACGCTTGCTTTTGTATATGTTCACCTAACTTTGATCGTAGAGTTAATCATATCTACCAAACTCAGACTAATAAACTACCACTAAAAAATGTAACCAGCGTAAATGGCTGCTGATGATAATCCATCATCAAAAGAAGCATTGTAGTGGCGTTGGTAAAGACGGTTACAAAACCGATACTTATAGGGGATACACTGAAGTACCTCCTGCGTTCGGTTACTTTATTTGATGACATCGATCGAAAATAATTATTTCAGGAAATAGTCTAACAAGCCGAGTGAGATGCATTCATGATTAGTCAACTCTGATAAACCAAATTTGTTCTACAGGAAACATAGCACTGATGATTTTTAGTTCTTATACATGGAATTACAGAGTATATTGAACTTGCCGAGGCGTAGTTACAAATTTCTAAAAAAAAAAAATGTTGATATTAACTTAGAAAATTCGTGTGATCTTGCAACCTGGGGACAGAGCTTAGATTTTACTGATTCTATTAGTGCACTTAAAAACGTAAAAGTAACGTTTCGTTATCATTTATTATATTTCATAAGTGGACACTGTTAGAAAAATTGTCAGATACATATTGTGTGCAAGACAGCTTTAGAGTCTAAATTTTTTTACTTTATTTTCGTATTTTTCCCAGTTCTGGACTTACCTTTTTTTACTGTTATTAGTTTTTCGACTGGTTTGATGCAATCCTCCATCCCTTCCTGTCTTGCGCTAACATCTTCATCTCAACATACCCCTAGGTCCTCAATTATCTGCATCATATATTATAATCTTTGTCTTCCTCTACAGTTATTACCTTCGACTGTTTCCTCCATTAACAAATTAATCAATCCCGCATGTCTCAAAATATGACCTACCATTCTGTCTCTTTTTTATGTGTTATTAAGTTAATAATTCTATTCCATATTACGATCAAGATATACTAATAATTTTTTGATGGCTATATGAGTGTGTTGTAAGTTACAGTTTCTTAACTCTCATCTCTGTGAAGAATCAATAAAAGATCTACACTGGATTTTGGTAAGACATTCTCTATATTTCCCAAAAGTTTCAAAGGTCTGAAGTACATATTATTTTTTTCTAATTCTTAAATTTTTCGTACATCAAAAAATCGGATAAGATGTTTAAGATATTTAATAGCAGTTTTAATATATTTCAGTTTTACTAGTGACGTAACTGGAAATTTTATTTGTATCGTAATAAAGGTGGAGATTCATAATTTAAAAATTTAAGCATCAGAATTTTTTTTAATGAGACAAGTTCGTAACCGTCTCACTTTATTGAACATTCATATAACACAGCGACGTCATGAGAAGAGATAGCTGCAACTCTTTGGCGTTGCGGTTGTCTGTGCTGTAAATTTGCCGGCCAGTAATTGCTACAGACGTTCAGCAACAGTGCTTCAAACAAACCGAGCAGACCTTTGATGTGCCAGGCTGGAAGGTTCATTGAATTGCAAATCTGTCGACTCATTACACGCCAGTACAAGGGCTGCTTATCTTTCTTTGCCTTCAAGTTTGCAGCAGAGCGAACTATCAACGTGTACAGAGTATCCGTCTCTATTTTGAAATTGAAAGGATTCAAGCGTATTTCCCTTCATAAAGACATTGGTAAAACGACTATAAACGGAGAATGAATTATCCTATTAAGTAGATTATCGCTCCTTTTGCAAAGACTAACGATTTTTAATTAATGTAATTTTGGAATTATCTTTTTCGCGAGAGCAGTAGTTGTCATTAAATTTCTTCTGAAGAAAAAATTAATTTATGGTTATAACTCGCTTATATAAACAAGAGGGCTGATATAACCATTAATTCTTGGAACAACTTCTGCCTACGAAAGAGCTTAGTTTCGGTTCTTTCACCCCGCCATCGTCCTCAACAACTCTCCTCCACCCATTCCCCGTAGCTCCCTATCGTTCTTACAGAGTAAAACAATTTTTTTGAAAGTATTGTAATAACAGGGCACCATTATTTCCGGTGTTGCTTGACCATTATTTCAGGTGTTGCTTGTTAAAAGTTTTTAATTAAAATCTGTTTTCTGATGAATTGTTTTATTCCCATATACTTTTCGTCCGTATTGCTAGTGGCCGTAAATATGTTCGTATTTTTAATGTAGAAAAATTTCCTTATCTGTGTGTATACCCTACTCCTTATATGTAAATGAATTCTACTTACTGAATAGGTAGTAGTGGCTACGTCTTATTCAGGAACTACACTAATGTTTTAACATTTATTGATATGTGCGAAGAATGTATTAATATGATAAATAGTATTCTATACAGATTATGTAATGTTGTCACGTAATAATATGTACATATTTGTAACCAATGATAACGCTTCACGTAATAAGGGCGAAATAAGAAAGTGAATAAACAATTTATCACAAAACTGTTGTTGACAGAAGTTGGTTGATTTAGAAACCTCTAATATACACAACTACCTAACGGCTATGGAGATTGAGTAACGATAGTGCAGATAAAGCCATACGATTAAGCAACAAGATCAGTTAAATAATGAGATCCAGTTTACTATAATTCCTCCACATGTTTAATCTACAGTCATCAACAGATATTATACTTAATAGGTTTTCTCGGGTCATTTGATCACCTAGTTAACGATGTTTGTATGTTCATTTTAAATCATTTTGAAACTGTAGATGGACCAAACTGATGTAGTTTACATTAAATTTTCAGCAAACGTAATGCGGTTAACGCTTATTTATATTTGGTATTTTGTTTTTAGGAACATTGCTTTTAGTTACCCTTCTAGAATTCGAGAGACTTTCCTTCTAACTAACGAATATTATTAAAGCGTTTAGCAATCGGTAGAAATTGTTTTAATTGTTCCAACAGAAAATCCATTTTACATTGAAATAATATATGATAGCTATAAATTAACTTTTAAGATCAAATAATTACAATCGAAACAAGAAATGATAAAGAAATTATTGATAAAATAAAATAATTATGTCAGAGATAACTAATAGTCTCTTAAAAAACTAATGTACAGCAAAATAAAAACAAATTGTTACAGAAAAAAAAAATAAAGAAACAAATAATAGTGGGAGAACGAAATAATTATAGAAGTAGTTTATACTGCGAAACTCATTGCTAATTCTATGCATTCATGAGATTTCGCTTAAAAACAGCAACGTTTCAACAGGCTATTAAATACTGCACATCGAGATACCCATAACGATACTTAACTTAGCGCCTAGCAATGCTTACAATACGGGATTTCAACATACAGTAACTTGCTGCCCGCTCATCTGAACTGGCGAGGCCACAGATTGTTTCCATACTAGTTAACGATAGTAATATTATGCTACCAAGAGACTATACAAACTATAGCTTGTGAAAACCTGATAAAATATAAAACAATATATAAATGTCAATACAATCACTCATGACAAAGTAATATAACAATAATAATTATAGAAATATTAATAAAAATGGTTGTTGGGGTGTGAGATCATCACAAAATTTGGGGCCCGAACATAACCACTCACCCACCAGGCTAGGTTATACTTAATTGGAGTTTAAATATCTAATTTACCACTATGCTTTTTAGAGGTTTTATCCGTTATCGGTGAAACAGTGTATATAAAATTTTATATGCACCTGTTTCAGATGAGTTTATATTACAGATTCGAAGTATTCATACAAGTAAAGCTGGTAATTACGCAGAAATCTTCGGAAGCAAAGTTTTCAACTTGTTTGTTTGTAATATGGGTCTGTTACGCTTGTACAAACAATACCTTTCTAACGAAAAGCAGTTATAAAGACAAGCGAATAGTGGAGTATTCGAGGTAATCTCCGGTCGCATTAACCACAGAGGATTTCCTGGAGTTCATCTAAAAGCCAGCTGTGTGGGTGGGACGGCGATGAGAGGGGGATATTCGGACGTTCTACTTCTGGGAAAAGACTTCACCGGAATTTGAACCGCGGTCGTGTATTTGGCGGTGAAATGCACCACCCGCTAAGCCACGCAGTTCATATTGGGATTCTGTTCCCAGAATGAAACGGTGTCCTATTGCTGGCGTACTTCTGTCTGACCGTTGGAATATTTCTATTCTCTAACTAAATAATTTTCAGACTACAAATTTTCACAAGTTAGCTGTTTCACTCTCCCAAATCCGAATATCGTATTTAAAAGTATGTAAAATTAGAGAGACTGTATTTATATTTTAAAAAATAAGAAAAATTTAGCATGTGGTATATCGACGTGTTGTGTTCACCAAGTAGATGACTAAGATTTTTGCTTTCAATTTTCTTTTGATTCCAAAGTAAGGATAAAAGTGTTCGTAAAAATTGTCAGTTTTGGATCATTTTTTTTACCGGGTGTATCTGAAAATCGAGGAACTTGAAATTTATTCTCAACATCGACTATAACCCATATATAAACGAAAACACTTCCCTCTAATATGCTTTTGAAGACATGCATAAAATAAGCAAACGTTTTCATATTGTAATGTAATCATCGACATGCCTATTCTGCCCTAAGCTGCTCCTCCACAAGAAGGGTCATAGCATGCGCCACTAGGGAAACAATAATGTGGCAGTATCTGTCATCTGTCTGCGAAACGCGTAACTATATTTTGTGTATGATAAGTGTATTTATATTTGCGATTTGTGTAGGTTATGAAGTGGAGATTGATTACCGTCCCTACATTTGCCTTGATGATTGCGAAAAACCGCCATCAGGACGGAACCTGAGAATGTCTCACGCACTGAATTTTGTAGCAATTGTCTGTCGTCTGACCTACTACACGAGACATAAGTATTCAGGTCACTGGCGAACAGAACCCTAAACGCGCGAGACTCTTCTGTTATTTGACCAGATTTTTGTTTGTTTTTGGCCCTCATTAAGATTGGTTTAACACGCAACGATTTGGGTAGTAAAATAAAACGTCACACGACATTTTCTCGTACCTACACTTTGGCTGGTTTCACAAGCAAAATTTTTTATCGTTGGTTTGAACTGAGGCTTTCGGAATCAGGTAACAGCTTGTTTCTATTCCTTATGATAAAATTATTGTTCTGTGGTTAACTCATCGCCGTAGGAACACGATATAGACATTTTTGGGTGTATCCGATAAATTGGAGAAGAGAGCAAGTTGTTAACTTCTACACCCATTTTGAAGAGCTCAGAGATTTTGACCTTTTTTTTAAATTTCGAATGTCAGTTGCTTCCTTTGGTAACTAACATGATAGATTCGAGCATAAAATGAGATAAATGAAAATTATATTTAACCTGTTGAAATGTTGGGTGTTTTATCACATAACTCTGGTATAACTTCAGTCAAAAATATAAGAAACTCAGCATCAATATTTTGAATCATTATAATCCTAATTTCAGCCGCGAAGGAAGCTGACGTGCGACTATATCTAAAGTGACTTAGGATTTAAGGTCCTCCACCCTTGGAGTTACTAACATCTAGTCCTCCTCAACCACTAGACTCGACAAGTACATCCACAGCCTTTGAAGCCGCAGCCACTTAACAGGTACCGAAGCTTACTTGATCCACTTGGTGTGATACTTCCAAGTTAACTGCAAGTAAAGCAACCTCCGGTTAGTCAGTAATTTCATCTTAGGGTATATAGTGCCCGGCCTTCAGCCTACCAGCAATGGAATAGTACTTTCTCATAACCCAATCTGCCTAGCGAGCAGCTGTTAAATAACTATGCAGCTAATTATTCATGCTCAGCCCAGCCTGTGTTTGTGAAGTATATATGCTCATCTGATTTCAAGTGTTGAACAAATAAGCAGTTCAGCGTATGTCTTGTTATTATTAAGTAAGACAAGTTACCTTCTTCGTAAACTGGAGATTTATGACATATTTATGCAAATGTTAGCAGTATCCACCAGTGATTTTATGAAGTATCAGCAATAATAATAGGTAACCCCAATTAATTCCTTAGCAATATGTCCACAGACGATATCGGGCTGATGTCCAGAGGCTGTAAGGAAGAATTAAGCTTCGCTCTCTTTCTGACTGTGGTAAAGCTAACAGGTTTCTCTTCACCCACTCTATAAATCCTCTCCCCCGTTCGATAAACTCGACGTCGATGAAGCGTTGATTCCGAATTAAAAAAATAATCTTATGTACCCGCCAGAGTAGCTCAGTGCTCTGAGGAGCCGCACGGTGGATTCGGAAGATACAACGGGTATGGGTACGAGCCAAAGTTCCCGTTTACCGTCCTTCCTGAATGTTGTTTACAGGCATTTTTCCGCAGCCATTAAGGCTATTGCCAGGATGATCCTTAATCTACGCCCCATAAACTACACATTTCATAAACAAAAAAATATCCTTACCAAACACAGAGCATTGATATACATTTCACGGATAATGTCAGCACTTCTCTCGCGTCATTAGTTTATAGTACGACCAGGCAGTGCGTATAAAATTCTTGGTGTCAGCAAGGACATGCGGCCGTAAAACTAAAGTTGCCAATGATGAATATAAACTCATCAAAGACAGCTGATCCCTAATGTTGGGGTAAAGGTGATAAATAACATAATTACCTTCACTCACACCCTAGTTTTACGAGATGAAAACTTTACTGTTACTTTCTAACTTTCTACTCCATTTGAAACAATTATTCGATGGACTAAAGTTCTGGATTCCACTTGTGCGGCTACTTAGAACTTGTGTGGGTTACGTCCATTGTCCCGAGAGGTCCCGTCACTGCTTCTTGATGAAATGGAAGTATCCCTCCAGCCAGCGTCCAGCTCGCAGATTTCCCCCAGGAGGCGCGCCTCCAGATTGGACCGGATTACGACGACTTAGGCGTCCTCGCCGCATTCCGCCGACCACAGCGGTTATCGATTGCGGCGTCGTCTTGCCGGTTATTAGGCGGCTCTAGGTGTCTCGTCCCCCGGCCCGGCCTGATGAAGAACCGATTCAATTTGCGGGAGGTCTGCGTTGTTGTTGGGAGCCTGATTCCATTAGCCGACCGAGTCCGGGGCTGGCGAGTGAGTCTGCGGTCAGCGGTAACGCGATTAGCACGCCCGTGACCGGCATACGCACGCGCGCCCCGCCCAAGCCAAACGCGATTACGGGGCGACACCCCCCGCGCCGCCGGGGTGGAAATCACGGCAGCCGGGCAGCTGCCCGAGCAACTGCTCGCGAAATAATCACTCCATACCGAGGCAGCTACGTGGAGCTCGCATTCACTGACACTGAAAACGATCGGACTCCCGCTGAAAAGAAAGGTACGGGAAATCAGCTGACACACGTCTTATGTCTTCATTTTTTGAATCTTTTTTTTATCTGCTTAACGTCTCTCTAACGGCGAGGTCTTTAGAGACGGGAAAGAATGGGGGGCAAGGAATGGGAAGGAATTCGGCCATGGTCTTTTGAAGGAAGCATCCCTGCATTTGCCTGGAGTGATTTGGGAAACCATGGAAAACCCAAATCTGGATGCCCTGACGGGGATTCGAACCGCCGTCCTCCCGAATGCGAGGCCAGAACGCTAGCTGTTACACCACCATGCTCGGTATATTTTTGGAATCGACAGGTAGGTAGACAATACATATATATAGTGTTTTTATGTGTGTCTGCTAAAGAGAAAAAAAAACTACTGGACTAATTTACGCGCAGTTTTCTTGCAAAATAGTCCGCGTTGTCTGAAGAAGGTTTAAAGCTAATGAAATCCTCGAACACACCTATAAAAATTAATTTAAACAAATAAATAGATTGATTCTACATATTTATGAAAGTCAGTGTTCGTACGTGAGTCAGCTAGAAAGTAAAAAACAACTGGACCGATTTTTTTTTTATTTTTTGCCAAATGGTCCGTGTCGATTGGAGAAGGTTTAAAGCTATTAAAATCCTCGAAAAGTCCTATAGAAAGAAAGTAAAACTAAATAGACAAATATAATAATAATACCGTGCAGTCATAATGACCTGGTCACAGGGTTTCTACTGGCTACGCATAACTCCCCTCTCGTAGGAGCGTTAAACTAACCTGGCAATCCTCAGTGGTACAGGGAACGTACAGTTTAACGTGGAATACAACCGCTGAAGTGTTCTGACGTACTTCACAGTACACAGCAAGCTGTGCCACAGGTGAAGGTCGAGATAAGACCCTGTGGAAATCTCTGCCTAGACAAGGATTCGAACCAGGGACCTTTCAATCACCTGTCAGGCACCTTTACCACTGACCCACATTACCGCTCAATAGACAAGCTGCTTGTATGTATACATATATGAAACAAAATGTTTGTATGTGTCTCCGCTATGCGTGATAAATTATGAAACTATCCTTCTACAGTAAAGTTTGCTATAATACTATTAAATATTGGATATTTAAAAGTTATATCTTGGGTAGCTACATGGTTCATGCTCCTACCTAGGAAAGACGGGATATTTATTTGACTGTATGAGAAATTGGAAAAAAAAAACGTTTTCAAGAGAATTGCAGTGAATTTTAAATTGAATAAAACCGTAATTACAATTAATGGAATCCAAGACGTAAAAGTAATAATACATATTTAAATATCTAATTCTAACAAAAATTAATATCAAACTTTGAGTTGCGTTCATTTAATCAGTATGTATATTCAATTCAAGCAATAGCGAAGCATTGCCGGGTCAGCTAGTAAATTATAAATAACAAATACAGTCTTGAAATAATATTAGAAATTTAATAATAATATAATAACATATAATCACAATATATAATAATATGTGGAATATTACTTCCATATGTATATTCAAATCTAGCAATAGGGAAGCATTGCCGGGTCAGCTAGTAAATAATAGAAAAGAAAGACAGTCTTGGAATAATCTGTGGAACGTTACCTCAAAGATGAAAAAAGAAATAAATTCGACAGATGTAGTTTGTTCCCATCGTATAATTTCACAAAGTGATACAAACAAGAAAATAATTATTTCCTAAAATAATATAACAGTAATGTTCCAGAACTTGTCATCAAATAACATAAAAAGATTTAATGACCGACTGGAGAAACGTTGGTATTTTAACTGGGACATATTGTTAATAGAATATTCGGGTATACATTTTCATTTGGTAACTGCAAGTCGAGAGTGTCATATCGGAAAAACTATCAGTGCCTGTCGAATTTCACGCTCTCGGTAGCATACGAGGACCACTTGTAGCAGCACGGATATTCAAGGCTACAGCTGATCTCATTCAGTACAGTGAAAAGTTCAATATTGTTCTGCATACTGTAAAATTCCCTTCAACAGTCTACCAACCTATCATCCCCGAGTCTGCTTGCATCGTATTGGCTGCAAAAATAATAGCGGCCGCCGAACTTGACCGTCAGAATAAAAGGTTACTCCTCTATATCGTTTCTTCTTCTTTCTAGACACCTTCCAGCTTTCAAGTTGCAGTTGCTACGAGTAATTCCTATGTTCCTAAGAAAGACGAAATGTGCTTTAAGCTGCTTTCTGTCAGTCACATCACCTCTATGCATTTGTTTGTTATATGTTGCAATGGTATCATTTAATAGGTATGGGGAAATGTTGCCCCTTTGTGTTAAAAGTATCGTTTAGTGAGAGGTTATTTGAAAATTAGTGTTAACAAACAATTTCAATCTCAGTCCTTTATAAATGCTTGATACATCTCTGGTCAACTCAGTAACGCATTGTTTCCCTCAGTTCATCCTGAGGTAGACACTTAACGGAGGTACATGTAACCGACAGGATTTTTGCAATAAGTAATAATATATTTTTTTGCTTATTACCTTACGCCACGTCGACGTGGAGGTCATTAGAGGAGGGAAGGGACTGGGACAAAGGTACGGCTAGGAAAATTCTGCCATGGTCTTTTTTGCTGGAATCGTCCAGCCATAAGACTGGAGCGATTTGAGGAAACCTGGATTCCCGGACGGGGGATTCATACCCACGTCGTCCCGAATGCAAGGCCAGAGCTTTACCGTTCACCCATTACGCTCGGTCACTGCCCAGACTGAAATCTATATAAATATAAGACAATAATAGTAAAACTTCTACTAATTGAATTTATTTTAAGAAAAAAATTAAGTTTGGAGCATTGTTAGTAAGTTTGATAGAAGTGCTCAACCTTGTTTTTCTCGAAATTTTTTTTCTACAATATCACTTTTCATGAATGGAATCCATGCCAAAACTATTTGGCGAACTTTCATGAGGCTCTGAACATGTACAGCCCAGTAGTAAAATAACATTCATTTCGTGCCATATCGAAAAGATGGATAGTTAAGAAAAATTTCACCCTAAATTTAATTGCTGCATAGTACCCATTCCATATCATTTATTACCTACAGAGATGTAAGTTACTCTCGCAGTCGAAATGTTAAGCTTCCGCCTTTAAAAACGTGAATTTCAGGAACTGTTTCGTGAAATTCATGAAATCCGTAGTTCCTCTCATGTATTTCTATTCTATACAGTACGGGAAGTAATTTTGTTTTCTCTTTGAGTACGATTCAATTATAAAGGAAAAATCATCAGTAGTTTAGAGTTGTTGGAAAGGAGGTCAATACACTTCCTTGATCATCATGAGTAACCAACACAACCATTACATGCGCCAGCTATTGCACGGAAGAATTGTTTTCTCCGAGTAGGGATGGGCATTTAAAAAAATATATCAATAAATATCGAAACAATATTTACAAACACTATCGATATCCATCGGGAAAAAAATATTGATATTTTTGGCTAAATGGAGTAATTATCTTTAAAATATCATAAAATACATCAAAATATTTAAGAAAATTCTAAAAATTAAAGACACATTAGAAATTATACAAACTGTTATTAATTTTTTTTCAATCAATCAAACCAGTATTAGTCTGATATGGACATAAATAGGACTCTCTGTTTTATGTGCTCCCCCTTCAATCTACTCCTGTTGTTCGCTACAGCTAAGTTGACTGCAGATGCCATTCTTTCGGACGACACAGAAGAAGCTTGACATTTCGTATTTCATCGCGATTTCCGAAAGCACTGACTTGGAGGGCTGGCAAATCACCCAAAACTTTACTGGGTCTGATTTTCTGTCTATTAATGGTTGGTCCAAATACTGCTTAAGCTCATTAGGAACTGAGCCAGAGCTTGGAACCTCTTGCATAACAGTAGTGCTAAGGGATAATAGCTTTTCATGTGTGGACCAAATTGTTGTTTTATATGCGATATCTTGTGTTGGTGCTACAGTGATTAAAAACTAAAAACCGCTCTCACTACATCAATCCAAGACAGCAATCAGAAGAAAGTATTCTTTAGTGGGGCGTAATTCACGAGAAAGCAATATGTCTTTATGCATATTTTAGAGAGCATTACAATGAACATTAAGATAGAAGATTTAAACAAATCCAGAATTGGTTTATTAAGTTCAAATTGCCACAATGAGGCCACTGCTGCTTCAACACCCGTTAGGTCAACTCGGTCAGCTCCTACTCCACAGCTTATCCCTCAACTGATGGCTGAAATACGATACAGCAACAGGGCTGCAAAAGAATGGAAGCTGACGAGAAACCAAGCAACGAGAAGGCTGCTCAATCGACTGCAGAGGGAAATAAAAACTTCCCTGCTGCAGCACCGAAATAGAGAGTGGGATGCAAGAGTTTCCATGCTCAGCCCAGAGGACCGGTCGCTCTGGCTTCAAACAAGAAGGCTTACTAGACGAACGCAGCGCCTTCCTTCTCTCAGTGGCAACCATGGCTTAGCTGTCACTCCTGAAGACAAGGCGAATGCCCTCGCCGATGTCTTTGAAACAAATTTCCGACCGTCGCAAACAAACGCAGACCCCATTCACCTCGTCGAAGTCAATCGTCGGCTGAGGGTTTACCTGGAAGAAGAAGATGAATTCCAAATGGACGATATTACTCCTGAAGAGGTTACTAGCAGCCTGAAAAATCTCCACCCTCGCAAAGCTCCTGGTCGTGACGAGATCTGTAACAGTTCTCTGAGGCACCTGCCTCCGGAGGCCTCAGTCTACCTCGCAGAAATCTTCAACACCATTCCGCGCCGACTACAGTTCCCTAACCGATGGAAACATGCAGTG
Organism: Vandiemenella viatica; assembly: GCA_031002005.1. NCBI lineage: Eukaryota > Metazoa > Arthropoda > Insecta > Orthoptera > Morabidae > Vandiemenella > Vandiemenella viatica. The sequence goes on along the minus strand of JARYHS010011408.1, from coordinate 83,333,476 downwards.
GTTGTGGGTATCCATAAGAGTGGGAAGGATCCACACCAACCACAAAACTACAGACCTATTAGCCTTCTACCAGCCATCAGCAAGGTATTTGAAAGGCTACTGCTAAAACGACTGTCCACTCATATTGAGGACACAAATGCTTTACCAATTCACCAACTGGGATTTCGTCGCTGCCACTCAACTACTCAGCAGCTGATGAGGGTAACAGAAGCTGTCACAAAAGCATTCAACCACAAAAAATTCTGTGCCATAATGATGCTCGACATCTCCCGAGCATTTGATTCCGTATGGCACTCGGGCCTCCTTCTTAAGCTATATGAGCAGGGTATCCCGGGACCATACGTGAAATTAATAAGATCATATCTGACTGACCGCACATTCAGTGTTCGAGTCGACAGAGCCTTCTCAAGTGTAAGAAAAGTGAAAGCAGGAGTTCCCCAAGGCTCAGTTCTGGGTCCGACTTTATATTCATTATATACTGCTGACGTTCCCACATCCAATGGAGTTTTGGTCGCAACATACGCTGACGATACAGCTTACCTCGCAAGCCAGCCGCAGCAGAATTTTAGCCACTCGCCGCCTTCAGGAAGTCCTCCAGGTAACGGAGGCTTGGGCCCGGAGATTAACCCATCCAAGACCCAGGCAATAATGATCAGCAAAAGACTTGGGCCCCGTCGACCACGTCAACCGGACCCCGTACTTCACCTTCACGGTAAAGACATATCCTGGTCAGCTACTGCCCGCTACCTGGGAGTGCTGCTAGACAGGAGACTAACCTGGCAAGCTCATATAAATGACATCCACAGGAAAGCAAGCGCGAGGCTTCACAGCCTCTACTCGCTTCTTAACAAAAACAATAATTTGGCCCCAAGCACTGGCATTAAGATCTACACGACACTAGTAAGATCTATTATAGAGTACGCCTGTCCAGTGTGGGCATACGCTGCTGACAGCCATATACTCAGACTACAAACTATACAAAACATGGCACTGTAAAGAGCCCTGCACCTTCCAGCCAGATTTCATATCTATGTACTCCATGAAGCCACTGGAGTTCCATATCTCTATGATAGGTTCAAACAACTAGCTGAAGTTTTCTACAAGAGTTCAAATAGAAGCAATAACCCAGAAGTTAATAACATCGGTCGCTATGACATAACCATAGACCGCCATAAGAGACCTATAAGTCTATAAGTCTAATCAACTAACACACCACCGAGAAGTCACACCAACAGAGAAGCTATGCATCACCCAAATACTTCTGGAGGCAATGTCCACGGACAAAATACTCCGAAATCCCCCTGCCTATATAGGAAAAGGCAGTAATTGGTGCTATGACGAATCACTCCATTACATCAAATTTTTTTCTGTATACTTGGAACGTATTCCCTACAATCTTACGTATATAAACTACCATTCCGTATTCAAGGTTTCAGTATTCTAGATTTTCGTATTTGCGGCATATTTACGGAACGTATTCCTTGCGATTAAGGAGTTTTGACTGTAAACTAGATTGTAAACATTTAAATGAATTAACGGTCATTCATAATGACTTGTGGTTCATCAACCCATTAATTTTTATTTGTAAATAAAAAAAAAAAAACAGTTGAAAAGAGAATATTTCAGCTACAAAGCTAAAATTACCGCTTACCTGCTAAGATAAAAATGAAGTTAACGTAAAGTTGTTAAAATTTAACAGCTTTTTTTAACCTCTCAAACGCTGATGAAGCTGTTATATTTCGACCAATTCACATGTTAAAACACTTTCAGAAGATTGGATATGTACGTATATTTATCCAATATACATGTAACGATTAAAATGGATGCTGAATTGCGTTCGTAGAAAAAATATCGAATTGGTGCTTAAAATCAATACACTAAATACAATATCGATATATCGAAAATAAAAATATCAGCGATAAATATCGATTATACCTAGAAAAACTATCGATATATTGCTAAATCGATATATTTTGCCCATTTCTATCTCCAAGTGCAGTCGGACCTCAGGAGCATCGAATCGTATTTAAAGCCAGTGTTTTGAGTACAGAAAAACTGCAAATTGCAAAACTTACAATAAAATTTCGTTTACTGAATTTGGTATTTGCTGGTTTTCTTCTTTCTACTGTGTCTTCACAACATATAAAGCTTGGAGAACCAGTCATTACGAAGATCATTGATTTAAGATAGAGGTCAGTGAATTAACAGACATCCAGACTGAAGTTGTAGACAACAGCTATTATTTAGTAACAAATCGCTTATGAGGGGACTGTTTGTTGTTTACCGTCGTTCCCCTCGGTATTCTGCCAAGTTATGGGCCAAATCAGTTCAGCCACGAATGTTTGCAGAACAAACATTTTATTTCCTTGTGGTAGAACCAGGGTGAATATGATTTGAAGGATACTGTACTGACGGTAATTATCACTGATTAGACCAAACACTTTATAACACATTTATTCAACACAAATACACTTGGCGGCATTTAACTGTTACATATAGCCACTCAAAAATTATTCAGAATGAGACATTGTAAATAGTCTGTCTCAACCAAATTAGACCAATGCGTCGAGTGCCAGACCCCCTGCCACTGCCTAATGCGTAGTCGAGAATCCCTTCTCGCTTTCGAGCGGAGGCCGGCCACCGACACAGCTGTCCTGGGTGTGACTTCCTGCACAGCAGAGTAGCTCCCACACTGACAATATTTATTCTTACATCAATTAAACAAAATATTCTATTCGTATAACCTCATATGCAAAATTATACATAATTTTACACAGATCTTATAAATAATTCTTCGTTATACACACTTCCAATTTTACTTTCTGCTCATGCTATGTTTAGCCTTAACTGGGTGCTTGGAGAGTAGCACACCTTAGAGCATGTTTGAAGGCTTATAATTTTTTAAATGTTGATTTTATCGCACCAGATATCTTGGCAGCTTCCTAAAAGGGCATGACCTTCGTAAGTCAGCCACGAGCGGTGCTCGATTGTGTGCTGTTGTGTGTGCATGGAGGGTGCGATTGGGGTGTGATACACCTCACGCGGCTCTTAACATAGTGCAAATTTTTAGTAAGTAGTCTATTGTTTATTTTAATATAATGCGTTCAAATATGTTTTTTAAACTAATCACTTTAATACGTAAAAAAGCAATGTAACATGTTTTGAGTTAAGGTTTTTTTTTTTTTTTTTTTTTTTTTTTTTTTTTTTTTTTTTTTTTTTTTTTTTTTTACCCAGCGTAGTGAGTGAGTGGTTAACGCTCTGGCCTCGCATCAATACAGCCATAAGTAAAAAAATGTTATTTTTTTAATTTCATCAAATAATGAGTCATTACATACCAAAAGGTATCGTGGAGTAACTGTCAACATTTTGTAATGAGATGTGATTTATAAGGCCACAGTTAACTCGAGTATATCCCGAAATCATTTCTAAAACAGCTGACTGTGTATCTCATCAACTATCAAGAGCTAACATACCTACAGGACCAAGACAGTTGAAAAGAATGAAAAGACGCCACAAAATTTGAGAGCATTAAATCGTGTTCTGTGGTTAGCCAATCGCGCTCATACAAAAGATGCCTTATGTGTCCAAGAGCCAGCGACAAAAAAACAAGGACTATGTGTTCCAAATGCCATTAATATGTTTAAGATTGTTGTCTGCCTAAACTGTGTGTTGTTTTAAATGCTGTTAGTACTTTGTTTGTCTTAAAAAGAGTTTAAATGTTGATTGATATAAAAGTTTAAATATCTCATTAATGAAAGTCTGACTTTTAATGAGTTTAATTCCTATAAACAAAAATGGGGTTTCTGACACCCCCACGCTGCCACTTATCTAAATTTTTGGTGCGATCAGTTAAGGGTTAAAGTAAAGTCTTTTTTTAGATTCATTAAGAAAACGTAAATGGCAATATTTAGAACTATTTTAGTGAAATGAGGAAATTTAAACATAATTCTGTTCTTGTATACTGCGACTGGATGGTTCCCTACTGCCACCAGCTCTGTGTCTCGCCGTTTGTGAAACAAGACACGCGTGCTGTGCTGGTGCGCACTCGTCGTTTCTGATTGTGTTAGCCACGGCCCAGGACGCCGGACAGTGTCCAAACCTCCGGCGCTATCAGCGAACGAGGCGTGACCGGGATCGAGAAAGGACTCACTCCCAAACCGCTGCAGCTGACGGACACTTCCACATCATGTCTCCAGAAATTAGGAAGAGTCTTTTATGTTTCAACCTGTGGTGATTTGGAAAGCTTGTCTTTCATTGTTACATGAACATTAATTAATTTATAATTGATTCAACATTAATTGAAATTGATAATATTATGGTAAGGCTGAATTTAAATGGAAAGCTCAGTAATATATCATTTATCCTTAATAATTAGCCAAAGACATGCCCGCGAAGTTATTATTTACATTGCTTTGTCGATGCATTTAGTATATAAAACTTGTGTATAGCAGTGTGAAATATGAACAACGTAAACATCACGCCCTACCTTACATGAGCCGAGTTTTAACACTTTGAATTTCTTTCCACTGTAGCCTGCTAAAATATTCGGATGTGTTTATTAGGATGTTAATCGTCTAATTAAAACTCGACTTCTTTCTATTTCTATCATACTCTACTCCAATAATCTATTACTTTTTCCTTAGCTAATTGTGTCTAAAAGATTACTAAGATTACTGAGACTACACAAACTCGGAGAGATAGGACTGAATGCATGGGAGCTGACCAATATTTGGTTTGTTTTATTGAACATTTCTTTCGCCGTTTTTTCTCTGCTCTGTATTAAATTTATTCTATAGTTACATCATTAACTCCAATTTTTATTACTCCCATATACCCTAGAATTACTAGTTACCTCATTGTAAGGTCCATACTGTTCCTTAATAAATAATTTCTTTCGCCGTTTTTTCTCTGCTCTGTATTAAATTTATTCTATAGTTACATCATTAACTCCAATTTTTATTACTCCCATATACCCTAGAATTACTAGTTACCTCATTGTAAGGTCCATACTGTTCCTTAATAAACCACAATTCTGGCATCCATTGACGTCGCATTGAATGTCGCATTAATCCTTTCGCAAAAATTATCAGACGCGACACCATATAAGTGGACAGGCACATTTATTTGTTCACCAAATAGTATCTGAATGTTCGAGGGGAATGTATAACTCGTCGGACGAATTGTCAACAGCCGTAGTCCGCTCACTGACTCCTGCAGAAAAATGCTCTCTGTGATAGTGATAAATAGAATTGTACCCAACAGATAAAACAATCAAATATCTAAGGCTACATATGGATTGCAGACTGTAAGTATCATATTAATTTTAAATTATCAGAAGCCCTCGGTCACATTTCTAAACATTATCCACTTACAAACAAGGAATCCTCGCTCATAGTGGAAACTGTCTTGTTACTCTACGGGTCACTAATCCATCTTGTGTATTTTCCCGTATGGTGTACAGCTGCTGCTTCCATATTACAACGTTTGAACTGCTGACTCAGTTACATGCGGCTGTAACATGACGTCAGTGAAAGCAAAGGAAATAAAAAATAAATTTCAACAACTTACGTTTTGCCGCCTGAATTAGTATTATCGTGGTCTAGGCCGCATAGCTCACGATCAATGTGTCCCTTATTATAACGTCAAACGTCAGTTTTCATTCTGATCCAAGCTAAAATTTCAATCTACTCAAACCTTCCGCTAAAATCATTGCCAGAAAATTAAAGTATTGTATGAGCTAAAAATTTACAGAAAACATCTAAATCGAACAGGTATAAATAAGCACCAGCTAATAATATCAATATGTTAATTATAACCTAATAACTATTTTCTGAGTTTTTTCCAGTTAATTTCTTCGTTGATGCTAATTAGATAGAAATGTTACTAAACAACGCTCATATCCTCTACTATATAGTTAATACAGCAATGTAGCCTGGCTGGGTTACGTCACCGTGGCATGGACATGGCTACGCAATGACCAAGATTAGCGTTTTATTAGTATTGAAGATTGTTTAAAATTAATTTAAAATTTAGAAATATTTGTCCACCATTTTAATATTACCAGTGTGTGTGAGGCCCATAAGGTATAAAATCGCGTTAATTATGTCAGTGTGCGGCCGGGGGTGGTTTCGTGACCGAGTGCGACAGCAAATCCCGCGGAGAGTGGCGAGTGGGACTCGCTTATAATTATCCGGCGGCGCGCAAGGAGAACAGCCGCCATCTAATGAGTAATTTAAGCGGGTCGGCGGCGGCTGCGCTATTAATTGCTCGGACCGCAATTAGCGGCTGGTGGGCGTGGCAGTTCGCTTTGACGGTCGCCGGTCCCTTTGAGGCTGGCGTATTAATTACGACTGGCGCGATCGGGGTGGCTGCGAACTCGACCCGCGGGCACGGCGGCTGGGCACGCACGCACGCGGCACGGCTGCGCACGCTTTGTACCTGCGCGGCCACTGGAAGGACGCCGACCAGCCGGAACAAGGGGCCGCGTCTTCCTGCAGGGTGAGCTCCTGGGCGCAGTGACCCACTCTCTACTTGCCGGCGGCTAAATGCCCTTTATTGACAAATCTTAGTTTAAATCTGCGGATTCTTGATGACATCGGTTCCTGTCATAAACAAGGCGATACTTCTGTTATTTACCTGTTCCCCTTGATTTCCTATCAAGCCATTATAGGGAAAATCACTTAAGACCTAATCCATCAAAGATTGAAATGTGTACATTTCATATAAGGAAAACTAATGTAAGTTGAAAGCAATGTGCAACAACCCAAGATGCCTGGGAGTGGTACTGAGTAGAACTTTCACATATGAAGCATTGCCAGAACTGCAGAATGAAAGTCTCCACGAGAAACTATTTATTGCGCTGGATCACAGTGGAGCAGTTAACCTCAGACTATCAGTACATCAGCAATGGACCTATTATTCTGTTGCAGAATATGCAAGCCTTATTTGGCGCTCATCGTCTCACACCAAACACGTGGATGTGGCCTTCAGTAACGCATGTAGGCTGGTGACAGTCTGCCTAACTATTACCCCAGTTTGCACCACCCAGTAACCCAACAGGAGTGGCTGCGATCAAGGAGACGACAAAAGTAGAACGGGAAAACGCTCATCCAGATACTCAAAGCTTTCAGAAAATTTCATGGGAACTAATTGGATCACCTGAAAAAGCAAAAGCGCAGTTGTGGAAAACTAAGGTCCTCAATAACGCTAGATCACTGACAAGTTGTTGAGCGTTTGCCACCTGGTCGTGCAGAGGATTGGAGTGTTTGGAGATCTTTGAATCGATTGCGGCAGGAGAGAGCAAGTCGAAGGCAAGTCCGGTGAAATGGGGTTACATTGATGCATTAAGTAAAAATGTGATGAGAATATAATAATGAAAGCATGAGACAATGCTCCTGTGCCCTATGTGCGCATCAACCTGCGTTTCGAGCAGCCCTGAATATACTCCATGTTGTGAACCATTGGGCGAAATGTGTTAATTTCTAGCACTTTTAGCTTTTAATTTGATGTTTGCGACGAGAAGAATAATAAGTTCAGCTTTCACTTTCATATTTACACTACGAAGAGAAAGATGTTGCAGATGAAGAGAGATGTATGAATTCCACTCTATATTTTCTTAACACTAATAAGTTGGGTTTTTTTTTTTTTTTTTTTTTTAATTTCCTCCCATGCAGAAAGAGAGGTTTGTGTGTAGGAGGGTGGGGGTGGAAGTAGGAGATGGAGAGGTGTTTAATAAAATATGATGATACCAAAATGTGAGGATGTGGTTTTTCATTTCATTTGAGAACCTGTGGAGTAAATCCAGTAAAATCTCTATGTAGTCAAAGGATCAAATACTATGCTACGCCTTGCGACTCCGTTTAATGGTCGTTTCTCCGAGTCTGGAAAAACCTGTGTCGGTGAAGCTGCGGAATTTGCTGTGGCGTCTCATGGCAGCGCTCATAAAAATTGTATAAAAAATTAAAATCTTGTGTTTATGGTGATAGCTGTATTCATCTTTTCATATTCCAGATCTTTCATCAATGAAATTAGAACGAATTTATCATTTGTTTGATTGATTTTCTCGGTCCTCCATTCCTTTGAAGGAGAAAGAACGGTTCTTTTATTTTCCTTGTCTTTTTGTTTTATCACTGTAAGTGTCATTAAGAACGATCCAACCTGAATTCGATGGCGAATGTTGCCACCTGTCTCTGTTATTAAGTTTCTAGAAAAGTGGTTTCTTGTTGAGGTAACGTGTAGTTTCTTAAGCGGAAAGTAGGTACTATCTTCGATGGCGAATGTTGCCACCTGTCTCTGTTATTAAGTTTCTAGAAAAGTGGTTTCTTGTTGAGGTAACGTGTAGTTTCTTAAGCGGAAAGTAGGTACTATCTTAGCATTTTCTTTACTGACTATGACAAACCACCTAAAGATCGTAATCAGAATTGTCGGAATATCACGAACCTCGATTGACTTAATTAAGCTTTCCGTTCCTCTTTGGATCAGCGGCAATTTTGCCGCTCGTGTTTAGTCATGGCTTAGTTTCAAATATCGGGGCTTACGTTCCTGTGGTGATTGCAGGCTTTTTGGGAGGCTTATCGTAACCATTCAGATTAAACCTAAACGGTTCCAATCTATTGCGTATGAACCACACAATTCATAGACAAACATTCCTATCTACAAAATGTACATAACAGAGTTTAAGGGAAAATCGTAACAAATCCTTGAGTAAAAGGGTCAAGACGAAGGCCGAAGAAAAGTCCGACATCCAAAGTCTGGAAGACGCAGGAAAAACTACTCGCCTTCAGGATTGTGATACCACTAGTGTTGCTGCGCGCATTAACTAGCCACCACTCTGGGTCTAGGAAATATATACAACGGGAGAAGGATCGAGTCCAGTCCCAGCGTAACAACCGTCCTACTTGCTGTTTCCCGAAATCCGCAAGGCGAACGCTGTGGCGGTTCCTTATCTCCACCTCATTAACTACACATTTCACCAACAAAAATACACTTATCACACATATAATGTATTTACACGTTTCGCAGACAGATGGCCACACAACTCCCAGGCTCAGCGACAAGCCGGTCAAATCCCAACACGTCGCATCCTGAAAAAAACAAAACCTTGAGTACGGAGTTAAGTTCAAGGAAGGAAAAAAGCAATGAGCTTTCGATTAGCTAAATACTTAAATACAAACTGTCGGCTATTCACACTGTACGAATGTTAAAATAGTGACATGAACATTCCAAGCTGTTTGACATACGATGAAATGCAAGAAAGTGCCACTATATGTTCTAGAAGAGGTTGAACAATTTCTATGGAGACAACCAGTTTAGGCCACTGATTCCCCATTTCTGGAGCAGTTCTTGCGGCACTGGGGATTAATGTACCGATGACACCACTAGAATGCTTGTAGAACAGCACATTCACGTAGGTGATAAGATTCTGATGTCTTCAGTAGATGAATTGTGACAAGTTTTATATACTAACAGCGCAATACGAACTGCCAAACTCATCATTCACCTTGATAACGAAAAACCACTTGAACCGCAATGCTGACTGCCAGTAGGCCCACCGGGTTGTGGATCTGAGTCGATCCACTGTATATCCTTCGTGTCTGTTTTGTCGGTGTTGAAACAAACACTGACAGTACTTTTACTTACCTTTATAGCAACCAGTAACTCTTCAACTGACAATAATAATAATAATAATATTGTTAGTCTCGGAGGAGCAAAACTGAACAATGTTTAAGGTGCGTTTATTGAATAATACATATTAACCAAAAGTTACTTTTTGTTTTTCATTTTATCGCAGTATGAGTATGTGCACATGTAAAGAATAAAAGCTACTTTTTTTCTTCATAAATAGTAAAAACCCTTGTCCTTTGTTTCCGACACCGATGTTATCAATATGTATGACTACGTGCGTGCATTATAATTTATATGCAAATGTTTGTGCGTTCAGTTGTGTGGTATACACGCGGGCTTTACCACCTCGAGAGAAGGATAAAAACTGGATCTCAACGCAAGTTCCTTCACGCTACGTTCGTTCTCAAATTGCCAACTGGCTGTAAATACACAAGTTTCACTGAGTAATCTGTGGCTCATGTGCCACATCGCGTAACTACAGATATGATGAAAAGATTTATAGAGGTTTCTGAAATACTATTGCTGGCTAGTTCCCTTCAACAGCTAAAACTACTCGCATACACTCAGAAGAAAAAAGACATGTTATTGGTCAAGGCTCCCAAACATTATTGTGAAAAAAACCTTATTGAGCTCATTTGTAATAAATAAACCTGAAGTGGAGTGTATAGCAGTCACAAAAAGGATAAACTTTTATTAATTAAACAGTAGCAAACCTTGAATTCCATATGGCAGCTAACATGAAACCGAAAGGCTTATTTCATTAGGCGTATTTTAACAGAAGTATCGATCAAAATGTTTTGTATAGCAGGAAACAAATGAAACACTTAAAATTTGTTAGTACAAATCGAACTTGGTGAGTGAGCGCTTATGCCCGAGTTTGGCATACGGGAGTACGTGGATTCGAATCCCCGTCGGAGCATCCAGATATCATTTTTTCATGGTTTCCCGAAATAACTTCAGGCGAAGGTCCAAATGGTTCCCTCAAAATGCCACAGACAATTTCGTCTAATTCGTTGTCTCAGCCCTCTTCCACCTTTAGTGACCACGACGACGACGAAGTGATGAGACGAATAATAATAATAATAAATAAAAAACGCTACGTATTACGAAGATGTTGACTATATTGGATAAAATACTTATACCTAAAATTATCGTATATTGTTTCAGGAGATGGTAGTACTAGCCCAACGTGCTGAAGGTCGCCAGTTCGAGTCAGGTGACAGTCATGTGTGTTTAAGTGCTGTGTTTGTGAATTTTATGTTCGTCCTGTGTGTGTATAACTAGTTGGAAAAATGCATACTGGAAAAAACTGAAAGCATTGGATTGAGATGGCTGTATGGCCTCAGATGCCGAAAGCCTATCCCTCCCCCCCCCCGCCCCCCCCAAAAAAATCCTTGTCAGCCTACCTTTTATCTTTTATTGACCGAGGGTGGTAGGTGAACGGTTAACGTTCTGGCCTCGCATTCGGGAGGACGCCGGTTCGAATCCCCGTCCGGGCATCCAGATTTGGGTTTTCCATGGTTTCCCCAAATCACTCCAGGCAAATGCCGTGATGCTTCCTCCAAAAAGGCCATGGCCGAATTCCTTCCAGTATCTTGCCCCCAGTCCAATACCGCCTCTAATGACCTCGACGACGACGAGTAGAACAAAAAAACAGTTCTAAACACATTCTATTCACGTTGCCCGAGGGTTTATAATGCTTCCACTAAGCCCCTCTTCTTGGAGCAAGAAATTAAATGGTAGTAATAAGTTGCAAATTTCCATGATTAACAATTCAATCATTAAAACAATTTTTGTCTGGTAGTCTTTATAATGAGGGGTTGATATTGATAATTCAAGGTCTCGAGCCTAAATTCCGGCACTGCAAGTAATTTGAACTGGTTTTGTTTCATTCGTATGATACACAAGGATGCTCCGTCGTTAGAACTCCACTTTAAACTGTAGATCCAGGAAGAAAGGAATTGTCCATCCTGTCTCTGATATACTGGCTTAGTAAACCTCCTACGGCAGAAAAAAATTAACTAAGAAGTGATGAACAATTTATCAAAAATACTAAAATATTTTATATTTCAGTGCAAATGTAGGCGTGTGCAAGAAAGGGGATGAATGGGCATGTAGGGAAATTGCCACCGGAACGTGAGCTCCATCATAATACAGTTAAGTTAAAGTTAAAGCAACCCTTGGGTTGTGGACTACGTTAAGTTTTTATGTTGTATCAATTTCGTTTAGAAAATTCATGTCGGGATATCTTGTTACCGAACAATTTCCATAGCATTCAGAAACAATAAACAACAAATTTCAGTGCAGAGGCATAATACTACAATGTATCCAAAGCATTGTTCTAATTAGCACATGCTGTATTGTGGACCTATGAAGTGTTACCTTTTAGACTTTAGAGGTCTCAGCATTCCGTGACATATCGGAAACTGAATAATCTATAACACATCCGAGAGCCTCGACAGTCAATAATATCCAAAACTAAACAATACAACCGAGCATAGTGGGTAAACGGTTAACGTTCTGATCTCGCGTTCGGGAGGACGCGGGTTCGAATCCCCGTCCGGGCATCCAGATTTAGGTTTTCCATGGTTTTCCAAAATCACTCCAGGCGAATACCTGGATGCTTCCTTCAAAAGGCCATGGCCGAATTACTTCCCGTTCCTTGTCCTCTAATGACCTCGATGTCGACGAGGCGTAAAGCCCAAGCCAAAAAAAACAACAATACAACACATTTAAATTGTTTATTAACAGTGCAATAACCATAAACCTTAGTTAATACAATTCCGAAACTGATTTTAAACATTAATATTATTTGAAACTGATTAGACATTCTTTGAGGGTAATAAATTGAAATATGTTCTTGTGTTCTATTGCTGTTTCATAGTTATTATTAAAATAATTTTATTATAATTACATGTCGGAAGAAAAGGTGATCGTATAGACACAGTCTCTTCCCATAGATTTTTATAAACAGAATGCCGCTTACAAACAATTGTTGCGCTTAATGTTTTTCATTCACCAGACAGGTTTCGCCATTATTGAGTGGGACATCATCAGTGGGATAAACTTCACGCGGCGGTCTGGAATAGCACTTTTAAACACCTGATTATTCGTGTAGCACTATTTAGCACTTTTCAGATTTTTTTGATGCTGCAGTTGAATATTCCGCCGGGTGTTTATTTACAAGACTTGTTGCTGCACATGTATACGACCATTTCGCCATGTGAAGATTATCACCATACATCCACCGATGTCGCCCGCCACCATAAGGGCGAAATGCGTCTGGAGAATAACAAACGTTCACCACAACAGTTATTTTTGGACTGCATTTCATTTATAAAAATCCGTTGGTCATTAACTGCTGAAAATAGCCTACAACCAGATTTATACTCTTCTCCCATGTTCCGCTGTTCTCTACAGGACTGTATTTCTGTCTGACACATTGTTCATATCAAACTTGTTAATAATTCCGCGATATGGAGTAGACTATTTATAATTTTATCACCAGTCTACAGTAGAATCATGGTGCTAATTAACGATGGGATAGTGGCGTTAGTTAAATACAATTTCGCAGTTTGGTGCTGCGGCGCGTTGCTTTGTTCGCACACAGCAGTAAATTATCTTATTAATGGTTGCGGCCTGCGGAGGATAATCCTGATCAGCTATAAACACTGAATTTTACTGTCAGCGGCGGGGAGGGGCTTATTCATTGGCCCGCCTCTGGCCACAGCACGCATTAATGCGATTTGCTCGGCTACCATTTTTCCACAGTTTTCACAAATTTTGTCCTACAAATGTTGTCACCACCGCTGTAGCTAGCTATAAAATGGCTGCAGTATACGGTTAATTTGTAAAGTGGATTCTGAAACAAAGTCCGGTCGGGTTATACTAATAATGGAACGTGCCATATTTCATATTCCGAAATGTCTATCAAATTGAGTGAAAATTAATACACTCTACTGTAGCAAAATGTAGGTTTTTACATTTCTGAAACAAATACTTTTTTGTTTGTTTGAACGTGTGCTATTATTTCTGTCAGTTAATCATGATAAAATTGTTCGTAATTCACATAATAATGTATATCAGAAAAACAATTTGTTAGCAATTCGTTAAAGGAAATTTTGAAAGTCTAAACATTTTTTGAAATTTATTTGATTAACGGCATTAACACATTTTATTTGTTAGTTATCACTGTTGATTTCTAATTTAATAATATATATTTTTTTTATTTCCAGGTAATGGTGAACTATCTTTCCATTTGATAAACGTGAGTAAAATTCGAATATACACAATTATTCTCCCTTTCTTCGTGGGCTTATCGCAATTTTGAGTCCTCTTATAACCTGTAAGTCTGTACACTAAATAATATTACAAGATAAAGTACGGCGCCATGTCGCCTTACATCCAATACATCCGTAGTAATGAATTATTTACTACTGTTATCTAAGAATGTCAAATAAATATGTGAAAGTTAACTGTGAATGTGATAGAAAATTGTTGCAAGTGAATGTATGAGTGTTTATAATAATCGTTAGTTGATCTTCATCTTCACCACATTTTATCAGGATTTTAGGGTCGGCTGTCTTTGAAAAGTTATGCTGCAAAAAAAAAAAAAAAAAAAAGAGCCACGAACTTACTTTCATATCAACTGCACGTTTTATCTCTCTTTCTTTTACCAACATCAATCCGAACCATCGAAGAACTCGTTTAGCTTCTTCTCGATGACTTTACCTACAATTTAAATAGTAAATTCGTATCTTATGTACACTTCTAGCGGAAGGTTTTGTTAAATCCATAAAACCATTTTACGCACTCCTTACCGACTATTCTCTAGCCGTGGCTTTGCAATCTTCTCATAGGACAATCAAATTAATGCTCCTATAAAATGTGGGCCTAAATTTTTCTAACGTGTTCTCGATCATTCTAAATGTAAACAAAATAAACATTCTCATTTAAGCTGAACTAACCACATAAAAAATAGTAAAAATTTCAGAAAATATTTATTCAATCTCTTACTTGATAAAGCAGCTATTTATTCAGTATACATAAATCCTTTATGGCTATTTCGTTAAAAATCCTGGTGTGCTTATTTGTAGAATATAATCCATATTAGTTGCGATTAGGCACTAAAAAGCATTTTATTCAATCTGTATGTTATGAGGCGTATAACATATGCTACCACCCTAATTTTGTAATTATTTATCATTTAAATATTATTTTGTTAATTTAATTATAATTTAAATATTGATTGTAATGATGTACATGATATAATTTCTAAACTCGAGGAAGTCCACAGATTAACAAACATTGTCAGTGGGTAGTATATCTTTGAAAAGCATGAGATAGAAAATCTTTGGTCTGGTGAGAGAGATTCTTAAAGAAAAAGAAGAAGGAAGGTGTGTGTGAAAAAAGCTATAGGTTTTAGACTGTGTCGCAGTAACATTATATGAATGTATAGTAGTTCGAGAAGTGTTGTACTATAATTGTATTTTGTTTTGATTGCGAGCTTTGAATTGACTATTTATTAAAAAACAGTTGAGAAAATACGCTAACAACTTGGTGTTGTAACTTATATAGAATTATCGACCATTTGATGAGATATTTTATTACCATTGAATATCTTTAAATATTTTTAAAAAAGGTGACCTCTACTCTGTGTACGT
Organism: Vandiemenella viatica; assembly: GCA_031002005.1. Taxonomy (NCBI): domain Eukaryota; kingdom Metazoa; phylum Arthropoda; class Insecta; order Orthoptera; family Morabidae; genus Vandiemenella; species Vandiemenella viatica. The sequence goes on along the minus strand of JARYHS010011408.1, from coordinate 83,318,189 downwards.
GGATCAAAAGACGACTTATTTAGGGCCACGTCGCCATAAGAACTACAGAGTTTCGAGCAAATAATTAATGGGATTTGCTCGACTTCAATTGGATGAATTTTAAATATTTGGAGGTTACAGGCGTAGCTCTGTAATAGTTCGATTTCATGGTGTCTAGCTGTGAACCTTCGATTCTGTTGGTCACAGTTCAGTTACCTCCGTGTTAATTCTTTATTCGGAGCGTTAATCTTCGTGTAACATCATTTCGGCTGCTGTACTGAGTCTGCAAGAAAATCCAATATTCAGATACTCGGCGCTGAATATTCATCACCCCCCGGGCTGGTGGAGGGGGAGGGGGGAGGGAGGGTGGCTCTACTCAGGACACATTGCTCTAACGTAGACGCGTGTGTCACTGAGACCTCGCGCCATAAGGCTACTCCACGCAGAGTGTGTAAACATGTGTAAGCTACTACAATAACATACCGAGGAGAATGTATCTACGACTTTTATTTTGTTTCAATTTCTGTAAAAATAAATTATATTATCTTGCATAGATAATTATGCCACAGTTCAGGTAACATCAATATCTTCTCGGTGCTTAATTGATTCAGTTTTAAGGCGCCTGATTTAGAGTCGCAAAACTGATTTGATTTAGAGTCGGTTTTACGAGTCTAAATCAAATGCGATGCTTGTTTTTTTTTAATAAATTCCGTTTCTAATAAGAAGTAAAATACTGTAAATATAATTAAAATGTGTAATATTATACATAATTTCATCTACTTTTCTATATAATTTCAATTTTTGATTAAATATTTGTCATACTATTCATTTAAAAAAAATACAACGTCAATGAAATATGCTGCCTGTAAACAAGCTCAATCCAAGGCTGCGCTTGTCACTTCTTCATAGTCTTTGAACAATAAGCCACTATTGAACTCCTTTAAGTACCGAAACCAGTGAAAATCGCTATGGAATCGTGAATCGTCGGTTCCCTCGAATTTTATTGCTCACATCCTGATCCAAATCTTCAGAAATCGGAGATGGTTGGGGTGGTTGTAATTCATCGTGATCATTGACCGCTCGTTTTTAAACGTTCTGACCCACTTTCAAACTTCACTATCACTCACAGCATTATCACCGTGCACTACACAGATCTGAAGGTGAATTTCCGCTGCTGCCGAGATTTTAGCACTCAAGATCCGAATTACAGATCTTATTTGACAGTAGGTGGGTGAATCAATTTTCTTAAAAATTATACACCTCTAAAACTCAGCACACATTCAGACGATATGGCTGCAAATGAATCGTAGACACGCGCAAAGCATGCTGGAAGCAGACGCGCACCTATGGCGATCGAGCATCATTCTCATTCACAACCAGGCGTTATTTAAAAAAAAAAACCTCGTACCACAACATAGGTATTAGTCTAAATAATAAGATATCGAGTGCATATCGTGGTAGAAATTTCTGTCATGCCTTTTCAGCTCCGACCTCGGTGATAGAAAGACTCGCATCTTCAGAACTTTGATCAATGGGTTAGAAGAAACAGTTGTGCACAATTTACAAAAAATCTAAAGCCAAGGGTTAACCCTTTAACAGAGTATGTGTAGTGTGGACATATACACAGTTTGCGGTAATTCGTCTTTTGTATTGGCACTTTAAACTGAGCACCACCTTGGCATTTTAGAGAAAAGAACTTGTGTGTTTTACCTCATCCTTATCTTTCAAACTCAACGTCAACAAGAAACTGTACCTAACTTCCTTTCGTCACATTAATTTACAAGGGAAACCACTGCGCAGTGCGTAAAGTAATTGGAAACTTTCTTACTCACTTCAAACGGATCTTCTGAAGCAAAGATCTTCCTAAAACGTTTAGACCACTCTTACAGCATCATCTGTTTTTTGTTTTTCTACTACAGACTTTGAAGGACTTTAATATTTATGATCTGATTTACAAGAAACTTCATGTTTAGATGAGCTCGAGTTGATTTCACTTTGACTTCTGGCTGCGTACTGAGGGCATTTTGTTTCAACGGTTTTAGAAATTAAATTTAGAGAACGGTTCGTCTCCTAACGATTAACAGAACGTGCAAGAAGTTTTAATAGTTGGTAAATCGTGAATTATGACCGTGTATTGCTGCTTAAAGGAGCGATGTGAAATATTCATTGAAGGTATAATTTTCACGATAATCGTCCTATTTTCATACATTGCATAATTATTATTGTGTGAAACAACTTGATTATTATAACTTGTTAAATTTTGTGCATTAAGTTCATTAACCTTGAGTCAGTGTAGTTATAATTCATAATATGACCGTGGATCAACCCACCTTTCTGCTTTCAAATTTTATTTAATAATTACTAATTACTCGAACTTCTTCACCAAAGATTTACTTTAATCACAGTATTTACTCATTTAAAGATAGCTGGGTAACGTTCAAGTATATTTACAATAATAAATATTAATCATTCTGTTTGTTTTAATAAATTCTGCACTTAAATCTAACAACTTAGATAGTACAATGTTCACTGATAATTGTTCAGATACTTCAGAAACTCCTTTTACACTTAATGGTAAATGAAGTTATCTCAAAACAACAGTTATTAATACTGACGAACTACATGCATAGAGCACCATTATTCATTATTACACCACATTAACGTTTTATAGCAATGCGAGCGAGAATGATATATATCAAAAAGAGAGTAATTTACATCACTTTATAGCGATACGACTTCTAGAGTTGCAGGCAGGAAGGCTACATGGAGTCACAGGATTTTCTGAAACACACTACAAGAACGATGGTCCTGCACTCAGTATCCTGCTGTCTCAATTGGGTCTTAAATACCTTGTTGTAAACGGTATGTTGACTTGAGTTCGATGTTCTTATGGCCAGAATTTGTAGACCTACTTCCTTTACTTTAGGCTGCTTGTTTCGACTTCCCATGATTACGAAAGAATATACAGTTTCCCAAATTTGTTACATGTCTTACCCATCCCTAAAGGTCAGAATTTGTTTTGGAGGGGTTGACTAAAGCGAACCAGCTCTTGGTACCTACTAGTCATCGACATTTAAACGAGTCTTCCTGCGAATCTGACACGCAATCTGGTAACTATGAATCGAACACTATCATCTTTTCTATCCAATTCCACACCCGAAGCTTTAACAAAGTAATGCAGTGCATTGCGCCAAACACCATTAAGGCGTCACAGCTACCTGACTGTACAACAGAGTAACACTGTAACTGCAGTCAATCCAAAATAGTATCGAATGTTCACCGCATTAAATATTACATACGATATTGAGCCAAACCTTTGTGAGTGTTTCTGAACTGAGAGTATGAGTGCAAAGAATAAACTGCACAGTAGTATTGCATCGGCCTCGTCTCGCCGAGGTAACAACGACCTGCGTGTTGTGCGGTGTGCACTGTTCATTTCGAGAGCGCTGTTCGCGAGGGAGGTCGTAACAAAAAAACAGAGCTCCCTGCTGGTACCACGGGGGCAGCTGCCGGAGTGCTGAGCCGTTGCGGGGTGGTAATTGCAGCAATTATGAGCGGCGCGGCGTCGGGGTGGGCTGCGCTGGTGATCGGAACCTAATTGCTCGTTCGAGTGCCCACCATCCCTGCCCTCCCCTCCACTCACACAATTTTGTAACTGCACTCACCACCTGCCCCCGACACCTTGTGTACCACCAATACTGTTTCCTCCATACCCCTCCCCTGCCCTCTCAAACAGTTATAAAAGCCGATAGTAATAAGTGGTACCAATATAAGAAATTCTGTATTTTACTGAATTCGGTTTCGCCTCACACTAACTAGATGTAGATTCGATTCCTGAGATATTTAATAGTGTTACGCAATCGAAGTATGCCATTATACATATTGCAAACTGGTTCGTCTCTGTAGAATACATGTTTCAGTTAATTAAAAAACGAATAATTAACTATGGGATTCGCCTCGTTCATTGTAGCACTGATGTTGTGTCCGGCGCTGACATGGAGTTAGCTGGTTCCAGTCCTGTTTCTGGAAGAAGTTTTAATCACCAGCACATGGCAGGCAGGGTAGGAGAGGTGGCTCAGGCTTTGTAAGCATTCACAGTTCATTGACTATCAATTACATGATGTTTATGTTGTAGTACGCCAGCTAAGGACGCTACATCTTGGAAGGATATAACTGTTATTATTATTATTTACATCTTTCTGTATTCACCACACTATTCCTTCCAACGTTATTATCCCGGAAACAGTCAACTATTCCTGGTCCGTCTGGCATTTCCAGTAGAACCGGATTGGCCGACCCGTCGGGATCACTTCCGGTTACCGGAAGTTCTCGCACTATTCTGTTAACTATAATGCTCTTATTCACCTAGATACGCCTGTGCAGCTGCTGGGGTCCCGGAGGTGGTCGGCCCCGCCCGACTACTGCTCGGTCCAGATACTTTTTTTCCGTGTAGTTTAGACACTTTGTCTGATAGGTTGTCAAGCCTGCTCCATAATTGCTCGTCCAGGATTATATCCCGTGTTAGCATGTTCCGCATTTCGGTAACGTCCGCTGTTTTCACCTCTTCCGTTTCAGGACACTCCCATAAGACGTGCTCTGGTGTTTCTTCTGCGCCATACTCACATGCACTGGTTTCCTTCAACCCTCTTTGGTATAGCATCTGGTTATATGGTCCGTGTCCGGTCATGTAATGTATTAGCCCAGGTGAAGGATTAAAGAATCCACGATTCAGCCTCTCTTGGACATTTGGAAACACGCTGTATAATCTTCTGCCTGTTTGGCTGCTGTCCCAACGGGCTTGCCACTCGGCGAGGAGTGCGTTTTTAATTTCCACCACAGATTGTGCTACTGCTCCCACAATATCCTGCACCATGGCCTGATTTTCTTTACGCAGCCAGTATATGGCTCCTCGTCTTCTGATCTCGAGATCCAACGGCCATACCCCTACTAATATTGTGAGTGAGTCAGCAGATGTAGTAGCATATGCACCACTTACCCGTATCAGAATGCTTCTCTGCACTCTCAGTACCGCCTTACGAGGTTTCACCTGCAGTAGTTTATGCGCCCAAACACTGGCCGTATACCCTACCAGTGATGCCAGGATAGCATCATGGTATCTTCTAATTAATATGTTCGGGAGATGAAATTTACTCTGGCCTATGCTTACAAATTTGTTCATGACCGCCTTAGCTCTTTCACACGTCTCGGAAATATGCGTTGCCAAGTTTAGGAACTCATCCAGAGTGACGCCTAAGTATCTGGTTGTCGGCTTCCTTTTTATGGTGATGTTATTCATCTTAAAAATTGGATCCCGCTCCAATTTACCTTTTAGTAGCATCATTTGGGTCTTCTTTGGTGCAAGGCTCAGCTTAGCCTCCAAGCACCATGCCTAAAGTTCTTCGATCACTACCTTGGATTTATCTTCTATATCTTGTCTGGTCCGACCTTCAATCAACAACAGGAAATCGCCAGCAAAGGCGATCAGCCCCAGCAAGCCACACAGCCCCTGCAAACGCCTAAGAGCATCTTCAAAAACTAAATCCCAGAAGACTGGCCCACTTACTGAGCCCTGGGGACAGCCCTTAGTTTGATTTTTATCTACCTTCCCTCGTGGACATCTCAATGTGGTGAATCTAGTCTTACAGTAATCCCGCAGTGTATTATACAGGTTACTTGGACACTTGATTTCCCTTAGGAGGCGGAACAACATCGGCCACCATAAATTGTCGAAAGCCCCGGAAATATCTATGAAAATTCCTATTACTTACATCATAGAACTACATCTAACTAAATTTACCGCCCTGTTTACTGCGTCTTCGGTCAACCTACCTGCCCGAAAGCCATATTGGTTCACGTTAATGCCTATTTGGCTTCTGTGATAATGCAGTTTGTTAATCAATACTTTTTCTTGAACCTTTCCAAGGACGTTTAGCAGGCAGATTGGCCGATACGATTTTGAGTTTGCCAGATCCCTGTCTCCCCCTTTGGTCAATTTCATGTCTTCACTTTGCTTCCAGATATTTGGAACCCGGCCTTCCTGGAGGCACTTGTTAAAAAGCCTACATAGTGGGAAGACCAGTTGGACTATTAGGGCCTGCAACACTTCTGCTACTATGCCCATACTGTTTATGGCCTTTACTACCTCGTATACTGTTATGTCCTCCCATTGCGATTCAGCTACATAAAGCTGAGATTGATCACTCCGCACGTTTCTCTACCTTCCTCATCATCAGGTAGTAGCTGCCTTAATAATTCCTCCACTGTTGTAGTCCAATTTGTGGTCATGATACCTTCCTCAGTCCTCATAGTGGCTAACGTAGTAGATGGTCTTATTTTTCCGGCAACTATCTTATACGGGATGCCCCAGGGATCTGATCTAAGATTGGATCTGACATATGCCTCCCAGCTATCTGTTTTAGTTTTTAAAAGTTGCTGCTTAAAAGCTTCTTTACTTTCCCTGTATCTATTATTCAAAACAAGCCTATCAGCCGCCACAGCACAGCGTTGGTACTGCCTCCGCACCCTTCACATTTTCGATCTCATTCTGTGCAGTCTCTCATCCCACGCTATATCCTTCGCCCTTTTTACCTTTTCCAGTGGAATACTGCCTTTCATTGCTGTTTGGATGGACCTTGTCAGTTCCCTTGCTATATGGTCCACGTCATTGCCCTCCAGCAAGTCCACTGGAATATGGAAACTCTCCGGAAGTCTCTGGCATACCGCCCTTCTGATATTATAGCGAAGTTTAGTATTCCCATTACTAGCACACAATACCTAAACACCAGACTGTGCTTAACGCCGCTCGGCAGTGCGTGTATGCGTGGCGTATGACACTTTTGTTAGTCATTCGGCCGTTGGATGGGACGTTAAACTACGCGAGCCATCGTTGTATGTCGGAAGAGTAGGCCTAAATGGGACGATTTCATACTCTAACTTCCTCATCTCTGATTTCATACGACACTCCATACTGAAGACAATCTATCACATATACCCGCACATAAGAATACACACTGGTGAGGCAGCTGGTAACTACCACGGTTCACCTTCCGAGGAGAGTTTCCATCGAAGGGTACAGTCTCCATGGTAACCCCATATACTAGGAATCGGACATGACATCATAACAAGAAGAATAACCAATTACCAATATGCAAAAATCACATCTTAGAGTAAATCAGTGGTGTGATTTGAATGTATTGAAGTACTTTCTCAATTTTTTGTAGGGGTTTCTTTCACTTCAAATACCAACAGACCCAGCTATCAGCTTTTCCACGAATATCTGATAATAAGTGTTAGGGTGGATGCTATGTCGAGAAGCAATTGTGTGTCTCAACTGCAGCATCCAAGTGCCTAACAACGGAACCAGAAATGCATACTCTTTTTTTGGTATGGCTTTACGCCTCGTCGACGACGAGGTCATTAGTGGCGTAAAAGGGCTGGAGGAAAGGAGCGGGAAGGAATTCGGCCATAGATGCATTATGGCATTCACGTGGAATGATTTCGGGACAACAAGGGAAACCGAAATCTGGATGACCGGATAAGGATTTGAACCAGCGTTTTCCCGAATGCGAGGATAGAGCGTTAAGTCTCACCCGCTACGCTCGGAAACAACACACTCAGTGGTTTTATAACTCAACTGCAGATTCGTCTCTATTTTTGAACCATACAATATCACTGTTCCAAACATTCCGTAGAAATAAACGATAATGGAATTTTGGAAACAGTTACTACAAAATCTATTTTTTACCAACAGCAAAAAAATTTTAAACCAACAAAATTTGTTAAAGATATCGAATTAGACACTGCAGTTATGATTTGTAAGATTCAAATTGAGTTTTGCTTCAGTTTATACTAGACATTGTCTATAAAAATAGAACATCGTCGAAATTTTAAAAAACTGTGTCTGTCAGAATTATGACTGGACTAGTTTAAACGCCCGTCGAAAATGACGGGCATCACCCATAGTGATGATAGAAATTGAACCTGGAAAAGGTTCTAATGATAAACGAATAATTATTATCTTTCTTAATATAGTCTGTTCGGGTGACTAGCCGAGTAACCAGCTCCACTCGGTTAGGCACCCGAACAGACTATATTAATTCTCAACAAAGAGAGAAACTTCGATCTTATTATGTTTCTTATTGATATTTTTGGCGATGTTAGTAAACTTTCTTTGATGAGATTCTTGGAGTATTTGGTTAGGATGTTTTTAAATAACTCCATTTGATTTTGTTTCACCGAAATTTTGTTGTTATAAAAAAAATTAAGTATAATTTCAATAATGAATAACTATCATTTATTTGATTTATTTGTTTCATTAATACCAATGTTTCGTATAAAATTTCTCTGGATTTTAATAAACTTCACTGTTTGTTATATTCTGTAAAAAATTTCTCAGGTTATGTTGTCACTTGGTTTTAGTAAATACTGCAGAGAATACAACGTAAACATTTAATTTAAACGAACGTCACGTTATATTTTTTTATATCTCTACCTCGCATTATAATTTTATCTCTGCTACACAGCGGACAATTGCCTTTAGCTGTAATCGCAATTACGCTTTCTTTTAACAATGTTAGTGCAAATAAAATAAAATTCAATTATTTATTTGAAATTTGCACTTCCTTATAACAGTATAAACGCAAATAAAGTCAATACAGATATTCATATGATTTTGCTGATTTGCCAAAAAGCGCTGTGGTGGCAGTCAGCGAAACTACCACTTCCAGCATTATCGAGACTCGCTGTGGGTTGCCGATCTATTGAGGTGCGCAGGCTCCAGGCTCAACGCATTTTATTTAAATGGATGCATGTCTCAAGTTCTAATTTCTCCGAAATTACATCGCTCCTTTGTTGTTTTTATCGCTTATGTTAAACATTAGAAGTGACTGATTCTCATGATTCCAATCGCAAACATAACACTGTCGTCTAGTTTACGAATTTTTCATCGTTTTTTAATAAATACTGGATAAAATGTTGTTTAACCTAAAAAAAGAATAAAGTAAGATTGTTGGTCAACAATTACGGTTTCGTGAACGTTTGACGACTTACTGGCAAGCGTCAAACGAATATTGCACTCTCTGCGTTTTCATTTCCTCCTTCTACCAACTGAAATGAGGATCTTCTAAAGGTTGTAATAAACACAGTAAGATTTTTATTTTTTCGTATATATTTTAAAATATCATTCAAATTAGCAATACGGGCATTATACTCAAAACTAATAAGATAATTCTGATCATTCGGAATATTGCCAGGATAATGGTTTATGTGTGTTCTTAGATTTATCCCTAAACTGTTCCCTTTATTCTCGACATTAATGAATTTTCACTATGTTTAACTACTTATCTTAACCATCACATTTCATTATTGCTCCAGTCACACGTTCTACTCATAATCACCGAGCACGGTGCATGACTGGTACGCTCTTGCCTGACATTGGGGAGGACGCAGGTTAGAATCCCCGCCCACCCATCGGGACTACGGTTTTCTGTGGTTCCTGAAATTATTCCAGGTGAAGTCAGAAATGCTTCCTTCAAAGGGCTATCACTGAATTTTTTCCGGTTTCTTTCTGCAACTACTTTCCCGGCTCTAATGATGACGACGTCTACGAGGCTTAAAGTTATAGGAATGGGGAGGAATCGTACGCAGTACAAAACCTTCAAACAAAATTCCACAATGAACATTAAAGTATGAACGAGTCAACTCAAAGAAAAACTATGAATTAACGACAAAATGACAATGCGGAACTGACGAATCACTGAAACAGAACAATTAATGAAAGAGAAAGTGACCAAACGAAAAAGGTATGAAGAATAACAGCCGAAATGGTAACAATGACGACTGACCGACGAACAAATTAATAGTCAGCCCTGACAATATTTCTCGATTAATTGCCGAACAAAATAATAATGAGTCCCCATCTTTCAAATTCGGGATCTTACACAGATTCAAAAGTGATCTCAAGCAGTGTCTAAACATTCACGTTATCTTTCTTTGAACTATGGCGCAAGAAATCTCCAGCATCTCTAAGCTGCTTTACAAAGATGTACAGTACAATTCCTGACTGCACTCTTTTCTCTGTGTAACAATTACTCTAACATCACGCGACTTTATTCAATAACGGCAAGATAAAAGTTTAAGTACATCAAACGCATGCTATAATTTTATATGAAATGTTTTAATTTTCAAACTTTAACGTTTCTATTCGTTGGAGAGGTGTCATTATGGAAGATGTTAAACTAAACTCAGTTCACTGACAGAAATAACAAGTATTTATACCAGTGTTAATCGGAAACCGAATTAATCACCACAGACCTTTTGTCAATACGTGTCTATCTTTACAATGAATACTGGATAAAAGGGAAAATAGCGTCTAAAGTCATTCTTCCGTTTTCAACAGTGCTAAGCGGTAACGTCGGCTTTCATAATACTCAAAGTAATAATTACAATAATCCCTGAAAGATCTGGTTTAACTCGGAGGTAATTATGAAGAAAACATGAACTACATAAAGTCGGGAAGCTAAAGAGGCTTATATAACCTAACCTGGTGGGTAATTGTTCAACAATAGGGGCTCGCATTTTAGTTTGACGCCGTACCATCCAGCATTATTCCTTTCCGTACCTTGTTAACTATCCTTCCTTGATTCTAAATACTTCACGTAGATAAACCTTAAAGTCTCGATTAAATAATTAAAAAAGAAACTTTTGTTTTCTTTAGACATTAGTGTCAACAAATTTGTCTCTTCCGTTTTTAAGTGTATTTGTATGTAATTAACAGATTCTATCATGACAAGGAAATAAATTTAATATCTTTTGATAGGACAGAGGTAGCTTCTAATGTTTTATTTCTGTATCTATTAAATAAATCGCTTAACACCGCCGCACTGCAAAATTGATTCTTGGATTCGGTTGGAATTTTCTGGTAGAGAGGCGACGTAGGTTTCGTTTGAACTAAATGGGAAATATGCGCACACCCACTTTCATTTAAGAATACGATGAAATACTTCACCCACCAACCTATTTGGGCCTTAATGAGAGAGAGTTAAGGTTAGAGAAATAACATGCCGTAATGTTTGTATGAATGCGTTCTTCTTTATTAGTATTAGGGATTGGAATACATAGAATAGAGATTAGTTGTGATGCAAAACACACTCTGCCAACCACAATTTTGTGAATTGCACATCATATATATGTACATCGTTCAGCAAATTTGAGATCCATTTATTTCCTCCAAAAAAATCACCTTTCGGTTATTAAACTCCGAATAAAAGATACAAATGTAATTTATAGTAGTTTTCTTTCTGTTAATTATTTGTGGAATGCTCTAATAAATAAAGATTTTACTAGTATATTCATTAGTGTAAAGTGTGTTTCTAAAATAGTTTCAAAGGTTTCTCCGTGATTAGTTTTCCTTTCGTATTTATTTTTATGTTTTTATTTAATAAGTTTCTAGTAGTATTGAGCTTTGACGGTATGACACGTAATGCATTAAGAGGTTTCATTAAATTATGTTTTATAACTCCATTTAGAGTAGTCACTTCGGTGACTCTTTGATGCTTCGCGAAAGTTCAGGCGGCTCATAATTTCCAAGGCGTTCCGAATACAGCGCGATTGCTTGGAGGTCGTCTTGCCTCGGAATAAGTTCAGCGACGCGTTTCTTAGTGTAAAATTACGGAAGAAGGTTTTATTTCTCCCTCTGCACGGCTGTGGAGGCAGACGGGCGTTAATATTTGATGACCATTAAATGCAGTACGTTCTGTCGCCACTTTGTGTGCCGAGCTGCAGCTTAATCAGGCGCCCCTTTCGTTCCGCTCCGCAGCTACCTGGCGACAGTGGTCCGGGCTAAATATTGGATGTGTTTTGGCGGCGCTAATTACTAATGGCCGCTGGTCCGGAATGCCTAATGGTCTGTAGAGGCCGCGGTGTTGGCATTACTGATCCACTGAGGCAGCTGGCACTGCTTAGCGGATTAAAAGCTTTCCCGCATCGATGACTAAGTGACACAAACCAAGTCCTTCCGTCGTATAAGGCTGGTTTCACACCAAGCCAGTGTCTACAAATCAATCCAGTCAATTGAAAAACCGTCCAGTGATGTCGTTTCACCCCAGCCCGTTCAGCCCAGCCAAGTCACCTGAAGAAAGGAAGAGGGCTGGATAGAATTCAATTTGCTTTCTGCCTTTCAGACGGATTCATATTTTTGAGCAGGAATAAATGGCGGAGAAAAAAAATAAATCAATGAATCTATTGTGGATTCAACCAATCAATTCCCGGAGGGATATCTCTGACGCATTTATTAACTTATGTCTGAGTATGGTAAATAATCCGTTCAAATTTTACAAGTTTTGTAAAACTCAACGACTAATAATCATAATGCCATAAAACCAGAGCAACGGCTTCCAATATTTATAAATCAAGTGAACACAAATAAGTGAAATTTGTTACATTATATATATAGTTGGATAATGGAAACAAAGATAATGCCGTGAGGCACTGAAAATAAGACAGAATACGAAAAAAAAAAAAACCAGATACCCGTCACTTACCATAGATGAAGGCAGGAGAGCGAGGCGAACACGTAAAAACAAAAAAATAAATAAATTGAACAGTATTTCGCCATGAGTCTTAATCATGTGAGAGGAGAGACATATGGCAGGGGGATAGATATGGTCATATCCCAAACTGCCACATTCTCGCCCTCCTGCCTTCATCGGTGGTAAGTGACGGGTATCTGTTTTTTTCCCCCTATCCTATCTTATTTACATTATATATATATATATTAATTAAGGAAAGAGTTTTTCTAAGTTCAATCCGTTAATGACAAAAGTTATGAACTATCAAGGTCACTGGCATGCGACAGTTCAGAGTCTAGCTGCTAAGCTTCGCTGGCAATCATAATAAGTAATCGTATTACTACTAGATAGCAGCACCAAACATCACAGAGGTATTGATAAACTGTGTGTGTCTTCTAAAGTGAGGACCTTATCGGATATTATTGTTTCTGTTAGGAAAATGTTTCATCATTTCTAATTGTTTCGTTAGACGTTGTAAGCGATTTTCTACGTGTCTATTCCAGCCGACAAATAAACAACTGCTGCACATGAGCCAGTTCTACTTCCATCCTACTACAAACCAATAACCTCGCTGTTCATCGTATATCATTAGAGAAATTTCGACACTAATTTTTATTTATTGCAATACATATGCATTTCAGATTTTTTTAAAAAAAACATACAAACTACAAATTTGGAGTGCTTAACAGTATAAAGCTCCTAAATCGATTAATTTCCCAACATGTATTTTTAGAATGTGAGGGGATTTGTTGACGCAGTAAACTGAAGACATGTTTGGTTCTTCTTCCACTTGATGGGACTGATACTAACATGCAGAATGTATACGGTGTGTTGTCCATTGATAATAAATAAAGTGAGTGTCAGAAAAGAAACAATAAGTAAATCTCCTATTAGCATCTCCATAATCGAGTGTGAATTTGATGCAGTTGTATTAATGGGTGTTTTCATCAACGTACTCTCTTCTGCCCCCACTAAGCCTGCAATCCACGCTGGCTTGCAGAACGAAGTTCCCCATACACCCGATAATCCAATCACCTTACCACCTCCGACTCTCAGATATACAAATACTGTACACTACTTGGAACACGACGGGGAGCAACGCCAACTTTATCCTGAACGGCCTGCTGTCTAGGACCCAAACGCAACCCACATATATAGCATTATATGTGACTGCGTTGATCAAGCAGTAGGCGACATAAATCATGTCCTATTTTCTTGTAAGATACTACGGAAAAATGCCGAAAGGACTAACAAAGTGCAATACTCCTCTTCCAACCAATGTATCCATCTTGCACATCAAACATACAAGATCATAATGTCCCTGTTCAAGGATGAAAACATTCAAATATAAATCTAAGACTTAGGGAACCCAATAGGAAATGCTCTTGGTACACTGACTATCGTATACTATCCTAACAGAAGTATCCTCACAAAATGTCATCACCTAGACATAATACTAGACCGAGTGCCCAGTGTGAATCGTTAGTGTACAATTGCTCTAAACTTACCAATATATGTTTAAGTCACAGTGTCAAAATAATCCCACTAATTATACAATGAATCTTCTACAGTATAGGTAAGAGATATAACAATGTATCTCATTTCATGTGGACATATTATATTATATTACCAAAAATAATAAACTGGAATGAGTGTTGTAAATTAAAATGTAATTAACGTGACTATGGCCAGTAAAAAAAAATAACACCAAGTCTTATAACAGATTTCTCATATGTAATAGAGCACACCTTGCTTTTCTACCAAGCACTCACAACGCATCAGCACTTTAAGTTTTTTAAATTAATATTCTCATTTTCATCACTGTAACATTTACAACTCCGGCATAACAACATTTACCTGTCTCTCCCACAAAGAATCTTTTTTTTTATTTAGTTCACGCGTGTAATGACACTAACAGAGAATACGAACTGGACATGTAATCTTCAATTACCCCTGCTACGTTAATACTCAATAATTATTGTTATATTCACGCACGGGTACAGATATGAAAACTCACATATATGCAAACTATATACGGTTTAATATTTTCTTTATTGAAGAACATTCCAAAGGAGCGCGGTCATGCCTGCTTCTCAAAATCTTTGCTCACAAATGTCACGACTACTTGAGAAACAACCTAAGGCCGATTTTGATTGAGTTCGCCGTAAACAATCTAATAACCATGCAGCTACAACTTATAATATCTTATCTATTTGTCATATGACCGAAATAATTCCCCTTGATTGAGGCTTTATGGTTCTTGAAAAAGGAGTTAATGACAGCTGGGAGATCGTTGCAAATAAGCAACCGGATGGAAATCGGATACGCTCTTTATAAACTAACTTTACAAGAATCGATCTGGATTCCATGGAATACACAAATTTTGATATCCGTATCTGGACTCGTACCGGGTCTTCCCAAATACCAAATCTTAAAGTTACCGCTCAGAGTACAGGATCGGAAGAGAAATATAAACCTCTGTTTGCCGAACAACGTTCTAGGTTAGAGAACAAGAATTTGTTTTGATTACCCCCAAAATTCAATTTGCACAGATTTATGAATCGGCAAAAACGAATTTATTAAAGTCAGGAGAAAATTTTGGCCTACCAACTGAAAGGAAGTGGGATTTGCCTGCATGAAAGAAGCATTTTATTATTCCCGTGGATTTATTCAGCGAAAGTACGGAAAACCTGAATCAGTATGGCTGGACCTGGGATATCCGTCTTTACTATTCTACAGGGTGTTAAAAAAAGGTACGGCCAAACTTTCAGGAAACATTCCTCACACACAAACAAAGAAAATATGTCATGTGGACATGTGTCCGGAAACGCTTACTTTCCATGTTAGAGCTCATTTTAGTTTCGTTAGTATGTACCCCATGTTCTTCCACCTACGCTCAATGGAGTACGTTATCATGATTTCATACGGGATACTCTACCTGCGCTGCTAGAAGATGTGCCTTTACAAGTACGACACAACATGTGGTTCATGTACGATGGAGCTCCTGCACATTTCAGTACGCCATTCACCAGGGCTGCATCAGCGCATCAGGGATTCCATGCGACGGAGGGTGGATGCATGTATCCTCGCTAACGGAGGACATTTTGAACATTTCCTGTAACAAAGTGTTTGAAGTCACGCTTGTACCTTCTGTTGCTTTGTGTTTCCATTCCATGTTTAATGTGATTTGAAGAGAAGTAATAAAATGAGCTCTAACATGGAAAGTAAGCGTTTCCGGACAGATGTCCACATTACATATTTTCTTTGTTTGTGTGTGAGAAATGTTTCCTGAAAGTTTGACCGTACCTTTTTGTAACACCCTGTATATTGATACTAATTACTTTATTAAGTATTTCGTAAAATATCTGTACAACTTTTATCCGTGATGTACTTGGCATTATTCAGCTTGTTATACAGTGCGGCATTGTGTCAACATGATCAGCAAAGTCTTCCTATAGGCGATTAACTGAAATGCGTCCTACAATCGTGGGACCATACGGAGAATTAAATGCATATCAGAGAGAGTAATTTTAAAGTAATTTGAGTTCGGAAATCCAATTGCGAATTGTGGTCTTTCTTAAAAAGCTTATGTAGTCTTTTCAACACATGTGGTAAAGCAGTTAAGATCTTCAGGTATATATCATTGCTTAAGTGAATATTATAATAAAGCAACATGTGATTCCAGTATTCGAATGTAACAGTATATATCATAACAATTAAGGAATCTTACTCGATTTTTATTAAGTTTATTAAAATTTCATCGTTGTAGAATTTTCTTTTTGTTCCGTATGGTTCGCTTTTGACATTCAATTCCTACATCATAGTAATATTTCGCTGGTCGTTAAAAGGAGCACAATTGTTGTCAATCGTTTCTGAATATGTTTCAGATTATTTGTTCACATCGTATGTTTCATATTATTTGTGCAGTTTGGTTTAAAGTTGTGTATATTTGTGGTAAAAATTGAAAACAGTGCCAGATGTTTGCGGAATACCGCAAAAAAACGATACTTAAGGGTGCGTGGTACGTCAGGTCCAAGATATGAAAATCGGTGGACCAAGATTGAGGTTCCAAAATGTTCGAGCCAAACAGGGGGGTTAATAAGTATCTTAAAATGAATAAAGTTTATCAGCACAACTTAAATCTAGCTACAGAGCCTTCACTGACATCCACGACATTCTGCAAATGTGCAAAAGGCAACTAGAGGACGAGAAAAACAACCTGAATCCCCCATATTTCAAAGAATTCCATTACCGCATGAGAATGGTAGCGTATTGGAATTGAGTTATACAAACGGTGAAGCAGAAAGAGAGAGAAGTGGGGAAATATAAGCCTCCAGAGGAGAGAGCCGAGGGGGGTTCTTATTTGGGAGTTTTCTTTCGCAGCTGTCGGCCGCCTGGCGATTTAGCCACAGTTGGGGGTCTCGAGTCCTTTGCAATTCCGATAAACAGATTGCTTGCTGGCTGGCGACAAGTTGTTGTGGTTGGGCTGCGGGCAGGTGGGTTGGACGGCTCGCTACCCGGCGCCTGCTGCATATGCAAGCCCGCTGCGCGCCGCTTGGAACCTGCCCGCTCTACTGTGCTCGCCCGCACCTTGTGTTATGGAAATGGGGACATCTGTCGTCCGCAGACTCCAGACCCGGCCGCACCGCACATGCTCTGCTCTGCTATGGCCACTCCCCATGCACCTATTCTTGGTGAAATAAAAAATCAAGGACATATTTATGAGATCAGTATAAGCGAACTAATAGTTGAGCAATAGTTTAAGAGCGGTAGGGACGTTCATTGTTAAAGGTTCTGAACAATAAGAGATGCGCGGTTCTAAATCTGGCCGTATTCGGAATTTTTATAAAACCTTGACCTGTATAGTCATCAAAATCTAGAAAGCTTAGGAGTACCCTGCGGCTCAGTTTCACGTAAAAGTTCGTGTTCTCTTTAAACGAAAGCTTGTGATCAATAAATCCCACGAGTGTGTCGACGAGTGAGTTTCGCCATGAAATGTAATCATGAAAGTATTTAATGGCGGCCTTTTTTTAAGATGGCTGATCTCAGCAATTCTTATTTACGTGATGGTTTGTATTTGAGTACACTATGTAAAACTACAAGGTTCTACTGGGTTTATTAATAACAGTTAGTGAGTGAAGTTATTACAACACTACACTTTGACCTACCTCACGAAGGCATCGATACTTCATAATTTATTATTTTGTCTTGGTCGCCACCAGCGGTTTGACGAAGGTACTAATAATACTTACAGTTCTCTGTGATGCTCTAAATTCACAAGTTCACAGGAACAAGCTATAGGCAAGACACACTCACACATAGGAAGTACTAAGTCGAACAACTTTTTTATTCCAACAGTTTGTGTCTTACATTAGTACGCCGACCACCAACTGGAATTAGTTATCACTTATCCGAAGGTTACAAGTTCTTTATGAGTGGAAAGTTTAAACACAAAATACTCTCCTTCAAACAGCAATATATTAAATGCCGGTACAACAATCACCAGTTCACAACAGCACATTAACAGTTCTCCAGGAACGTCTCAATGTATTTTCACACCATTTGGCTCATCTTACGTTAGCGACGTCAAGCCAATATTCGTTTCCCGTCGCATCCAGTGGCCCGAATATGTCTTCAAGAACACACCACTTCACTTTCAAGTTACCGTACTTTTCCAGGGATGCTGCCACGAGAGTTAACACTTGACTGACTGTGAGTCTAGCACAGAGTGTCGCTTCTCGCTCTGTGTCGATTATCGATACATGCACAGATACTCTTTAATCATGGATCCCAAGGCTACTGTAATGTCACAACTACTAGTGACAGCAGTTTGGCTCTTGAATGAGCCAAATGGAAAAAAAATAGCTCAAAAAATAAATGAGAGAAGTTCTATACCGACAAAAAGTTTGTTCCCAAAGAAATTTAATGCATTCATTAGTGGATAAGCGAATGTATTGTATCGCATAAAAACTAAGAGTTATGAGAGC
This sequence comes from Vandiemenella viatica, assembly GCA_031002005.1. Classification (NCBI taxonomy): domain Eukaryota; kingdom Metazoa; phylum Arthropoda; class Insecta; order Orthoptera; family Morabidae; genus Vandiemenella; species Vandiemenella viatica. The sequence goes on along the minus strand of JARYHS010011408.1, from coordinate 83,299,657 downwards.
AAAATGCAAGAAGTCACTAATAAACTGATTACTCGGAGAATAGGAAACAGTCTGCCAACTGATTATCACTAGTTACATAACGAAATTATCTGGGAAATGACTTCGAAAGTATTAAATTTACTTCATATTCAAGTAAAAAAAAAATACACTTGTTACTGCCTTAGCGAATCGCCAGTCTTGTCTCGAAGTGAAGCGTAGCTAATGGAAAGAATCCCTTTTAGTGACTATTGTGGAGAAGATGAAACTGTTACATCAACTGCTTTTTTTCGTTTGTAACCTTATTAAGACATTAAGTTTCGTTTATGTACTTATTACTACGTTAACGAAACCCCAATCTAGTGTCCTAGCGAAAAGTAGCTAGTGGAATGGGCACTTTTTTAGTGACTATTGCGGAAAAGAAGAAACTCATACATCGACAGCTTTTTTTTTCGTTTATTACCTCATTAAAACACTCGATGGATGTAACAAAAGGTAAGGCGTATTGTTTATGAATCACTTCTTCTTCTACCAGGCGGTTCCATTGTGATTACTGCAGCTACGACACCTGTGCTGTTAACGCCAGAGATATTATGTTACCCCCTCAATACGCGTAATTATAATAGGCTACACTGAGGCATGATTTTCGCAGGAGTTTAGCGCACCAGCTCGCCAATGTCTTCCGCTAAGGCGTGGCAAAGCTACCTGTCGACGCCCGACAGCGTAGCACGCGCCGGCAGGTGAATACGGCCCGTCTCGGCGGTAAACAAGGGCAGCATTGTGCCCGCCGGAACAATGCCGTTTTGTTTACGGGCGCAGCCGGTTTTCTTCCCGCGGCGCTGCCCATTGTCCGGCGGACTGGCGGCCGGGTCCTATCGCTCGCCTCCACAGACACACGCCAGTCCGTAATCTGACGCCGTCTTCACCTGTGAAGCATCATCACATACTAACTAATAGCAGGGGGTCATGTTGATAGGATAACCGATTAAAAAAAACCTACGTGCAGGGTTATTCAAAAACAGTAGCAGAATATGCATTTTTATTTCTCACAAAATGTTAAAGATACGAATTAGTGCCGCCCATCGTTGGGTAGAGGAGCTTCAAAGTAGGTAACCCTCCACCATTAGTTCGATCCACTGCCGCCAACGACGCTGTTGTCTGTTTACGTGGAAATGGTGACGCCACAGAAGAAGCCGTTACGTGTGCCACACTCTGCAGAAAGTGAATCCGTTGTTGATGAGCAGCGTACATCCCGTCGTAAGTTCAATAAAGTGCCACTTCGCCATAAACAGATTTGCGATTGGCGTAAGAAATTCGTAGATGCGTGCATATTCAAAGGGAAACGTACTGGTCGTCCTCTAACGTCAAATAAACATGTTGATCGTATTCGAAGTGCTTCCGCTTGGAGTCTCCGGAAATCCTCTACACATTAAAACTTTAAAGATTCCTCTGTCCAATGATGTCGTGCACTTATTTTATCTTTTATAGTTTGTGAGAAATGAAAATGCAAAATTTGCTCCTTTTTTAATAACCCTGTATATAAAACTTGAAACAGTTTAATATTTGTTCTATGGTTCTTATTGTTATTTTTATTATTCATAAAATTACTTCTTAATATAATTATTAATATATCAAGCGTGGTGGGTGAGAGGTAATGCTCTGGCCTCGTATGCGGGAGGAAGCCGATTCGAATCCCTGTCCGGCCATCCAGATTTGGGTTTTCCATGTTTCCCAAAAATCACTTCAAGTAAATACCGAGATTTTTCTTCCAAAAGGCCGTGGTCGAATTCCTTCCAGTTTGTTGACACCATTATTCTAACGCCTCTAATGGCCTCGACGTTGACGTGGCGTAAAGCCAGAAAAAATATATTAATAATATGAAAATTTATATGTAGGATAGCTCATTTAATGTAATTCACCAAAACAATAGTTCAGGGTTTTATTTACTTTAATTTGAATAAACCAAATAATGGTTTATTGACATGAAACAGCTATAATTTATTCTTGGCCAGTCAATGGCTTTATAATTGTCGATAAAGCAAGAGAAGTTATGTCTGGCCTCATTGCTAATCAAATGGCATGTGTCGGTTCCGTCGGTTGAAGTGTACAGAATTTTACTGGCAAATATTATCGCCAATTCTTTTTTAGTTGCTACATCTGGCAGTTCCAGGAAGGGCTCGTTGTCAACGTTTTGTCGTGACCAGCATCCTCTCTGACTGGTCGACTGCCCCGTAACGGAGAGAAACCAGCTTGCAGTCTTTGACACCAGTGACTGTCCTCTCTGCGTCGTTACTCTACACCGTGACGCATTATCGTTCGTCCACGAAGAAGGGATTGAGCGACCAATGAAGAACTCGCTCAGACATCAGCTCGAATAAAATAGGCCTCAGAGGGGAAAAAAAATCAATTTAACATTGCTATTTGCTCATAGTGAAATCAAAGTCTGTACAACACGATTATTTTCACTCAACGATGATTTGTAAAACAGTTTCTGAGCATACTGATTATTCAAATATAATGTTTGGTGTTATTTGGTAATCTAAAGCCGCCATTGTTACGCTTTCTGACTGAACACTTTTATTGCACTTCGTTAAAAGCATCAATTGTTGCTATCGCTGAATGGGACATGACTGTTCATCCGATTCAGGGTCTAAAGCTTGTGTGTTCTTTTGCTGAAGAGACTCGACGGCTGGTCTCGAGATATATCACAAGTTGCATGCCCCGCGCAATACCCCCCTAATTACTATTTGGCCACCTCGTACACCACCCACTTTTCTCTTGTCCAAGCTTGGCTACATTAAAAACTTAGGCACTGAATGAACGTATCGCTTTAAAGTCAAGCCACTCAACGGATTTCGACGAAATTTCAACACCTGATGTCATCAACCATTCAGCTAGCACACTGCACCTAACAGCTTGACTCTTGTCACAATTCACCATATTATAACCGCTTATATGCTCCCAAACTACTTTCTCCTACCACCCCCTTTCAAAAAACAATATATATGTATATACTCACCATAACCTTTCAGAAAAAAAAAAAACACACGTACTCACCTTCCTGTAATAAAGAATATAATCCACAATGTTACAACTTTTTGGCTCGTAATTTTTTGTGTTTTTTTTTTTTTTGGAAGTAGTGATTGGTTGGCTGCTCTATTAGATGAACTTCAATATTGCCCGTATAAAAATCTATAACAGGTTTCTAAAATTACTTTAATAAAATATATTAACACTGTTGATTTTTTGCCCACAGTTTGCTTAAAAAATACATATTATTAAAAATGTAGATAATTAGAAGTTTAGCATAGTGCAATGACACTAACTTTCCGATATTTGGTAGGTGCCTTATTATCAATCTTAAATAGCCGCTTTCCACTCTTGGTAATCTGTTTGTTTTCTACTATCAGTAAATTGTTGACTATGGTAAATCCTCTTTCGGCTCCATATGACCTCGGAAATACAATTAGAAACTGCTTTGATGCAGCCCTTAAAGCCGGATACAGCATAATACTCGAAAGCAGTGAGGGAGCGGCTGGTTTTCAACGCTCCCTATAATCTCTTCAAAGATCATCTGTGGGCGGTACCACCCGTGTTGGGAACCGCTGATTTAAAGTCATCTTTGTAAGACATCGAAATTTAATTTAAAGTAAATATACATTGGGATATGTAAAAGTGTATGTAAAAATATACTTGACTGTCATGTATAACCTGGGTAAAACCTGTAGCGAAAAATGAACTGTACATCTGTGGGCGATGTAATTATTAACTGTTGCCATTTTATAGAATGTACTATTCCTCCACCACAGTACAGCAGGAAAATTGTTTCGCACTATACTGAACTACACTCCAGGGAAATCTACAGAGGAACTGTGAGAAGGAGTCTCATACAGTTAGCACACCACCTTTTTTTAAATTGTTGCTATTTTTAAAAATGTTGTAAATTGGTTCTCTTCATGAGACAGGACAATTGTGGAATGGTGCTTCCCTGTTGTAGTATGCCACTCCGTGCTTTTTGAGGTACCTTTTACGTAAGTTACATCTTTCTATACGGAATTCTTGCAAAAAAAAACCCCTCCAAATTCAGGCGTACGAAGTCGTGGGTAACTGCTAGTACCACCGTGCTCAAACAAAGTTCTCACCGATGTTTTACAATCTCATTTGATCACTTCTCTGATGCATCCCCCTATCACCCTCTCCAACAACAACAACAAAAATAAATTTGTAATTTTTCGTATCACCTGCATAATGTATCCTGCTCAATTGAATCAAACATACCTGAAGGTTTTTTTGTCTTTACGCTTTGCTTGCTGACTACTGTGGTGGTGCTGGTGGCAGAGTCGATTCGTGCTCGGCCCGGCGAACCACTATAGACCAGCTAGCTGGACGCTCAGAAGCCAATTAGCGGTCGCCGTCTGGCGCTGACAGCCGTCAGCTTCTTGCCCATTGGTCGAACAGAACGGTGCCGGGAAACAGCGAGAAGAAGACAATTTGCTGGCTCAGTTGGCAAATATTGGCGGCAAATTACCTTTAGGCATTTTTAATCTTAACGTCTCACTGCACAACCTTGCCTACATTTTCATCATATGATGGTGCATATGTTTAACGAATTTTTTAAATACTTAAACTACAGATTTTTTTTAGCTTACGTGAGTGATAGATTTCGAATAAATTCTTCTTTTGTATGAGTCAAAAAGTTCAGTGCCTGCAGAAGGCAGACTTTTTTCCAGATTCAACATTATTTAATTAAAGTGTAATGAAGAAATTTTCACAATTATCAACTTCTAAAGCATGTAGTTAATAACTACTGTTTTTGTGCATAGTATCTAAGGGCAAACCAAATCTCTGAATGAATACTATCGATTCCGAAAACGCGTAATCTAGTCACAAGCAGAGATATAACGCAATGAATTTTAAAAGATTAGTGTTTATTGTGATCACAGACAGTGTAAATATATCTTAGGATCTAAATTAAATCATCTTTGGAGGGTAAAGAGTATGCTGATTATGGAACAAAAATTTAACACCCGTTATAACTGATGTGCAGTGTTCCCGTGGATTTCAAAATATTGCCCTGATTTTTCAACGACGGAACCTAATGATTCAAAACAAGTGTAGAATATTGAAACCTCAAGGAAAGAGGGTGAAGGGGGGGGGGGGGAATTAGCGGCAATTTGAGATTCATAAAAGTCTGGTAAAGGCCACCGCATGAATCCTGGAATTGACCATGATATTCTGGTAGAGTTCACCAATTATTCAACAGTTATTAAGAAATTCACCACGTAAATGACAAAATTATTAAAAATAAAGCTCATGCATATACGATAGTTCAGAATCAAGGTGATACACTTCGCTTGCGTCGAAAGGAAGACATCGCATTGCCACAAGATTGCAGCACCGCAGAGATATTGACAAAATGTGTGCGTTTTCCAGAGTACGGAGCTTTTAGGATATTTTTGTTTCTGTTAGGGAAACAATTTATCATTTATAATTGTTTCGTTAGAGATTGTGAGTGTTTTGGTATGTAGATATTTCAATTAACAAATAAAAAAAGCTACAAATGAGCCGGTTCCAACTACAAACCACCATCCCTGCAATTCATCGTACGTATACCACTCACGAAATTTTCGCACGTGCTATCTAGCATATATATATTTCCTCATCCATTAAAATTAAAATTGTTGATATTATTTACCCATAGCTGCTCTTTCAGTGGGATTAAGTAATATCATTGCTCACATAATTAGGACACAGCATAGTACTGTGCAGAATTTTTATGGCACTTAAACTGATTCTCACTTTTGGCATAGTGAAGAACACCATCGGGTTATTGAAACCACTGGAAATAATTATTTCTATTACGGCATTACTGTGTGGGATATTTTTTTTTTTTAAAGTCCTTTAAGAATTAACTTCTTAGCTGAATTCTTTTCTAAGAATTAGATGGAACGTTTACACTATAATTAAATCTCAGTTACAGATTTTAATTTCTCTTTTTTATCTTCGTCAAATGAATATCTACATTTGAGCACTACGGAGCTCTGTAAAATGATTACGTACGAGAAGATCAATAAATCATAAGTAATCCCACACCAGAAGTAACACGCTTAAACTGATAACAATTCACATCACGAAACTATGGAAACTTGTTGCACGTTCCCCCTCCAGCCACCTTCCCCCCTCCCCCCTTACATAAATTTAAGATACTTATTAACTGCTGAGAATTACAAAAATTGCTACTCTACTTTTCATCACCAAAGTCTCGTTTTACTAACGCCATATTACCGTGGATTCTATCCCAATATAGCACATAACTGAGACTTGTTGTGGGAAAAAATCTTATTGGTTTTTGTCTCTTCAGTATGTTACGGTTCGTTTTATGAGGTAGCAGAAAGTTAACGTCACCCTTCAGTCTTTGCCGCTTGACATTCTCAGTACACGTGAGGCTCAGATGGAACTAAAGACCTCTCAAGCGCGACCGAGAACACAGTCTGCAGAACACTTTGCCCGGCACCGCTAGGTCGACCTTCCAGCACGCTCTTTTCCCGGCTTGAGAGCTCTTGCAGAGTGTAATTTTGTAAACCGCCCCGACAGGCGCTCCGTCGCCGATTACGTGGTCTGCGCAGACAATGCAGCGCCCTCTCGTGGTCCGGAAGTCGCCCCTAATACGCCAGCACAAAGGCCACCTCTCTCCCGCTACAGCCACGCTACCAGTTTGCTCACTCGACGCCCGCACAGGTGCCCGCCCCCTCTGATGGCTTCTAGTCATGGCTACAGAGGCGACATCGGAAGCGCACCTCACCCTTGTCATTATGTGTGTAAGAATCAACGCTAAAACTATGTGGGAAGGAAATGTTTCTCAACGTATAATTTCGAAGAAATTTTCATTTCCAGAAAATTTTCACAACGACGTTTCGGTTGCGTAATCTGAAGTCATCTTCGGGCCGTATTAATCTATACAAGTCAAAGGTAAGTAAGATATCGTGGCGTCTCCTATATCAGACTCCACCATAACTGGACCTTTTCTTTAGACGTCACAGTTGTTAGGTGCTTGTCGACCAAATCAGGTTAAAATCACCTGAATACGATTGCAGAGAACCCAGTAAGTAAAATTTGATGGTATATCAGTGAATAACTCCTAAAAATAAAAAATACCTTGAAAATAACACAACTGACTGGATGATTCGCCTTATTTATTGCTCTATCATATTTTCAGATTTTATACAATAGTGGATTTTTTTATCAACTGAAACAAACCGGTCATTAATTTACTGTCTTCACTAATTATTCTTGCGTCAGTTCGAAGGCTCCAGTAGGATTTTAAATTGTACACTAAGAAGCCAAAACATTATGACCACCTGCTTCCTAATTTGTTGGTTCACCTTTGGAACGCAATATAACAGCAATTCGGCGGGGCATGGGATCCGAAGCTGTCTGGCACCAGATATGGATGCACATATCACAAAATTTCCTTAAATTACAGGACTATGGTTTGTGGGCGCGATTTCTGCTGCTGTTCTAGTACAACTGTTGTTAGCATCTATGAAAATGGTGGTTGAATTACGGGGGTGACGAGTAAGCGAAAATGTAATGGAAGTCTACGCCTCCTCACAGAACGTGTAGATCGGAGTCTTATCCGCCCGTAAAGGATAAGCAGATATGAAGGCAAAGTGCAATGTTGGTGCATCACAAGTGATTCGAAGCAGCCGTATGGCGTTCCAAAAGTGGACCAACACGCTATTAAGCAGGTCGTCATAATACTTCTGCTCATCAGTGTAGATATAGCCACAACAGAATTGGAACGCGCAGCAAATCGAGATTCTGTACTCGGCGGTCTAACAAGAAATGTCACACAAATATGTATTTAGCAGCAAAAGCAAAACAAAAATATTTTTACTCGTATAAATTTATTACATGAGAGAAGGGAAGCTGAAGAAATAGGGGAAGTAAGCAGCCTGACTTGTAGCTACTTTTTTAAAAAAATGATGTGCCCATTGGTCTCAGCAACCATTTAGCAAACTGCAAACTCCCAGCTTGAATTTATTTCTTTGGACTAACTGTTGTATCGGGCATTCTCTTGAAATTGAATACAGAAAATAAAAACAACACAAGACGAACACAACAGTTAATTAAAACCACGCATGCCCAAGGCCGGACTCGAACGGGCGACCCTTACAGTGCGCTAGTCCCTACGCTACCAGGGCTGGCTATCAAATGTTCACAATAAATTAAAGGGGAAAATGCTGATCAAACGCGTGATATGACGTAACAATGCTCTGACGACACAGAATGTTATCAAAGCCTGATGTCGAATCATACAAACAGCACATAGCTCTTTAAAATTCCTTGTAATGTGGCCTGTTCCTGACTGATGTATCAGTATATCTGCGCTCAAAGACCTTCTCATTACTGCAAGCGGTCGTCGCCACACGTCATTACCAGCGGTATGGGAGCCGTGCTCTGCATGCTTATTGTGCGACTGTAACTTTTCATTTCGAGCGAGGGTGTTCCGAGCGGCAGGCGCTCCCGCAGGGTAGTGGCACGGTGGCCGGATTGGAGGAAGGGTTCTGTCGAAACAATGGCGCCGCCCCGATCGACTCACAAAGCCGCAGCCCAACTCCAGTTGCGGATACCAGTTTAAATGGCATCTTCCACGCCGTCTCACCGGGGGCTGCAAACGTGGGTCTTTATTTGCCAAGTTAAGCCGCATCCTCCAGTTCTGATTGGTAGCTGAGCCATTCCAAAAGAGACGTGAATTCCAACAACGAAGCAGTAAACAGAAATTTCCATGATTAGCCTGATATTTTAATAATGTAGAACATGGTGAGCCATTCGCCTTAAACTGTACACCAGGAATATGTACACAATATTGTCACATTAAATCAGAATGGAAAAAATGATTAAAAAATGGTGAAACCGTCAATTTCCATTGAATGAATTTAGTAGGTGAATATGGGATTACTGTGACGGACATACTTTGATAGTGTAACCGTCATTACAAACAAAATAAGTGACAGATCAGCCGTATTCGTCACGTAGTCAAGAATTGGCACGCCATAAACTTCGAGGGTATTTCTACGATAACGCATTTCCGTCCACTACTAGGAACCTGAGGAGAAATGCAAAGAATCCAATTCCTGGTAAGAGTCCTTGTACTTCAACAGCTATGCCGCATTGTCTTCTACCGACTGTGCCAACTAACTCTCTATTGAATTCGACACTCGTTGCTGGAACGATTTCACTGGTTAATAACGGAAACAAAATCATAGATTTACATCCGGGATATCCTTTCATTTTGTGATGTCTTAGGTCACAACATATCTTTAGAATCTCTCTCCACGTCTCTTAGACAACCACCTGCTAAATCAGTATTGTACAGTCTCTCACACATCACAGCTGCTTCAAAACAACAACATTGCTCATAACTTCTTCCTTATTCACTCATTTAAACCGCCAAAGCTACCTCCTCCGACCAATGACATGGCTATCTGTAAACGGAAACCTCCACTCCTTAGAACCATATAATATCCAGCCAATGCACTTATTAGTTATTCGAGATTGCGTAGAAATTTATGTTACTAACAAAGGTCTCTCTGTTCACTTAACGGCTAGACAGGTCATCCGCTCTCGAATTAACAGATAGCGTTTAATGGAGAGAGACTCTACCTGCCTGCGTTGGAAAACAATGTAACAATAATACCACGCAAGGTCTTCCATAGTGAAGACCAATAGTGACTTAATGGATCAAGGAGCCGATAGAAATTTTGACTAATACACGAAACTTAACGCAGAACAGTGGCATAAAACTCCATAAAGCATTGCGCCCTCTAATTCTTAATGCCTGATAACTGCAAACAAAAGCTTTTCCTCGTTGGCCATTTCCCTAGCTGCCCAACGTATGGAACTGAAATCAAGGCCCAAATTAAATAAACGTGGCTTTGATGGGCTCCTGAGTAAATTACTTGAATATAGTGTCCCCCAAAGTCTAATATTTGGTCCTCTGCTATAAACCAATTGTTATTAACGGCTTTTCCCGCGGACTTCTACTTCGTTTTGCGTCATACGGTTTATCCTGGTGATATACGGTGGCTTAGCACATCCTACGCCGTATATATGTCATAAAATGAGACTTGCCAAATATTTTTACAACTTCAGTAATTCCCTAAAATCAGTCAGTACTACAGATATTTCGGAGTGTGGAATCCTGTAAACGGTGTCGATAATTAATCAAACTATCAGATCAAAGATCAACTATACCAAAAATAGTAGAAATCAGTTATACGGCGACGGTATGTATCAGAAACAAACAAATATCTCACTCTGAGTTTATTTCGCACACACTTTTAGCTGATAACAAGAAAAACACGTTGAAAACCTACAGCTAATATATATATATATATATTACAGTAACTGGATTTGTGGTAAGATAAACAGGATGTATGGAGCCAATAAAGTTACCATGGTTATCAAAAACAAATTAATTTCGAACAAAAAATTTGCATTTTTGTTTGGAGTAATATCTAATTCCTGCAAATAACAACGATATGTTTTTCTTATTCTCATCCACTTTTTTCCTCAATTATATTGTGCGGCATTAATTCCAAAGGTGGTTAGAAGGTGTTAATGTAACGAAAACGTCGTGTGAGAAATAGATGAGAATTAAGACTACATTTAAAGCGTAGAAGTCTGTCTGAGGATATCAAAATACTTACGACGTTGGCACGCTAGCAACGGGTTATCTACAATGAAACTGGTTTTAATAATAAAATAAAAAAGGACAAAGGAATTCCTGCCCACTGCAGTCTTAGTGAACTGCATATGCGTATAGCAAAGGTCATTTTCCACTTTACGTAGAGGAAGAAAAGTTTTTGGTATCTTTCTTATTTAGCATCTCCCCATGAAGTATAAAAATTCATTAGAAACTGTTAATAGTTTTGAACCAAAGAAATGTTTTTACTTCTTAACTAATTTTAAGCTATACATAATTATTTATAGGAAAAATATGGTTTAATAATTCACATTGAACTATTGCAATCATCAGTTAACAGTTATTTTACGAGGTTTGTAGAAGCATATTTAGTTTTATATGAAGGAAAATTAAATATTTCGCTACAAATGTATCTATCTTATTACAAAGTTATGTTAATTGATAATGTTAAATTTCCTTTTTTATAGTCTTTTGGCGGTATCCTTAACTTAATTTTATTTCATTCTTTTAGTAGGAGGCGGGAGAGACCATAACCCAAAATTCCTTCCAAAAAAGGTCTCTTAAGTAAATGATGTAATTTCTTAGATATTTGCAATCCATCACGACTCATAATAATTATGCGGCGGAATATCATGAGGGACGTTGACACTTCAATATAGTGCCGCTTCCTAGCCGATAATAGCGTTTATTTGATGTGTTACAGCGACTGTTGTAACACATCACGGATATAGAGGCTGTCATCCAATGGTTAAAGTTCACCAGGCACGTATCCTTATCGGACCCACCATCAGATGAATGTTTCACCGCACAGCAGTAAACTGCGAAAAAATGGGTGATATAAAGTAAATACCACTACTGAACACGGTGTGGGATATTTAATTAAACAAATGGCTACTCGTTTTCGTGACTAACGGCAGCTGCAAGAGCAACGGTGGCAGTAAATTTGGAGACCATGGAAAAAAATTCTGCTGCCTCTCTCTAAACGTGTATAGCATATACAAGTGCGTTTGTTAGGGGTCAGAAAAATGAATGAAGCGAGTCATGGATGACTGTGCATTACATAGTTCTCCAATGTTAATAACATGAAGGTCAGGAGCTGTAAAAACAGATTCGAATTAACTGAGTAATAAGTAGGAATGTATATATAATCTATCTGTACTGTATAAAACGCAATTCTTGGGCATTATGTCCCAATGTCTGTCACACTCTGACGTCACGCTTGTAGCTTCCACTGCCCAACCAACAGCGGCCGGAGATGTTCGAGGTTATGCACGTTATTTAATAACAGTTCTATTTAGCTAAATGAGCTGCCGGTACACTAAAATAAAAGTATGTATCGAAATATTAATTAATAGTTGCTTTTTCTTAATTAAAATTCGTTTAATGTAGATTTTTCTTATTCTCTCTCTACAGCGGTACTGTTGTTACAGTAAGCTAAGAAGTATCTACATTACTCCATTTTCTAGATTACCAGCGTTTATAACCCGGCAATATTCTTTCCAACCTTACCAGGAAAGCCAGGTTATAAACTGCCGATGATGCCTTTTATTTTCTTTCGGCAGTTGTGCATATTAATGTAATGCATTTAGGTGAACATAATATTTAATAAAACAAGAAAAACCACACATATTTGGTACACCAATAACATGAAACGTCTATTCAAAACCAGATAGCCAAAATAACAAAACCGCTCGCAAGCTTAACACAGTCCGTGCTCTCTTTTGTCTCACAGCGATTACACACCTCTCGCTTACTAGTTGTATTATTCTTTGGCAGCGCCCGCTGACCAAAGATTACTGTCACTTACAGTCAATACTTAGAAGCTAGTCTTAGCGTACATGCTACACGTTATTTGATGAAAATCTTACTTAGCTAAGAAACGAATTGCTAAAATGCTGCGTTCAAAAGGTCATTTTTGACGGGATTACAAGATATTATATTTAGATATTTTAAGTCACTGTTATAGTATACACGAAGAAATGATTTGTCGAAACATTGAAACAAAAGTATGTACTGCGTTTAAATGAATATATTAATTATTAGTTCCTTTTATTACCGATGTTACCATATCAGCAGCATGTAAATATTTACAGTGGTCAAATTTAGATCGCAATACAGTGAATGTATTCGCATATGGGTGATAGAAGCTATGAATTCTGAACAGCAATATTAGTAGAAGTTGTGTTTATGTCGAAATGCAGATAGGTCCAGAATGGCAACTGACACAATTTTTACATAATAATTCACAATTAATTTAGTTTCGTAAATAATTTAAGCTTCTTTCATAATCGTGATTTACTAAAGTGATTTTTTCATACGGATAGATATAGTTCCGTATAAATCGTGCTGAATGAGACCTGGACCAGAATAAAACCAATAACGCGCGCTATTGCATAAGGTTTTGGTATTACTAATTTATTTTCAATTTAATTGATTCCCTAATTCTGACATAATTAATTCAGTAGAAGTTTCATCTGTATGGCTGTGTAAACTACATCCGAAATATGTACAAATTATTAAATTATGTTATGAGCATTACATAATAACAATTCTATTTATTTAGTCAATCGAAATCAATTGCCAGAACATTCCTTTCAGCTGTCATTTTTGACGGGCTTAGAGGCTAGGTTAAAAATAGTGGACTACACCGAGCAAATTAAAGAGAAGAGGACTATATTTAAAGTAGGTTATCTACTTCGTTGTAATGATGCAAATGTGTTTGGTAACTAATAAATCATTCAGCTCAATAATTATATGGTTGAAAATTTTGTTTGAAAACCCACTTTCTCTCCTAAAGGTCTAATGTCTGAAGCATGATATTTGAGCACGGCGTGCTCTGGTCGTTTATTAAATGCTACCGCAATATCCTGTAATCTGTTTTCCAAGACGCCTAATGCCCGTGCCTGCACAAACTCTGTCGGACTGCTGGCTAGTTAGCTGGTTGCCGTAAGCCAACTGCCCTTCACGCAAGTTTCACCCTGTATCGGGCACGCCAAGCAGAGCCGTGTAATTCCCCCGGTGATTGGAGTTGTTCAACTTGTTAAGTGCTTAGCCCGCTAAGACCTTTGGACCACTTACCAAGTGCTCTGGATACACGGCAGCACAACGGACCTACCACCGCCGCATTTGCAATTTGTAGGCGCGGTTTAATAAGGCGGATAATTGCATCTCTGACAACACGTAGATTTATGGTCCCTGGGACAAATTGCCGTTTGCGTGGGGTGAAACAATAAACGGAAGCAGTTGTGATTTAGTGCTGCGATGACGTACGGCAAAATTATACGTCTGCAGTGGACCGTGACAATTTGTTTGCAATAATTGATCCGGGGAAGCATATAGAGTGCGGGAAGGGTCAGCTCATAATTTCTCCCCAGTCCGTTTGTGGATGATGGCTTTTCACCGTCAGTAGGAAATATTTGTTAACCTCTTTGACTCTTTCCTCCTAACTTAAATCTATACAAACAGTTTATACGTTTACCGCTGTTACTTTAGATGTGGCACACCACCGAGAAAAGGCTATAATATTTTCAACCATCCAGTATCCCTAATCAAGAAGCACACCGATTGTCTTCGCACTGTAAATTATGTATGAAGAAATTATAAAGAAAGCATAGCATCCTAAAATCATGCGTTTATTTAGGCAGGACTCAAACCATTTGTTATTATTAAAGCAACAGCAAAGATACTCATTTAAAAATTTTAATATTTAAGCAGTTCTAGAAAAAATCACAGTTTTGTATCTACATCTACATATAAACTTCGCAGTTAACAAAGTTGAGGGTGGAAGAGGGTGCTTTGCACCAAAACTAATCTCCACTCGGTGCATTCCAATCCTGAATGACACGAGGAAAGAAAGAATTCATATATGCATCAGGGCGGCACCTTATTTCTCTAATCTTATTTCTTCTATCATTGCGACCCAAAAAGTTTTGTGGACAAAGTATTTTATTGCACTCGTAAATGAAAGTGGATTTATGCATATTTACCAATAAGTACAAACGAAACCTACGTCGTTTGTCTAGCACTGAATCCCAGCCCCATCTACGAATCAATTCTGTGACGCTATCTTCAGGACCGTGGCAAACAGTCACGAATCGAGTGGCTCTTCTCTATAGTTTCTTTACTCTTTCGATCAATCGTCTACGAAACGTATCAGAAAACGGCACAACAGTAGTCCAAATGTGGACACACGAGAGTTTTTTATGCTATTTCCATTGTTTGTGCATCACAATTTTTGAAGATTAGAGATATGAATCACAGCCTAGAATTAGCTCTACCTACTACCGAATTAATGTGCAGGTTCCGTTTCATGTTAATTTGTATTGTTAAGAGCATATACTTTCAGCGAATCGACCCTATCAATAACTGTTTAATTTGCATTAATTAAAAAAAAAAACTTGCACTTTTTTCAATTTCGTATAAGTTTCCGTTCATCCCATCATGCCGAAATAACATCGAGATCGCGTTGAATTTTTAAGCAATAGGCCGAAATCCTTATTTCTCTCTAGAAGACCGCATCATCAGCGAACAATCTAAAATTGCTATTGATGTTGTCCTCTGAGATCGTTTATAAAAATCAAGAAAATGTGTGATCATATTAAACTCATGTAAAATCTAGATTAGAATAGGCTTCACCATCAACGGTATATGAAGTTTTCAGGCGTTTATTTGAATTGGAGGGTGTACACTTCCTTATGTTTCACGTGTAAAATAAGTATTCTGAAATAGTCTTATTACGAAAAAACTACAAAATCGTTCGAAACCTGTGAATTAAATATAAAACGCAGGGCAAATGTAAGTCATTCCTCGAACATTTAGGACTCCGTACTCGAATGAACTTAATAGACATATTTTATGCGTTGTATGTTGGAAGACAGTCAGTTAATCCAAAAATCAATGCTTGACACGTTTCCAGATTAGTAAGACGAGTCTGCTCCACGGATCCTAACACCGCACGATGTTGCCAGTAGAAACGCTAGTGCAATCTTCAGCTTCCAATTAAATTTTCTTAATTTTTTACTTAACTCTAAACATCTATTCCTCACATGTTTATACACTCATTTTATTTCTATGAAATACTACCTGGATAAAATTTTTAATACCTTACGTTTCTTTTTCCTTTCGTTAAGGAACCCCAACGACAACAGCAGAAGACTATTAATACTAATTAGTTTCTCGTCATTGATTATTATAAATTATTAAATATGTATTGTAGAACACTGATTAATATTAAAAATATGAAATTTTTATCCATACTATTATGCTGTAAAATATATCGAACTGAAAATAAATTCTAATATTTGCTATGTCTTACCAAAAAATAACTCAGAGTAAATTATTCTCGCCATGATTTTTGAGAAAAATTAATGATTCCAATAGAATTTTGTACAAAATTGCAATGACTATTCCTCCAGTTTGTGTATATAAATTTTCTATCTCGAGAAGCAATTTCTCCTAGGTAGTCAGAGTGTTTTTAGCCTTACTTTCACAATTTTTTTTATCATATTTCGTATTTCACAGAATTAAAAGCATTTCCTACATTCAGGATAGAGGATTTGGTTTTCTTCCAAGAATTTTGGTACACAACCTGCTTATTAGGAGTATGTCATCAAATCTCATGTTCCGTAGGGAATTTCTTCTACCATCCGTGTTACATCCGCTAACGTTGAACAGAATGCCAAGCACAGCAATTAATTTTAACGATATCACCCAAACATCCAAATTTGGTGTTTTCCATGGTTTCCCCAAATCACTCCAGGTAAATTACTTCAGAAGATCATGGCTGAATTGATTCCTATTCCTTGTTCCTAATCCTTTCCCGCCTCTAATAAGCTCGATGTCAGGGAGGCATAAATCCAAAATCAAATCAAAACAAAAAATAAGTAGTTAGAGGCGAAACATGGTGTATGCATCTTTTCTTACTTTCAATGATAGACGAAAAACTGAGTTGTTTGAGCCAACAGCTTTCCGCAATTATATTTTTCTCACCCTGAGTGGGATTTGTTGTATTGTTAGAGGAGTTACATTGTGTGGGGACAGCGAGTGGTGCGGTATTCAAGAGGAACATGGCAGCAACACTCGCGACTCCTGCGCGTTGTTATTGTCGCCCTGAGGAATTTAATTTGTCGTGGTTCAGCTGGAATGTATCCATCCAGGGAGCAACAATTACACTGGTGGCGTTGTCAGCTTCAGTCCATGTCACCCCTGTTACTCTACATGTTGGAAGCTACTGTAACAGGCCTGACCAGAGAGCCTATTTTCAGGGTGATGCAGAAAGGAAGTGCTTCATTCAGTGCTTTGCAATCTAGTTCTCTTGTCAATGTAATACAACATAACATGGAAAAGGAGTAGGCTCTTTGAGTTTTCTCACACCTTATTTATTAATGGGTTCGGTCTGCTAGATTGTTAAATTGTTTTGTATCCTATCTGGTTTCCAGAAACTGTAGTTTGTGTAGTCAGTGGGTAGTATATGATCTTTATCCATACCTAGCATTGTAGAATCTTTGGTCTGATCTCGCAACAGCTGAGTTCGCATTCAGTGTATGTATGTTCCGCGCCAGATCTGATAATGCCGTATGACGCGGGTTTGTGATTCTGTGTATGGAAACTGGTGAAATGTATTAGGAGATTCTTTGAATCTTGATCGACTATTTAAAAGTTGATTCAACGAACTTATGAACTAAATTGAGTAGCATTTCGATCGGAACAGTGAGTTTTCATTTCTCGACTTAACAACAATACCTCTCATTTGTTTGACGAATATATGCCGTTAACAATATTTAATTAAAACTATCCAAACTGACAGCTTGCATGTGTTAACGATGTAAGGGACCTTCTCAGCTAAAAGCACGCTCTCATCCGGAATTAGTGTGGTGATGTTAGTATTCAACATGATTCTTCGACAGCTGTCTTGGTAGTTGACAACACCTAACTATCCATAATAATTTAGTGGAAGCTCATAGGCTGTAATTTACATAACGTAGAAGAGGCGTAAAGGCGTGATTAAAAAAAATGACACAAGGGGGAAGATTACTGAGGATATAATTCTGGAAAAAAAAATTAGTGTAACTTTTCGTCATGTCTGTTAGCCACGTCACAGTTCTTTTTACGTTCAAGAAACTCTCTGGCTTAAGGCTCCCGCCCTCTCTCTGCCGTGCTCCTGGATCTCTCGTGTCGGGAGAGGATTTCTTCACAATATGTATATAGATATATTTTTCCAGGCTGCTGGCGGGCGCCGCTTTATGCGCATAAATTCGAATCGCTTTCGCCATATTTCCGCGCGCCTCGCGGCCCCGCGAATATTAGCCTGCGCGCCGGGTACTCATTTCACGAGGCTGCTCTGGATGCGAGCAGCATTTCCCAAATTCGGTTTGAGCCGTGTGTGCGCCTTGTCGGGCAGCGCGACCTGAGGCGTAATTTCCGGGCCGTGCTTCTCGCTGATTGGCTGTCGACGAGGGCGGCGGGCGAGGAGGTGTTGATGGCACCATGAACCCAAGGCGTCCTCCAGCTTTTAACAGGACGTCATCTTGGGAACGAGAAACCTCTTTTATCCACATAATGGTGATGTCAGATGCTTTGCAAAAGCAATATTGATATCCTTCACACTTTAAAAGAAAATATAGGAAACTAAGTTTCGTAAATAAAATACGATGAATACCGAACAACTAAGCTGAACAAAACACACACAGTATATCCATATCTCTGTGATAATTGGTGCTACTATCTAGCGGTATAGTTAATGTATGAAATTGTTTAGAAAAACACAAATGTTCCCTCAATAGGAAAAAAAATTCTCGAAAAGATCCTTACAATAGAGAAAACACTCAGTTTACTAATATCTCTGTGATGTTTGGTGCTACTACCAGCGGTAACGCGATCAAACCTTATCGATGGCAGCGAAGACTAGCGGCTTCGCTCTGAACTGTCTCATACGCGTGACCTTGATAGTAATGGTGAAGTGAGATGCTTCGTAAAAGCAATGTTGATAATCTACTCACATTAAAAGAAAATGAAGAAATACTCTTTGATATTTAAAGATTGTGACTCTCAGTTGCAGCAAAATGAGAATATCTTATTAGTCTAGTTGTGCAGTTAAAATCAACACAGCTTCACATAAACATGGAACAGTAAAAGCTGAAGGCTGTGGAAAACCTTGTTCTACCAGTTTCATTTTAGACAAATCAGATTATAAAAAAAAAATAAGAACCGAGTTCGGTTTATGATTTCAATAGTCTGACAGTTAGAATCAATGATAAAACAAGGTGAATGTCTAGCATCGTTTTCTAACGGTGGTATAAATCAAAACATTGGATTCGGAAGACGTAAATGATTTTAAAAAATCGTGACATTCAAACGTTTCTAAAATAGACATTTTAATGTTATTTTGACACCAATATTTCACACATCCTAGCAGAAAAATAACTCTCGCAAAATGCAGAATAGAAGAACATTGATGATGGAGTTCTAATAATTTAAGATTAGTGGTAATTTCAAATGGAATCGAATCGACTATGAAATTAAAACAATCTTGCAGAAAATAAGTTCCATATTTCATTTTAACCCATATTATAAATAATAATAAGAATTTCCGAAAAGGAGGGACTGTTGTGTAAAAGAAATTATTAATTTAATGTTCGAGAGTAAAAATGTATTCGTAACGTTACGCGAGCCAGCATAACGTTTCCAAGATTTTCTGACGCAACTGTAATGACTTGAGTATTACAGAAAAACCAAAAACATCTGATTCCCGTAGCAAATAAGAAATTCCAGAAAAATGGGTTTATTATAAGTAACGGAATAATCGAGCTGCAACCGTGCAATAATCATTGAATCAGAACAACAGAGAAAAAAAATTAAAAAATGCATGTTTTCTGATACTAAAACATTGTACTGTTTTAACGCATTTGAGCAGAATTTCAAAATACCAACTTGAGAAAAATATTTAAATGCAAAGACACATACGATTTTTGAAATTCTGCTAGAATCTATATGGACGAACAATATTGATGGTAGGCACCTGTTGCTAAAATGTATTACAAGAGAATTTATTTTCACAGACATTTTGGAATTCATTGCTTTTTAACTTAATACAAAATGAATGTTTTAGAAGTGCTGAAATTAGAAGAACATCAACTACTGGTGGATATAGGACGCAATAATCCTTTACAGTATAAACAGAGCGGAGAATGATCCCAGGCAGGTGTGGAACCGGCAACAGAATGGATCTCTGGACCTTGGTTCCCGTTACGAGATTAATCGGAAAAAAATTAAGAATTTATCCTTTAATTGCCTGTGTTTAAAAAGATAATGACAAAAAACATGTTATTAAATATAGAACTGAAAATGTTATAGAAAATAATTCTATTATTAATGCTATATTCATATGAACTGAAATATCATTGCAACAAAGATAAAATTGGAACACAGAGACACCATCGGATACGGTTCAGCTTTAAAGGAGCTTATTATCAATACAGTTTGTAACTAAGATAACAAATTCCCTGTGCTAAATGAAATCATAAACGTGAGTAAAACTATTTCAAATCATGTTAAGTCAGAGTTGTATGCCGCGAGTGTAAAATCAATATCAGAACTTCATTCCTTACGTCTGAGAGCCTTGACACCAGCTATTTAGCCTTATAAATTACAGCAAGTTTGTTGATATTTAATGTGCTCATTAAGACTCTCCCCGTAGCAGTCTGTTTAAATTAAAGCTGAGCAAACTGAAACATGGGCGCTTGGTGCTGCTTGAAATAATTAAATACGGCTGCTGCACATCTTAAACATGCAGCTCTGTTCCCAAGATAAGGCCTCAGCTCCTGTGAACAAGAAATTCTTAGTTATTTTTGCCACTTCACAAAATTTCAAGTAATGTAAACGTCTTTTCATAAACGAGGAAACTAATTTAAGTATTATCGTTGGATAAGTTGTTTCCGTGAGCTACAATTTTGCTCACCTATTTTGAAAGTGACTCAATTTAAATAAATAACATGAAGGGAAATATGTACTTTATGCATAATTTACCAATTTTAAATCGTAGCGTTCAGATATTGTTTCATATACGATTCTCGTTGATGTTACACTACAGCTTTTATCTTTTATACAATTTCAACGTCAAAGTCAAATGGGAAATGAACGCAGTAACATCTTTCGCAGATGTAACACTACGCGTCTGAATGCGATTGCTGTTGAAATTTACACTAAGTGATTTACGTTAAAACGTTTCCAAGGCAGGAATTTGTACCATAGGAAATTTCCAGCACAACAATGATACAGAAAAAACTTTAACAGTCATCTTTTATAACTCCCAAATAAATCTTCCTGAATGTGATAATATTTAATGCAAAGGAAAGTGAAATCATATTTTACGTAAAATTAATACAAAACAAAGTTTAGATAAATTGCTATTATTCTTAACGACTGATTTCTGCTGGCGTGTTAAATACGGAGCAGAATGGCTGATAAAAATAAATAAGAGGTGAATTGACAAATAGGACTCCGTCGAATCATTCATAAGCACGATTTACATAAGACATTTTTCACTGTCAAATGATTAATACCGATTCTAAACTTGATTTATAATTGTTGGTGTCTGTGGAAACCTGATTTTAATGCGCAATGAAATATAGATTCGAAAATATAGAGGGGCGCTATTTCACCCCACGACCTCTAATACCCCTGATGAAGCTGTTCCACATCCTTATAGAGGTTTTAGTTTGGTGTCATCGTCAGCAAAATACTTCGTAATTCTGCGTGTCAATAAGAGCCAGTGAACGATTAAGCAGGTAATGGAACGAGATAATTTCAAGCATTTCAGATAGTAATGCAAAAAATTTATCTATTTATTTAAATATAAATACTAACGTTTTAATTTTCTGTCTGTATGATAGCGCTAATGGAAGCATATTTCTCATAGCAAGTCATTCTATGTGCTGAAAATTTCCGCTTTCGACGAAACCTCTGACGTTTTGAAGATTCCATCTGCGAACAAATTGTTGTAACTAATTTTTTTTTTTTTTTTTTTTTTTTTTTTTTTTTTTTTTTTGTGATTCAACGCCGTACAGTTCGTTTCTCAATTTTTCTGTAGGTTTAATTGTTTTTCAATAACTAACTAAATTATTTGACTTTTTTCTAAGAAAGAGCTAAATTCACAATATCTGGTTACGAAACAAAAGCGTTTCAGTTATTCGTAACGGAATGGATATTAAGGCTTCCATACACGATCAAACAA
This sequence comes from Vandiemenella viatica, assembly GCA_031002005.1. NCBI lineage: Eukaryota > Metazoa > Arthropoda > Insecta > Orthoptera > Morabidae > Vandiemenella > Vandiemenella viatica. The sequence goes on along the minus strand of JARYHS010011408.1, from coordinate 83,277,743 downwards.
TTTGCGCAACAAAGGGTGTTGCACAAACATTTTGATGTGTGTATTGCTCGGATTGACATGTTTCACAATCGTTTGAAGCGAATCGGTCGAGATATATTGCACAAAAATCAACGCATAGGATACGGTTTGAACGTGTATGGCAGTGTTTAACGGTAGTTGGCAGAGGAATGTACTCATCCTGTTCAATTTTCTGTTATTACTATGACATCAACAATTAATGATAATAACAAATAATTCTGGCGTGAGTTTATAGCAGCTTATTACGGATTGCCTGAGCCGTGGAAATTAGAAACATGTAGAATGTAGAGTAGGACAACCTAATGGAATATATGAGGGAAATTGTTCCGAAAGGGGTTTTGGTGCCTAGCAAAACTAATACTCTTCGTACTTCGTTACGTAGAGAAGTGAAAAAAATCAATACCAGCAAAAATCCGGTGCAGGAACTGAATAGTATTTCAGCTACATAGATTTTCTTAGGGACGAGGAGACTGAAACGTAAGGAGCTTCTACTACACAGAATACAAATAAACGCGACGAGGAAATTGATAAAATTTCTTCTGATGATAAAAGTATATTCTACGCTGGGATCTTTTTTTAGGGAAGTAGAATGCGTTTGCGATCTTTCATGCTGTTGTGTTCTCATCATCAAAACAACCTTGAAAATGCGAGTTCACTTTTTCATCAGTAAAAATTATTTAATTACGTGTTAAACTAACCTAGTGTATTTTTTTTCTGGGCAGATATCTATTTATGTCACCATTATTCCAAACCAGGAAGTTAATATTCCAAATAAATTGTACACAGTGTGACAGACACGAGAAGTCTGTAATTAAATGCGGATTTTTCTGTGGTCAGATTTTGTCGATTAAAGTTTTTCAACAACTTTTCTACAGGAAGAAATGCGTCGTACCCCACCAAAACGTACGGCAGTTTAATGTTACTGTTCTCAATGAAATAATTATCAGGTTGGAGAATACGTTACAACTAAATATTTATAGTCACTCTTGTTCAGTCATTCCTTCATCCAGATCATATGCCTAAATTTTAGTTTTAGAAAGCAAATACTATAGTGGAGCTAGCAACTATCCTGTAAGGCATCATTTCCAGAGATGTTAAAATAAAGGATTTGGGTTTTCACAAGGCGTCACGACGTGTATGTAACATAGTTTGTGCAGAGATGATGTTTGCACAAAAACAGTAGTTGCGCAAATTGTTTAGTCGTGTATGAGGCCCTTTAGCAAGGATGGAAAGAGGTTTTGACATTATATGTGCCCTAAGGACCAAACAAACACCTGATATAATGAAATAATCCTTCACCTCTTTTTTTTTTTTTTTTTTTTTTTTTTTTTTTTAAATGCTGTTAGTACTTCCTGGTTTGAAGAATATTTCATAACAAATTTGTTTTATAAGGTGTTAGTCGAACATTGTTTGAATTTGTGACATTTTTAGTGTTAGATGACATTTAATAGCATAATGACATTAGCCCTCTGGTCATAATCGTAAATATCGTCGATCTTTCCTCCTCATCTCCTAAAATAAACGTATAATTTACCTTGTTCTACTTCTTGATTTCTTACCTCAAGAGAATAGTTAGTTATTTGACCACTATGATTAATCTTTTCAAGCTAAAAAAAACTAAAAACTGCTTTTATTTCGCAGCTTCTCATATATTACAATAAACGGGATACAACTTTTACACATGCTTAACTTCCTCTTTGGTCACAGCCATAATTTATTTCTATGCAAACTTAAGTCTTTCAGTTAAAGTCCATCTAATTGCATAATATCTTTTGCAGCTTCCCTCCAGCAGCTGCCGTATCCCCAAGCCCTCTTCTCTAATGTGTGTATCTCCAATATCATCTTTTACTTGGCCTCGGGTCTACTCCGCCCGCTTTACTCCTAGCTGCCAAATATACTCCAAAAGTTCCCTTAGTATTTGACATTCACAGCTTTTATTATAAGGAATTAAGTACAGTACATTTCTATACCTAAATATATTAGTAGACTGGCGTCACTAATGTCATTTATAACTTCTGCTGTTTAATTTTTGCTTCTGTTAAGTGCAGCAATATTGCCGCATGAACGCCAGTGTACCGTCTGCCAGCATGGCGCAGCGGGTAGCGTCACGAATTGCGGTACCGAAGGTCGCCGGTTCAATCCCGCCCACTGACAAAAATTATTTAATTCTGTTTATTACTTCCAGAAGATTCTACATGTTTCCTAAGGTCACTTGTAACTTCTACACATTTCATTTGTTAACTACTCTTGTAATCTCTAGTACGTTCTATCTGTGTATAAATAGAAGAGCATTCTGCCCAAGAGGCAGTCAGTGCTGCGTGTATGTTTGAGTTCTCAATAAACCTGTTCTCAGTTTAAGTGCTGTGTTCATTGACAAGTAACCTTCGAATTCACACCTGCCCCGGTTGCAACGCGACATAGTTTGGTGGAGACGCCGGGTACCCTGTGCAACAGCTGCATCATCGTGGCTCCGATTAGGCAACGTAAAAGTCGCCGCCTACACGGACTGGAACCGGACTACAAAGGATATACTCAGTACGTCCTTCCGAAAGTCCGCGTCATTAGGAAACCCATGGCGGCAAGCCAGCTGCACATTCGACACCCATCGGTGTTCTCTGGAGACGCTGGACAGGACCCTAACAAATGGCTAAAAGGGTTCGACCGAGTCGCCAAGTACAACAGGTGGGATCATACCATGTGCTTGGCAAATGTTTATTTCTATCTGGACGGAACCGCCCAGCAGTGGTTCGAGAACAACGAAGATAAACTGAATAACTGGGAAATGTTCCAGACGGAACTTAAGAAAACGTTTGGGGACCACCAGCGACAAATCCGCTCGGCGGAAGAACAACTGAAGAACCGGGCCCAACAACATGGGGAGCCGACGCAATCTTACATACAGGATGTTTTGGCCCTATGCAACGTAGTCAACCCGAATATGACTGAAGCCGACAAAATCACGCACCTAATGAAAGGTATTGCAGAAGACATTGTACCAAGCTCTTCTGATAAAAGACGTCGCTACGACGGAAGAGTTCATCAAGTGGTGCCAGCGGATTGAGGAGATGCAACAAAGGAGGGTTGGGCGAAAGAAGTATGACAGACTTCCCAACGTAGTCCCTATGGCAGTTGTGGAAGACCAGCACGACTTTGCGTCTCTCATACGACAAATTGTGAGAGAAGAATTACAACAGTTCATGGCAGCTGGGACTCTTGAACCGAGTGAGCATCAGATCATGGCCATGAATGTAAGCCCAGTGGGTCATGAAGGAGCCGACGCGGCGGAAAAAGAGGTATTTCAGACAATAGCTCCTGTCTGCCGAGCCAATCGCACTCGACGTGAAGAATGGCCTCGCCCTGATATGACGTATGCTGCAGCTGCCAAACGGCAGCCTAGGAACCGGCCGACACGGCCACAACCAAATCCTCCGGCACCTATGACGTCCCGCAGACGAACGGACGTCTGGAGGACAGAAGACAACGCGCCAGTATGTTTCCACTGTGGGCGCCCTGGACATGTCGTACGATACTGCAGAGAGAGAAGACGAGTATTTGACGATTATTTTGCCGCAAGACGTCCGCCATCAGAACAGTTCTACCCCAGGCAGCCACCCGCTGACGAGTTCGGTCGACCTACGGGAAGAAGCCCATCGCCGTACCCTAGACGAGGTCGATCCCCGACGCGCCGCTGCCGTTCATCGTCGCCGGACAGAGCTACCAGCCGCTCCCCTAGCCGCCGCACGCAGGAAAACTAAGCAAGGCGACCATCTACGGAGGTGAGGCCGCCGCAGATGAAAATCCTCCATGGATGACAGTCACTAAGATGTCGGGAAATCTCATCAACGTTATAATCGACGGCCAACCTGTCCGGGCGCTGGTTGATTCAGGAGCTTCTTTCTCCGTATTGTCGGACAATTATCGTCGCACACTAAAGAAGACAATGTTCCGTGATACGGGGGCAACTGTGCTAAAGGTCGCAAATGGAAAGTACGTCCAGCCAGCTGGAGCTTGTGTCGCGAGAATAACCATCAACAACAGGACCCAGCCAGTTGAATTTGTCATTTTAACAGAATGTAGTCATAATGTCATCCTTGGATGGGACTTCCTTAAGGCATCCCAAGCTGTCATTGACTGTGGAACATCTGAGCTGCAAATTGAAGAAGTCGTTGCGACGGGTACACGTAACACAGAATCTTCTGGGAAGTTATTCGCCGTTGACAACGTGACAATCCCGCCGTTCGCAATGAGAAGAGTCCCAGTCAAAAACACGGACGACCGCAACCTTGAAGTGCTTGTCGATAGTAGAAAGTTTATTAGGCTCACGAAAGAAATCTACATACCAGCGGCTATCATAAGCATTATCGGTGGTCGAGGAGACATTTGGATCACCAACTGTCACGAGCAGTCACAAATTATCCCCAAGGGAATGTGCATAGGGACAGCTGAACCAGTCCAGGAGGGCGAGCTCAACGTCATTAACGAAGATCCATGCTCTGTTACTAGTACCGACAACACGCTGGAGGAAACAACTATGGAACTGCCAATAGGGTCCGGCCTGACCAAGGAACAACACCACCGGGTGTTAGCTATACTACGCCAATTCTCTGGTGTATTCACACCCCAGCAAATAAAAGGTCAGACGAAACGGCCCACGATAAAGCATCGTATCAATACTGGGGATCATCCGCCCATTAGCCAGCGCTCGTACCGATTGTCACCAGTCGAAAGGCGAATAATTCGAGAGGAAGTGGAGAAGATGTTGCATAATGACATTATTCAACCTTCGGAGAGTCCTTGGTCATCTCCGGTGGTCCTCGTAAAGAAGAAGGATGGTACGTGGCGATTCTGTGTCGACTATCGGCGGCTGAACAAAATCACAAAGAAAGATGTCTACCCACTGCCGCGCATCGACGACGCCTTAGACTGCTTGAAAGGAGCTACATACTTCTCAACCATGGACATGCAGACAGGCTACTGGCAAATCGAGGTTGACGAAGCTGACAGAGAAAAGACGGCTTTTATTACACCTGATGGCCTCTATGAATTCAAAGTAATGCCATTCGGATTATGCAACGCTCCGGCCACATTCGAACGCATGATGGACAACTTACTTCGACACCTTAAGTGGACGACGTGTCTTTGTTATTTAGATGACATTGTTGTTTTCTCGAAAACATTTGAAGAACATCTGAGTCGCCTGTCAACGGTGCTGAAGTGTGTTCAGACTGCAGGACTCCGCCTCAATCCGAAGAAGTGCCTCTTCGTCGCCAAAGAGATAAAAATCCTGGGGCACCTGGTCAACGGAGATGGCGTCCGCGCTGATCCAGATAAAGTAAGGGCAGTCATGGAATTTCCAACTCCTCAGCACATTCGTGATGTGAGAAGCTTTCTTGGGCTGTGCTCATACTTCCGGCGTTTCATAAAAGGATTCTGTAACATGGCACGTCCACTGCAAGAACTTTTGCAGGGAGACGCCAAGTTTTACTGGGATGAAACTAAAGAAAGATCTTTCCAGGCACTTAAGGAGGCTCTAACTTCCGCACCAGTTCTAGCCTTATACGACGAGAATGCAGAAACTGAACTTCACACTGACGCCAGCGGTTATGGGATCGGTGCAGTGCTTGTGCAAATTCAGGAAGGTGCTGAGAAGGTGATAGCCTATGCATCAAGAGTACTCTCTAAGCCCGAGATAAACTACTCTACAACCGAGAAAGAATGCCTCGCAGTTGTCTGGGCTATCAACAAGTTTCGTCCGTATTTATTCGGCAAACCTTTCACCGTCGTGACAGACCACCATTCTTTATGTTGGCTAACCAGCTTGAAGGATCCATCAGGTCGACTAGCAAGATGGGCACTTAGACTTCAAGAGTACGACGTCACGGTGGTATTCAAAAACGGACGCAAACACAAGGATGCCGACAGCCTTTCAAGGAATCCTTTAATAGAACACAACAGCATGAATGGAATTTCAGCCCTCGCTGAATTAGGTGACGTTGCAGCTGAACAGAGGGAAGATTCAGAGTTATTAAGAACCATAGACGCCTTGGAGAAAGGAGAACCGGCCAAAGGAGAGTTTCAATTGATAGATGGGACATTGTATAAGAACAACTACGATCCACTAGGCCCCAAGTGGCTTCTGGTCGTTCCAGCTCATCTCCAGCCAGCTATTCTCAAGTATTTCCACGACGCTCCAATATCCGGTCATCTGGGATTTGTGAAGACCCTGGACCGAATCCGACGCAGGTATTACTGGAAGGGTCTCTACCGATCTGTCAAGCATTATGTGAGTCACTGTAAAGAGTGCCAGCGACGGAAACATGTGCCGCAATTACCTCCAGGTCATCTAGTACCAATTCCGCCTGCAGCAGTTCCATTCCACCGAATTGGGATCGACCTTTTAGGGAGGTTCCCGAAGTCGACAGCCGGTAACCGATGGATAATAGTCTGCACCGACTACCTCACGCGCTACGCTGTCACCAAACCTGTGCCGACTGCAGAAGCTCCAGAGGTTGCAAAATTTCTAGTAGAAGACATTATTTTGAAGCATGGAGCACCACGTGTGATGATATCCGATCGTGGAAAGGTATTCCAGTCAAGACTAGTATCAGAGGTCATGTCAAGATGCGACGTTGTCCACAGGATGACAACTGCATACCACCCTCAGACAAACGGTCTCACAGAACGCTTCAACAAGACATTAGCCGATATGCTGTCGATGTATGTGGATGTTGAGCAGAAGGATTGGGATACAATACTGCCAGTGGTCACATTTGCTTATAATACAGCAAGGCAAGATACGACAGGCTTCACTCCGTTTTTTCTGCTCCATGGCCGTGAAGCTGAGACCACAATGGATACGCTGTTCCCATTCCAGCCGGACGACACTCAGGATGACTATATAAAACAGCTCATTACCAGGGTCGAAGAAGCAAGACAGCTGGCTCGCATACGAACACTGGCCACCCAGGAGAAGGACCGTCAGCGGTATGACGGCAAGCACCGACCTGTTGCGTACAACCCAGGAGATCTCGTATGGATTTTTACCCCTGTCCGGAAGGTTGGGCTATCAGAAAAGTTACTGAAGCGGTACTTTGGTCCGTATCGTGTCATACGCCGCCGGTCAGACGTCACATACGAAGTCGAGGATTATGAGCCGTCTTCGAAACGACGAAAACGAAGGGACATTGTTCACGTCCTCCGCATGAAGCCTTACTACAATCCTGACGAGCAGCTAGGCACAACCAGCTTCTTGTTCAAGGACTCTGAGGACGGTTTGGATACTGAGGAAGTCGGACAGGAAGATAATAGTACAATCGGGAGGGGCCCTCCAGAACTGCCATACAGAGGACCCACGACAAGATCAAGATCCAGGACACTTCAGCGTGCCCCAAAAGAAATCTAACAGCGGGACGCTGTTTTCCTCAGGAGAGGGAGCAATGCCGCATGAACGCCAGTGTACCGTCTGCCAGCATGGCGCAGCGGGTAGCGTCACGAATTGCGGTACCGAAGGTCGCCGGTTCAATCCCGCCCACTGACAAAAATTATTTAATTCTGTTTATTATTTCCAGAAGATTCTACATGTTTCCTAAGGTCACTTGTAACTTCTACACATTTCATTTGTTAACTACTCTTGTAATCTCTAGTACGTTCTATCTGTGTATAAATAGAAGAGCATTCTGCCCAAGAGGCAGTCAGTGCTGCGTGTATGTTTGAGTTCTCAATAAACCTGTTCTCAGTTTAAGTGCTGTGTTCATTGACAAGTAACCTTCGAATTCACACCTGCCCCGGTTGCAACGCGACAATATTTCCAAGATCAACACGTAAGTAGTTTCTGTTATATATGGAACATATCACTTAGCTACCTACCATATTATGATGTTCTCTGTTGTAATTACATTTTATGATGGTATCCATCCTATTACTATGACTTTTACCGTTTGAATTAAACAGTCGAGGACTGCTCAGTAACTAATTTTTCTTTTTTGAATAAATTATTTCGAACTATTAGTACACGCTATTAATGATTCTAAAGTATCGAATAACTGAAAGTATGTACACTATATCTGATGAGGTTGCTCTTATCCTCAAATAAAATGTTTTACAGTTAGGTTGTGAGCCTTGGTATGTTAAACCCTCGGTACGTTACAGATAATCTCTTAAAAATGGAATAAGTAATGGATCACTCCCAAAGGAGACGATACAGCATTACAGTTATCCACACTTTCAACAACATTTAGAAACACTGTCACACTATGGAAGGCCACGGAAAAGCACCTCAGCTCATCTTTCCAGACATTTCCATAGAGGGATAAACGTTGGGTCGAGGGCAAGGAGTTCATAAGAACTATTGGTATACCTATTAACCCTTCTGAAGTATCCCTTCCCCACCCAAGAATATCACACAACTAGTATGTCAACCCATGACCCCAAGGTTATAGATAGCTTGAACCGTGATAGCCTCAGCAGACAGCTCGATTAACAGAAAATCTTTTAAAAATGGAATTACGCATGAGACAGTCCCAACTGTAAAGGAGACTATACATTAACAGGTAGCATAGAAATGGAGCAGAAGCATCCCTGGAGCGTGGTCTCGATTCTGCGAGGATCGATACTCGTGCGGCCCTGTTCCCCATCTCCAGCGACCGCGATTATAATCGATGTTCGTCTGCCGTCCTCGCATGATTTACGCGTGCCCGAACAGTAATTCCCGCGCGGGTTGAGCCCCGGGATTGGCGGAGTTGCGCCGGTGGCCCGCTGCGGTCGCCGCTGCGGCGGGGCCGGGGGTGGGGGTGCGGTTAATAACAAGTGGCGCGGCCCAAAGCCCGCCACCACAATACTTCATTATTTCAGGTTTAAAGGGACTTACGTCACCGGCTGCGCGCGGGATTTAGGGGCCCGGTTCGGCGCGCAAAGGAATGCTGCGCTCGCTGTTCCGCGCATTGTTCTCTGCTCCCCACCCCACCCACATTTCGGGGAAACAAATGGGAACGCGACCCGCCCGCGTTTGACGTCAGTGGATTCGGAACGAACAGCGGACGAAAAAAAAAAAAGAGGCCGCCTATTCTTTCGTGTGGGTCAAAAACTTGTGAAACGAGGTGGAACAACTTCCACAATGCTTCTCTCAAACCCACTGCGCCGCTTTGACGGCGTAACTTCTCGTATACAGTTCGAGCCACTTCAGACATAAGAACTGCAGAAAAGCAAACAAAAACTAAACTTTGTTGTTGTTAAACAATGTTCTTAACTAGAGCACTGTGCGGAACGACAAGTAAACAGCTAACCAGAAAACATAACTTGCTTAAAGCCCCACGTCTAACAAAGCGAGTGAAAAATATATTCAAAAAAAAAAATAGCGAAAACAAACGGTTCTATGCAACCTTTAAGGAAAAACACGAAATAATACAAGCAATCAAATACAATTAAAATTTTATATCTCTGAATATCGTAACATTTTTCTAGTTTGTCTGACACAAAATTTTAAATAAAAGTGTACGTAACAATCATCTTACAAAGTTTGTCGTAGTATTTCCATGTATCTATGGTGTTAGACTAAGATTTTTCACTTTGCTGACAAATTCTGTTGTCTGACGTAGCATCAAAGCCAGTTTGATAAGGTGCATCAAAATTTTTAACCGATTGAAAAATTTTGATCTTCTACTGTTTCACTCTTAGAACGTGGTAATGTAATTTTAGAAGTATATTTATTAGGATAGTAACATCTTCCGATGCCAGAATGGGAAGAAAAAGCTTTGTGTCACTCATTTTTATCCGCAGTTTAAAATATAAGATAAATGTTGAATTACGAAAATCTTTTATTTTACCCAAAAACTAGTAATTACTTTTTAAAGCGACTTTACCACTCTAGTTGGCGATTGTACCTTTTTAGCGTTTGTAATACTCTTTAAAATTTGAATATAAGATATCTTTAACAATATTAATGAAATAACTGTCAGAGCTGTAAGACTTAAAATTGGTATCAATCCAAATCTTTAAGGAGACGTGCATAACACTAATGTAATTAACTAATCTCCTTTGTAATATGTGAGTGATAGATATTAAACTTTATGACGCTAATAATGATTATCTAGACATGAGAAATTGAAAGGTGCTCTTGATTATTATGACGGATTATTTAGCAAGCTGAGATAATTAATTAATTAAAACTCGAAAACGAGCCATAATCATTTTTCTTTTTTTTTTGTATCCTAGCATGTAGGCTCCCATGTGCATTTTAACTATGTGTCACGAGAAAGAATGTTGATTCATATTGTTATGAATGAAAGTACTGCCCCTCATTTCATTAAATAATTTTTAAAAAAGCCGTGAAGAAATAATCGATTGCAATGGATATAGTAATGACGCACTCACCAAACACATTATTGCTTAGAACTAGATTCATTATTATCACTCGATATTAAAACTTGGAGTCATATATTCCACATACAAAAATATATTCCCTCTCTCATACTGTTTGACTCTAAATACAAGTAAGACATATCTGCACTTCGCGGGCAGTACAAACCGCCTGTAGCGTCCACTCTGCATTACTCTCAGCACGGTCCGCGCACACACAGTGCTACCAACTTAAGAGGTAAAAGTCTGGCAAGTTATACTACCCCAAAAAATAAAAAAAATCATTCATTCATTCAAGGCATTCACCTATTGAACCCTTGATTACATTGATTCAATTATTATTATGCGCAAACATATTGTAATTAAATTAATGGTGGATAGTGAAAATATAAATAATAGTAATTGAAATTATTAGTTAGTACCTATTGTCTCCAAATTTCAATACGCAAGAAATCTATTAATGATACCGTGTGGTAGCTACATAAGCCTGTTAGCAGCAAATGGCTAAGCGATCGAAATCTAAGCAGACTTTGTTTGATACAGGGAGCAATTTTCAATTTAATCTTTCCATTCAGTTGAGAGCTACTTCTGAAGAACGTGTTGAAGTGGATGGCTGTCTATTTACAGCAAACTCATCACTGGTGTCCACACGACTGCATAATTCACAGGCAACAATTTGCTGTGTTGGATATTTTTTTCTTCTGTCAAAGTAATGAGAATAGCAGGGCATCACTACAAAAGTTCACTGGTTCTTAATAAGTGTGCAAAGCTTCAAGAAATTCGGATTCCTGAAAGTGGGTGAAAATCGAATTGATAGATTCCATTATATTCATACATACATACATACAGGTCAAGCTAATAAAAGCACGTTGAAAGGAAATGCCAGTGTGATATTGATAAAGTGTTAACTAGATTAACAAACCAATTGGAAGTCACTAGGAACTGCCGACAGCAGAGAAAAATTAAAACTATGACTATAATACGCACAATATGTCGTACTTATAGCTACAGATCTGTTAAATACTATTACTTCCGTGTGGTCGTAATGACATGGTGACAGGGTTTCTATTGGCTGCAGATTCCGCCAGTGTCTTAGACGCCTAAACCTATACCGGTAGTGCTACCAGGTACAGCGGACCTAAACTCTAACGTGGAATCCGAACCACGGAAGCGTTCTGGCGTACTTCACATTACACAGCAAGCTGCGCCAGAGGTGAAGTTCGGGTTAGGGGTCTATGAAAATCGCCGCCGAGACAGGGATTCGAGCCCGGGGAGCTGTCATTCCCCAGTCAGACACCATAATCACTGAGCGACCAGACCGATACAGCTATACTGATAACATTAGCATGTCGGTGACGCGAACTCACAAGTTTTTACCCATCCAAAAATCGTCCAACGCGCCTAAAGAAGTTTTCGCTTCAAAAATCTAACTTAATCCACAACCCGAAGGTTGGTCGAATCTTCCCGACGGAATTGTACCAAGCTATTTTTCCAGAGGCAGGAAGGACGAATGCTTTCCTCAGGAGTTTACAATTTAACGTTGAATCAGAACGACAGAACGCCCCAGCGTACCTAATATAATCAAATACAAATAAAAGTTCCTGCTCACCACGGGATTTGAGAAACTTCCGGATGAAAACTCCTTAAGTTACCAAACCGCCTTGATTTGCAGTATACGTACTATCAAAATCGGATTATAACTGAGGGTTTGCATGAACAACATTGACTAAAATCAAGGTGAGAGTGGAAATCAAACATAAACGGTATAATACTATGTGTTTTAAGCTACACGTATGCAAAGATCCATCAACCTGTGATAAAAACAGTGTGTTTATATGAAGAACATTGGTAAAAAAAATCATTTTTATGTATTAGAAACAAGTATAATCTATACTTTCACTGCTGTACAAGTGCATCCCGTCATACTTATAGTTACGGATATACTGTTAACATCAGCATGTTGGTGACGCGAACTCATTTCGTCCAACGCGCATCTCATACTCGCAACATGACATAGCATGTTGGTGGCGGGAAGTCCCCAACTCATGCATTTACCGCCGTCCAAACATCGCATAATGCGCCTATAAAAGTTTTCACTTCAAAAAATGGAGTCCATCATTTTTGTTAAAAATACTGTAGAAATATTATGATATATTCTTACCTGTCAAAAACGAAACTGGCGTTGTATTTCATTTTATACTTGATAATTACTATGAAAGAAGTAACAATACTGCAAATATGAAACTGCTTAAAATGGAAAGTTTCTCAAGAATGCGTTCAAAATTAAAATGGCAACAGGCATGTGACTCATACTGCAAATTGAGTTGGAGAATAATTTCCCTGGGTATAAAAAGTAATTGGACCGCGAAGAAACAGCTCCTAAAAGTAAACTTCCTCTCCATCTCAGAAGAAAGGACTCTCAGTAGCGTGATGTGGTAGCGTGCTGAGTCCCCCGACAGGCAGACGTAATTTCGCCGCAGAAAATAACAGGCCAGCCGGACGTCGGAACTAAGCCCCAATCAGGGGCGCGTCCGGCTCTGATTGAGTGGAGCTCCGAGCACAGTGGCTTGTACCTGCTAGGCTACACTCGCACCCAGGAGTGTCCACGTCCTCTTCTAACCTCACACAATTCTAGGAACTGTTCTTCTATCCTGAGGTACATTTCCTAAAACCTCATAACAACAAAGTCAAGGGGACGTTTGGTACTGCAGCTCCGAAACAATTGTTTCCATCACTGTATATATAAATCCGTTAACAGTGATTTTTTAAGTTATCACGTAAAATCTATCTAACCAATTTCCATGTGGTTTTAACAGTTTAAAAGTATAGATCAAACTTAAAAACTGACGTACGACTAATGACATTATGTAAACTGTGGACGGAGCAATAAATGAAAATCTGTTTGTAACATGAACAGATAGGCAACAAAGATCACACTACATCAGAGACAAATACACCGTTCTTAACCTAAAAAGTTGTCCACCAAAGATTACAGCAAGGAGACACTCCACTGTTTTGATCCTGTTAAAATTGACTATGTAACTTCAGCTTTCTGAAACATAGTACATTAAAAAACATGAAACACAAACCATTCAGATAGATACAAGAACCTCCGAAATAAGAAAATAGTTATGTGCTTGGAAACGTCTTATATCACATTTCATGTTTTCTATTTCTACTCGAGGCTGATAACGAAGGAAATGCTGGAGGTAACAGTAATGACGACAATAACGTGACAATGTTGAAAGTAGCGTAAATTACTAAAATCAAAATTTATTGTGTCGTATGTTATAATACAGAATGTTATTTCTGATTTCGGTCCATGCTGCATTTTAATATAACCATATTGCCACTCGAAATGAAAACATTTCCATAGCATATTCGTCTGCACATCTGCCTGCACGCGGGCGAAGCGAAGCTGTAGGAAAAAGGCAGTACAAAATAAAAGTACCACTCAATAACCGACTAGCGTCTTTCGACAGACACTCGTGCTGAATCCATACATACTCCATGCATCTCGGGGGAAACATAGCTGTTTGAAACTAATGTGAACTAGTCCACGCCGCTATCACGATGCCGTATTCACATACAACCCTTCCGGTTATGTGTAAGAATTTTATCTTGCTCGTTCATTAACATTCTTTTATCTTGCTGGTACGAAATTAAAATTTCTTTATCCCTCTGCCTTAGTAATCTCAAAACGGAGAAACACTAGTTTATATCGTAAAGTGAATACTGAATTAAAAAAAGAAACCTCAGTGTGTTTCTTATGTCATTTTGGTTTTGGGGAATAAACTATTTAATTGTTATTTAAGTTATAGAGGTATAATAATAATAATAATTCCGTGTGGTCGTAACAACCTGGTGACAGGGTTTTTGTTGGCTGCGCATTCCGCCCCTGTCGTGGCTGCCTTAACATAGCCCGGCAATCCTACCGGGTACAGGGGACCTACAGTTTACCGTGGAATCCGAACCACGGAAGCGTTCTGGCGTACGACACATTTTGCAGCAAGCTATGCCAGAGGTGAAGGCCGGGTTAAGTGCCCATGAAAATCCCCGTCGAGACAGGGACTCAAACCGGGGACCTTTCGATCTCCAGTCAAACGCCTTAATCACAGAGCCACCGGACCATTCAGTTACAGAGGTAATGTTAACTACAGCTTAAAACAGTTGTTTTTTCATTACGACAACCAGCTACACTTTAAATACTTCGAAATTATGGATGTCGACTAGACACTATGTTTATTTGACTTGAGGTAGTAAGTGGACCCTAACGAACCATTATAAAATGATGGTCTTTGAGCACAGATTGAGTAATTGGATGTGGCGAGTCTGAGAAATTATGGCATTAATGTTGAATTTCCGGCCTTTGGCTATGTGTTGAATGAGGAATGGCTATTCCTGCATGTTGGATTAGATCTTCCTTCTTTCCTGGATACCATATGATTACTGCCATCTCTCTGTCTCAGTAACCATCACCTGAATGTTCCCAAACCTCTGCTCCATTTACAGCTTATGATCTTTACTGCTTTCGAAGTGAAAGTTGGGGTTTATGCAAATCCTGCCCTCGCTACGGCTAAGTGGATGGTTCACTGGCGACTCAGAAAAGACAGGAATTATATTACTGGTGCGACTCTTCCCAGAAAACAGCAATACAGATTCGCTAGGAGCTCTTGCCGAAAGAAACAGAGTGAACTTCTCGGAAAAACTATCTCCTTCTTTCAAACCCAGAGCACAACTGCAGTTTGAGGCACACATGAGTTACTGCTGTCTTCCTTGCAAAATTACTGTGAACTCTTACTTTCAACTCATTGCTTTGAAAGATTCTGCTGCTTTTCGTTATACAGTCAGACCTTCCTGTAGACTCCGGTCAAAGTACCCACGGAGGTTTCTTGAACAAGATATCACGTTGAGTTTCAACAGATTATAATAATAACCGGATTCCTGATACCCAATCATTATGACCAAACCGGAGTTACATGTTTCCTTAAGATAACTCTTTGCGCCTTCTTTCAAATTCCATGCAATAGATATAAGAGGGGACTAGGTGGACTGTGCGAAAATATCGCGACTGATACATGATGAGGGGTTTATTGTTGGATGAAAGAAGATTCGCCTCATTAGTAGCAATTGTTTATTTGTCAACTGAAATAGGCATGTGGAAAAACACATACAGCGTCTTACGGAAGAATTAGGACTGATAACATGTCTCTAACAGAAACAAAAACTTCCTAAAAGCATCTTACTTTAGATAAAACACACAGTTTATCGATATCTTTGCGGTGCTTCTATCTAGGGTAATGAGATCACTTCCAGTTCACACCGGCGAAGTCCAGCAGCTTGACTCTAAACTATCGCATACCCATAATCTTCATTGCTCATAATTTTGACATTTTCGGGTGAATTTTGAAAAATTACTTTTTGATTAATGATATTATTATTATTAATCCGCGATTCACTGAAAGTGGGAGACGGAGGGCGCATTATACCAATACATTTGTGCATAGGCAGGGATATACGGGATATGGCAGGAGGCGCCCGTGGGCTATGTTTAGGAACCGTCCCGGCATTCGCCTGGAGCGATCAGGGAAAACCATGGAAAACGCAGATCAGGATGGCCGTATGGGTTTATAGATACCTACTCCTGTCGGAATCTAAGTTCCCTCGTTCGATAACTCCTTCCTATTATACCCCGTATCGCTAATGTAGATAGAGTTTAGATATGAATCGGTTCTGGCCCTAATTCCTCTTCTTTTCTCGGTCATTCGTAGATAGGAATGTAGCTGGTAGTAATATGTGTTTGCTGTCATCCTCAAATAGGTCAGTCATGAATTTTTCAATCAGCTTCTGCCGAAAGCAACGCCTTCGGTGTTCCAGGTTTTCCCGACCCAATTGCTTCAACATCGCACTTACGCTTCCCCTCCAGCTACATATATATACCTGTAACGAATCTGGCGACTCTTCTATGGACCTTCTCCAGTGCATCAATTAACCCATTTTGATATGGACCACCCCATACAGAACAACAATATCCTAAGTGAGGACGCACCAGAGCTTATTATGCAATCGATTTAACTTCCGGTGTATATTGTTTTAAATTACAACCTAGAAATCAGAGCATATGATTTGCTTTCCCAATTACCTTCTCATTATGTTCATTCCACAACAAATTATTGCTAATTTTTACACCTAGGTATTTAGCGGAATCTACTATTTTAGGGACAGTGCCATTAATTTTATATTCAGAGCTAAATGGTGTCACTTTTTTTACTTATATGGATAACTTGGAATTTTTTGGCGTTTAACTCCAGCTGCCAGTCTTTGCACCGAGCAATTATTTTCGTAATATCGACTTCCACCAAAGCGCGGTCATCCTGGATTTTCATTTAAATATAAATAATAGCATCGTCGGCAAATAGTCTTTATTTTCCTTATTACGTCACATAAATCATTAACATATATGAGAAACAACAGAGGCCCTATCACGCTTCCCTGGGGAACTCCGGACCTCACTTCGGTCAGTGATGAACTATAACCTACGAGAACTACACACTACGTTCTACACTTCAAAAAGTTTGCAACCCAGTCACATATTTGTCTAGTTATATCATAACTACGCAGTATCGTAAGTAATCTTGTGTGAAGCACAGGGCCAAAGGCTTTTTTAAAAAAATGTAGTAGAACCAAGTTAACCAAGGACTACTTATATATAATCTGACTCAATTCGTGGATTAAAAGTGCAAGTTGAATCTTGCAGCGTTGGCCTTTTCTGAATCCAAGTAGGCTTGAGTTTAAAAGATCCTAATCATCCAAAAACCGCATGACATTTGAATAGATAATATGTTCTAAAATCCTGTAAAATATTGAAGTTAATGAGATCGGTCTATAATTTTGAGGATCATTAACATTCCAACTTCTAAATACTGGACTTACAATGGCGGTCTTCCGCTCAGCGGGTGTGTTTACTTGAACCAACTAGGAGGTATATGATTTCATCTAATATGGTGCAATTTCCTTTGCGTACCTAAAGTTGAATGTAGTAGGAATACCGTCTGGTCCTGGAGCCTTATTGGTTTTTACATTCCTAAGAAATTTTGGTATTCCATTCATAATTTTGTTGGTACGTTTATTAAATATCTGGATCTCCTCTACATTTTCTGTTGTGAAAGCATTGTTAGAGATATTATTAAAAATTTCTGCTTTCTCTCTGTTGGATTCCAATAATTCCCTGTTTTCCTTCATTAGTGACGGCATAACATAATGAGAGCCTCTTATTACTTTGATATATGAACAGACTTTTTTGGATTAGTAATTAGATCTTCAGGTAAATTCCTGACTTCGAATTCCTCACAGCTGGAGTAATTTAAGGCGATGAAAATAGTTCTTCGATTTCTTCACAGTAGTATGTAAACGTCTTTGACCCGAGTAAACGTCTCACCTCTCGATTGAGCCACGGAAAGTTCTTATTAACCTTAATAAATTTCTTAGCAACAAATTTATTTATACCGGTCCATGTAATGTTTTTCAAATTATGCAAAACTTCCTCAACATTGTGTGAGTGGGGACTTTCCCGGCGTACTGATGCTAATTGGCTAGGCGGTGACAGTCAACTTGCGACAGCTAGAAGAGACCTGAAACCTGATGAAGACAGCAGAGCTAGATGTCGAAACGTCGTATTTATTATACAACACCATCCGGCTGGACTCCCGAGAGGATTTCATTTCCTCAATATTCGTATTTCGCGCGTATGTTTCAAAATTTTTCGACAAGTGATTAACCATACCCGCCTCATCCACCTTATCGAAACAATGTTATTAAAGGGGAGAAATTAATCATTAAAATGATAACTCATTTATAGATTTTGGTTAAGTATTAAGTGAGTAGGATGGCCCGTCACAAAAAACATCCTTTAGTAATTATGTGTATAATGGAAAAAAGGGTACCATGTCCTCATACTGACGTATGCAGCGCAAACTTGGACTATAACAAAGAGAGAGGAAAGTAAAATCCAATCCAACCAGAGGAAGTTCTTGAAAAGAGTGTAGAAAAGATAAGGGGAGATACAGTGGCAAATCAACATACAATAAAGGATATTGTAGCTGAGAGGTTGAATGAGAGTGAAGTAAAATAATATAATTTGAATATGTAAAGAGAATATAGGAGGTAAAGATGAAACGACAAATGATTGGAACCAGTATTGTTAGAAAGAGGGAAACGGGCAGACCCAGAGGAATATGGTTGGATTCATCAGAGAAAAGTATACAAATGAGGAATCTAAGTTCAAACGCAATTTATGGAGGAAAAATTCTGAAATGTATGCAAAATCAAAATAAAATGTCAGCAATCCATGAAAACATTAAAATCAACTAACAATATTGTTCATGGCAGGAATTTTTCTGTTTATTTACTTTTATCCTAATTATAAACTTGTTAGCAACGAATGTAACAGTAGAAGAAACTATTGTTTAACAGGTGCAACCTTGTGTAAATGTTCACATTCTACTCCACTCCTCCTTGTCTTCCTTTACCAAAAATCGTCACTTAAACTTTTACAAATTTTCTTTCTGTAATACTTTTCTAACTATAATTTTACAAAAGATGGTAGGGCAATTTAAAGATTTGTTTTCCATGAGGTTTGGACGGAGCAATCTTGTCATCAGCAGACAATGTAAAACACGTTAAACAATGGGACGTCAATTATTTAAAATAGAGAAACCAAATTTCACTATGACCAAAGTCCTTCAGCACCAAGGAACACATTCTCACTGTGTTTAATGCACATATTTTACTATCACCTTAATCTCATTTTGAATCGGACACGTTTAGATCATCCAATGCTATATCTCCGTATAAAACTGGCTCTACTATATTCACAGTACCATTACCATATTCTGAAAAAAAAACAGTTTAAGTGTTTGGGTCCTGCCATAGCAGATATTCTCCATGACTCATTGTATACTAGTAATAATGGCAAATGCCAGTGGACACCTTTTCCCAAGCTTTTGGGAACATTTCATATTATAACCCACAGACAAAGACAGGAGGACTGTGGCAAAACATGAACACACTTTACAATATTTCTCACAAAACTTTAGTAATGATAGAGGTGAGACATATGGCAAGGGGGTCAGATGTGTATATCTACCACATGAGTCATATGGTCCTTTTGCCATATGCCTAACCTCTAACATTACTAAGGATTTACCAGCCATCTGCATTTGCTGCAGCCCTTCTGTCTGTATATGTGGTATGTGACAGATTTTTATGGATAAATAAGGCTTCCATAACCCATTAAGAGGGAATATCTAGATTTTTACCCCACGTCATTAGATATATCATCATTCTCCACATGCTAAAATGAGAATAGGAGAGACTTGTGGAAAGTGAGCCAGATAGAGTAGAGAATTCTGAGGAAACAGAGCAAGTGTCATTATAAGTCATAATAAGGGAGATAGTAATTTAAGAACGTTTTGGGAGAGCAGCGAGCAAGCTGAAAGAGAATTAAAATTTAAATGTAAAATGAGAAAACTAAATATTTCACCTGAATAAAAATAGTTACAGAAGTGAAACTTTTGTCAATTTAATGAGGGAAGTAGATGGAATCCCGGGAAGAAAAAATCTTTCTGCAGAGATAAATACTTTAAAAGATACATTAAAATAACTAAAATGATCTTTCTAAAATGAATAATGGCTAAATAAAGCAATTTCATACCAAATTTATCATAGTATAATCAGCAAAAAATGGTATGAAGTTTCAGAAATATTGGAGTAAAAATAGAAAATCTTTCCCAGCTTCAAGCGCTATAAACCTCGAGACTCCAACCTCAGTATGCAGCTTGAAAGGGAGCACACTCTGTGGTGGTAGTGTTCCTAATGTGGTAAGAGTTGGTGGACTTGTGGACACACAATTATTGGAATTTTTCTGATAGAGGAGTGGATTAGACACTAAAAATATTTTGAGTGACCTGAACCTACAAATTCTGCAAGTGAATCTAAAGGACTTTGTAAAAAAATTTCAACATGAGCTGAAACCTTTCACGAAAAATTGAGGATTTTGTGAAAGCTTTTCTGGAGTGATATAGAATTTGTGGTTCTGATGACCTGGTTTTTTCGTATAGGACTTCAAAGATCCAATGCTACCCTAGTCCATTATAATCTGATACCAGTTTAACTTCAGAACTGTAAAAGAATATATTGATGAATTATTCAATAGCGGACGGAGTTCACTATCAGTGCCAATTTAAAAATTAAATTCTAATATCTATATTATACTGACTCGACGATCACCTTTACACGCCTTGATGTTATTTGCTGCTATTTACAGTACAAGCAGTGGAATTACAAACAATTGCCGAAATACCTTATACAGTCTGTTGGTTCTGCTGTCGCAGACAAAAAACTAACTAAATCTCCATGACACAACAATTTTTCTTATTGTTTCAGTCACTTGTGAATGGTGCATACACATTTACAGGCATGACCTGTGGATGTTCTGTTTATCGCAGTCGATATGCTATGGGCTTGTTCTATGTCGAACGGTGTCTGTGAGATTAATAGTGGTTTATCACTATAGAAAGAAATTCAATAGCCATCCCGAGTTTCCAAACGGACTGTATAATAAAAAAACAACGTTTCGACGAGGTTCTCTGTTTTCTTCATCAGGTATATGCTATCGACAAATCCAGAAGTACGCTATCAGTCATCAACGAGCGGATGGGCTTATGTAACATCTTCACTGTCAGATCCAGCTGATGGCTGATAGTGTACTTCTGGATTTCCTCGAAGCAGATACCTGATGAAGACAACAGGAAACGTTGTCCGACTGTAAACCATTTTGTTTCACACGCCGGAAAAGTCTCCATCGTATTTTTTTTTTTATCTGTTCAGCTCTCTGGACAGAGCTGTATCTCGAAGGTATTACGTGTGACAACATTGCGGACTGACATTTGAGACGCCTGCCAGGGCAGAATGGGTGCGAAGAGCGAGAGTTTGTGTGTGACGGCAGTTAACGAGGTCACACCGCAGCGCGACACCGTGGCGGGTAATCAGGCGGTGCTGACGCTGCTGACACGAGCCCGACCACAACCGCTGACAGGTAGTTAGCGGACACCTTGCGGCCCGCCTCGTGCTGCAGACATCTGGACGAGGCCACTGATGGCAGCCAACTCGTCAGCAACGTATCGCTGACGCTGCAGTAAACGGCATTAGGGAGTACAGGTGTTCGATTCACGTTATAGTCACCAAGTCCTCAAACACCATAGTTTTTCTGCTACATTCCTTCACAAACAGCAAGGCCGGCTTCCTTGTTATTTCTCTTCAACCATGCCATCCCTTAACTCAACCAAATGTTTAATTCGGTGGATTCATTTCCTCTTCATTTAATTTGTTTTGTCTTGTCTTGTTTCATAAATCCTCTGATACAATGAGAAAACATTCAACGTTCTATCTTATACTGAAAATGTCATATATTAACAACACTTCGTTACTATTATTTCAAAACCAATTATTGGATGTTCTAATATATTATGATATATTTTAATTACTGATATGGTCACTAACATTTTATTTATAGTGTTATTACTAATTATAAATTTAATTATGTTCGGCCTTAACCAATTGGGTTTTTGGTAAATGCGTCACGTGTAGTTTAAACCGAATATTACGTTCATTGGAAACTGTTTACTCACTGCGTTTATTTAACTGGTCAGTTTTCACAGAAGTTGGTAATACATTTCCATTCTATTAACTACGCTAGGGTATAATCTCAAGATGATTTCGGGGTGACATTTTGCTGTACCGTTACTGCTCTTGAAAGAAGAAAGTCTATCCATGAAGATTACTTAATTCCTTATTACTTAATTATTTTTAAATAATTCGATTATAGTAAATTCACTATATACCTATTTCAATTATCTTTAAATTTTCTTTATTAACAAGATTAAATTTATTATTATTATACACATGGATCGGGGTGGCATTGCAGAGGAAAAAATTACAGTATATAAAAATTGTTTGCTGGACAGATAATCAAATATTCGTTATAATTTTAAGTTTTAATTTAGGTAAGCTTCATTAATTTATTTTTATATTGTGAGCCAAACACAGATTTTGTTAAGATTGTTATCAATTCCTAGAAGGCATGTGGATGCTATAAAATTTAAATTTTTCTGTTGTGTTAAGATTGTTATCAATTCCTAGAAGGCATGTGGATGCTATAAAACTTAAATTTTTCTGTTGTGATGAGATCAACTTCCGAACTGATTATTCCGATACGTTCAGTCAAGTTGCATACAACAGTGTTGATCTTGTTGTTATATTCTAGTCGTACTATTAAATATAAAGATTGGTAGTAAAGGCCTTGGCCGATTAAGTTCTAAGCCCCTTTCCACCAGTGACAAGGGGTACATAACGCAACTGTCCTTGATCAAAAATAATGTAGAATTTCATAATAGAAACTTGGTAGAACCTTGAAAGTGACTCTACTAAGAAACTTAAAAGTGACTCTAGTAAGTTAAAAACATTGCTTTACCCAAAGTAATGCTTCCATTGATATTTCAGTCTACCCTTCTACTACTCATACACTTGTTAATATTCTTATTTAGTTGCAAGTTTACATGTCACAAGGTACAACCATGAATAATTATTTATAGTTCTCTGAGATAACTCTTCTAATGCAGATTTTCTTCTCTAATCACTGTCATCATCAGTATTTTGGGTGCTATAATGTATAACACTCCCCTCTGCGGCCCGTATGAATTTGTTTCCTTATCTAAGGAAAAGCGTTTTTCTTTATATTAGTGTATTATTCAACAACGATTATAATGAACGTGCTGTCGACGACCCTAAGCTCTAAACAAAAGACAATTAGCTTATTCAGTCTTTCACAGATTCACGAGTCAAATCAAAAATACATAGTCAATGAATACAGCAACATTTCAGAGAGTGTAATGTGTTTTTATTTTGGGATCTCGCGGGGCCATAGAAGAGGTAGGATATAGAAGAAAATCCACGTAGGTATTGTCCTTGTTCTAGGTACAGAAGTTATAAGGCCAGCGCCACAACCAGAACGAATGCCACCCCTCCCCCTCTTCCCCCACTCCACATTTCCAGGAGTTCTTCTTCGGAACTCTGGGTGAATGGGCCTAGAAAGCCATTCAGTTTGTAGGAAAAAATTCTTTATTTCATTGTGAGGTCCAGTACACAGTCGGCAGCACTACGAATTGATCTACAAGGTTTTACGATTTGATTTTTAACCTCGCAAAAGAACTGGAAATCAATGAATCTACATATTAGCCTAACTAACCTGCATCCAACCTTAGTACAGCATTAGATATCAAAGTTTTTTGCTACGAAATATTTCATTTATGGTATTATGAAGATAGTATCACATCTGTATCCGCAATCAGTATAGTATGCAGAACTGGAATACTTTTGTTGGGCTACAAAAGTTATATTTGAATTTTCATGGCACTGATTTGTTTAGGACCCATATGATTACAACAGTTTAACTACAAGTATAAATCTGTGGTAAAATAAAAGAAAAAATTTCACCTCAATAAAATGAAAGAAGTGAGATTCAGTACGTTAACAACAGTACCTACAATTCAAATTACGGCGAAGTGGTCCCAAATGTAGCTTTACAATCATGGTACGAAGGGTACAACAATTCAATACAATTTACCACAGCAGTGGCTCCGCCGCTACAGTAAACATCCTTAGACTAAATTTGGCCACTTCCTTACACCACAATTGTAGGGATATAGAAAATATATATTTTTCGCATGTCCAACGCGATACAAACAAACTGTACGGCTACTGAAGAATTTGGTTACACGTAGTTGCACTCTACCAGCAGAGTTATTTGGGACATCGGATAACATAAAATATATGGTTTTATACGCAGATTCCTATACAGCTTGAATTTATTGACATTGTATATTT
The DNA here is from genome assembly GCA_031002005.1 of Vandiemenella viatica. Classification (NCBI taxonomy): domain Eukaryota; kingdom Metazoa; phylum Arthropoda; class Insecta; order Orthoptera; family Morabidae; genus Vandiemenella; species Vandiemenella viatica. Next base: position 83,253,431 of record JARYHS010011408.1, on the reverse strand, counting down.
GTTGGGTATTTAATATAAACATTGTAATATGATGAATCCAATTATGATTCAGTTACAAGCCATGCATACCATTAATAAAACTGCGTTTTGAGATTGCTACTATATGTAACGTAAGGCCTGGCTGTGTAGATGTTCGGCGTGTCCGAAATAAATAAATAACAATTCAAATGTTTTTATTTTTACATCTTCTGCAAATCAAGAGTGTGAAATTATACCATCAGTAATTTAAGTTCTAATTAATACCAGGAATGATCGTTGGTAATGGTGAAATTTTCAATGTAGTACCAAAGCAAATCGAATCTGACGGATTTTTCGATAAAACATTTAAAGACACTCCCTAAACGTGGACTATTGCTCCAATAATAGAAATAGCACTAAACAATCTGATCAAAATAGTAACAAAAATGAATGACATTAGCGTAGCTCCATGTATCGATTCTTTAAACAAGTATGAAATGTTCACGATCTAAACTGACAGGTCTGTGTCACATCCGTTTTCATAACGTATTCTGACAGCTTAGGATGTTCAACCAGCACATGTCCTGCTGATTTTCTTTCAAATTATTACAATTAATTAAATTTTTAAATGCTATAAAAGGTATTATTATAAATTATATCGTATTCGGCACATAATCGCATGAGTGTGCCACCTGAAGACTTGTTTGTAGAGAACTGGTTCACCCTGCTGCTACGTACTGCTTGACGTATCTTGTGACTTCTTGCTTGAGTTTATCTAATGATTGGTTTAATCTGATACGAACCTAAAGGCAGAGTGTGATACGATCTAACTGATTTTGACTGAAAGTCGAGATGTGAAGCCGAAGAGTTTTATTCGACTATGAAGGCTGTAGTGATGCAGCTGGAAGAAAATCGAAAGGCAGGAATCCACACTGCGTTGATTAAAGTGTTTAAGTATGGAATCAATCAGTAGATAGTGGTTAGGGATGACAACTTAATGAGGGGGTGGTAGGTCGACTGGCTTAGGCGGGGGAGCTGTGATGCTCACGCTAACAGGTCTGGTCGGCAAGAGAGCGAAGTATCTGTCACTTTTAGTAAGGTAAACTAGGTATCGACGAGATCAGCACCTCAGGTCAAAGCAACTGCTGACCGAAAATCTATAAATTCCTGAGTATCAGGCGCTACTCAGTCACCACCCACGCTATAGTAAATTCCAGAACTCCTGCGAGCCAGGCCTCATATCATACAGCTTATTCTATCTCCATTATAAATTACCATGTTACCTCACAAAACTGACTTATATCCAATATAACCTCCACACGTTACTAGCGTAGAAAAGCCACCGAACAACATAGATTGATAACGAATTTATGGATTGTCAGTGAAGATTTACAGTGATTTTTATTTGAGAGAAAGTTTGTAATTTGACACTGCATATTCTTTTAAGGACAGTTTATAAGGAAACTGTTGGAACATTTTAAACTAGATATCTGTTTCTGATCAATTTCTTTAAGTATCAGAGCGGCCGTATCTTTGGCAAACATGTACCACAGATTGTCGCTGGATATTAAGTCAGGGAATATGACATTGTTGAACAAATTATATATACTGCGTTTTTATAAAAACTAATACGATTAATATTATATGTGAGAAAAGTATAGAACAAGGATATTAATCTGTTACTGTTAATATATGAAGTGCGTACATAAATTGTTAAAACTACAGGAATTTTAAACTCAATAGTTAATCATGTGAATAAGTGTTTCAAGACGAGGAGGAGAAGTACAAGCATCTGAGTTGATGCTAATGAAAAGGGAAGTACCAACCCAATTACTATTAAATTTAAATTTTGTAAACGCTTAAAAATGAGATTATTTTTCAGGCTTTTATTTTAGATCTTTGAATAATATAATTTTATATGGTGTTATACAGTTAGTAGAAGATCTTACTTTATTTGCACGAACCGAAAGTGTGTGTAAATAAAGTAAATATTAAAACGTGTCAACAACATCGTGAAAACAGAAGTGTATTTCTGGCATCCGTAGGTGACGTCATCGTTCTTTTTTTTCTGGTTCATAAATAGTATGGTAGCAGGAATAGTTTGTTTCACGGCAAAGTTTTGTAAACTCCGAATTTTCTAAAAGAACAGGAGTCCGAAATGTTAATAAACCTAAAAAATAAACGGACAGAAAAAGTAAGGTTCACTAACGATCCTAGTCGACACGGGCGAAGTCGCAAGCAAAGAGACGCGGTGCGGTATTCTCGGAAGGTCACTGATCTGTGTGGTGGGAGCGAAAGAAGGAGGCGAGGCGAGCGAGCGCGGCCGCAGTTCGTTATCGCACTCGGGGGAGCGTGGCGGGTTGCAGGCTGCCAGGTGCCGATACGGGTCGCTCCTTAACGAGCCCCGCCCAGCCTCAGGGAAGGCTCACCTCAACACAGACGCGCAGCGCCCGGAAGCCTGCGTTCCGAGAACAGACCGCCAGCGACCTGGGCAGGTACTGCGGACGATCACACTTTACCGAAATACCCTAAAAAAGCAGTAGTTTGCAACCTGATTACTCGATGGCTTTATCCATGTACTCTTCTTGTTATATTTGCCGAACATTTTTGCAAAGAAAAATCCCGACGAAAAAATACAATCAATCTTCTGTGGACAACTGCAGCATGTTACTATTATAAAATTAAAAAATCCATTGTTTCATAATTTATTTTAGACCTTCGTAACTTCTGAATCAAAGGCGGAATACTTATGAGTTTATTCGTATGTCTGTATGTTGTTCATAACTTCTGAAATCTTTAACTTAGAAATTAATGATTCCTCATTTCTTTAGTTCCTACTAACACGATTAGAACATATTTCGAAAAATTATGGGCTGAGAAAGTAATTTTAGGATGTTTAACGTTCGGAAGCCAAAAATTCAATAGCTTAGGCAATATTTATTTATCAGGAAATTCAAATGTTTAAATTTTTCTTTATGATATATTATTAATTGAAGCGTTTGCTAAAATTCTTAAAACATCTCGTTCGTTCATTAATTTCTTAAATTACTCATCAAAAAACTTTTTTATAATTCTGGGAGATAAGTTGTCACAGAAAATCTATTCCTATATCTTTTTAAATTTATAATATTATTAAAATAACTAAATGATTATTATTCGATAATTTGATACTGCAAAATATAGTATTTCCGACAAAAATGTCAAGTATCGGACAATAATTATGTCATGAAAAAGATTAAAAAAAAAAAAAACCTCGAGATCCATATCAATTATTTTTGCTTTTCATTGTTTTCTTTGTTTTTGAAATGTATATATATACAATTTGGAAGACAATTGCTCATATCGTATAATAAACTTTATTTTTTTAAAAAAAACTTGTAATAATTAAAAAAGTAAGTTATTTAAATAATCCCTTTTTGGGAGAATTCAATTTGACATAAAATCTGTGAACGGAACCTTGAGGTTAAGAGATTTACTAGGACTAAAAAATGCTAGTTATTATTATTACTGTCATAGAATTTCGGCTCGGCGCCACTGGCCTCATGAAAGCAGGGAGAGAAATATTGTTAAATCACGCTAAGGAAATCGGCCATGGCCTTTACGAAGGAATGTATTACCCTTGTATTTGGCTACAATGATTTCAGGAAACCATTGAAAATCGAACTCTCGACGGTTGGACCGCGTATCAAACGCCGGCCTACCAGGGACGGATCCAGGATTTTTTATTTGGGAGGGGCTTGAGTGGGATTTTGGTTTGGGGGCGGGGGCTTGAGTGGACTTTGGTATGGAGGCTTGAGTTGGGCAAGGGTAGTGTTTATAGTATCCTCGGATTGCTACCCCTACAAGAGACCAGGAGAGCTAAAGAAGTCTCCATAATTACAATGTCGTGGGTTTACCGAGATACTTTTTTTTGGGGTGGGGAGGGCTTCAGCCTCCTAGACCCCCTCTGCATCCGCCCCTGTGGTCTACTGTTTTTAATGCATAGATCATATGATTCCTACCAAATGACGGCAGTAGTGTGCATTTCCTATCAAATATAAACATGTCTTTCCATCTTCTCTAACCAAAGTGCTACACCAAAATGGATTTATTTTACGTGTTCAGAATTAACGCGATGACACTGGACCGCGATAAATATTTCTTTTATTTAATATAAAATAAGCGCTAAGAAACGTGTTCAAGAGAAGAAAACAGAATAGAAAAAAAGAAAAAAAATTATTTTTTTGGTGGATCAACAATCAATCCTGTTTATCAATACTGTTTATTTCAATTTCCTTTTTCCATGAGTCAGCTTTCTTGTTATTTATTTTGTTTGTAGCAGTACGCTCAGTTTTAGAAAATGATCGAATTATATTCTCTATACTTTGCTCATAGTTCTGACCTTACAACATTTTGTTGTTCTTCTTTTTTGCCGTATAAATTATGTATTCACAACAGGTAACTAATATCAGCGTCAATCGTCATACGCACATTCGTAAGTCATTTGCTGTTGTTTTGCAAATTACAGTTTATTTTGGCCCTATGATATGATACCATCTAGTTTATACTTGCAAAATTTATAGTATACATGAGAGTTATAAGCAGGTTTTTTCCGTTGAACGATTCATATGATCCTAATAAATAAGAATTAAAACTTCCTACAAACGATTATTATTATATTTATAGTTGTCGAATCACTTCATCGCCTGCTTTTCTTAAATGATTCCATAGTGACAAAGAATTTACGAAAGATTTCGGGAAACTAATGTTTATCTTTGCAGAGTGATTGGCACTACATTTTTATTGACATTCCATGTTTCGTAGCAAGGCACTAACATCGTTATGAGTGGTTCTGGACGAGAAAATTTTCGGAAGAGAATTAAACACTGACATGGTTCGGATTCAACTTAAAACTGTTAGTACGTTTTATCTTGTATGAGTACAGGTGGAAGCAAATGGTTAAGAGATAATAATGCAAATCAAGTGCGCAGATTGAGTTAGTCTCCAGCAATCTCGGTTACGTGAACAAATAAAGTGTTAAATTGAATAGTAACTAAACTTTTAAATAGAGTTCATTATAAGTTTTTAGAGACTGTGTTGGAAATACTATTTATAAAACTAACACAAAAAATTATGTGCAGAAATCGGCGTGGGTATTCAAGTTTTTTAAAAAAAATTCATGAAAAATTTTTTATACTACTTTTAGGATCTAGTTAATGAAATCCTATATCAAATGATGCATATGTTTTCTTTTAGGAAATAATTATTTTCTAAAGTATAACGCAAGTTATTTTATGAAAAATATAAGGCTCGGAAAGATCATTGTAGTTTTTCTTGTAAACTTTAGAAGGGTTCATGTAACTGTAAATTTATAATGAATTTTTAGATAACTAATTTCGAAAATAAACAGTGGGGAGAGAGTGGCATCTTTACTACTGTTTTTTGTGGCTTTACATCTCGTCGTCATCGAAGTCTTTAGGGGCGGAATGGATTTGGGAAAAGTAACGGATGGAATTCGACCATGAGTGATTTCGGAAAACCACGGAAAACCGAATTCTGGATGGCGATTCGAACCCGCGTCCTCCTGAATGCTAGGCCATAGTGTTACCGCTCACCCACCACGCTCGGTAAAAAGCTTCAACAAATTATGGAATAATAAGAACACTCCAGACATAAAGCCTTAAGTTCAGCACATTAGTTTAGTACCTAGTTTAGAGTTTTGCTACACTCCCTCGTACTAGTAAAAGAGAAGACGTGCAGCCCTGCGTTGGCGCTGTGTTTTACGTCTGTGGTGTTTGGCAGGTGGCGTACGCGAGCGTCCCCCCTTTCCACCTGCTCTCTTGTCGCTCCTTTTGTGTTTTGTGAGGCTGTACGGCAGCACAACCGGTAGCGGCGTGGTGAGTGGAGGGGGTACAGAGTGATCACTCAGCCCGTCCGTTCGTGGAATTCTGCGGATGCTGAGCTGCAAAACCTCCCTCCCTGCCTGTTGGAAATGATGCGTAGCATTTCAAAATAGAAACCTGTCAGATTCGATTTGCTTTGATACTAGATTGTAAATTTCACTATTACCAATGATCACTCATGGTCTTAATTATAACTTAAATTACTGATGGAATAATTTCACACTCTTGGTTTGCAGAAGATGTGTGATGTCTTGTTCACGTATGTTTCTCTGAGTTTTTCTTCGAAATAAAGGTCAAGTAAAAAGTTTATCCACGGTGTTGTCATTTGCGGGAATTTAGCGACGTACTTTGTTGAAAGTCTGAATCAGCTAGCGACCTGACAAATTACCTGTAAATCTTCAAAAATCACTTTATGACGCACTATTTTTCGAGTGCCTTAAGACTATGTTGGTCTCAAATAACTCTACAGTGAGCAATGAGTAGAATCTGAAGGTTTCTTGCTCGATAGCACCTAAAGTCTGATGGGTATCTTCTGGACATAGCAATAAACTTAGGTTATCAGTCAGCACACAATAACACTGGTAACCTCATCGAGTGGGAGGAAGCGAACAACACTTATCAAATGTCTCCTGGGAACTGCTGCAGTTTAGCAGACTCCATGGTAATCGTTGACAACCGGAAGTCCAGTCATGGCACTCATTTAACTAATACAATACTAGCTGAGGGTCTAAGTGTGACACCAACCAGATATTAGGAGTTATATCGATACAACCGGAGTACAGTAACAGAAATACTACGAGTACACAACTTCAGTGTGAGGATATTTTTCCAGTGTGAACTAAGGGTTGTTGCATGTTATCCTCCATTACTAGCATATATATTCGTCTGTATTTTCGTGGCTGTCTTTGTGGTCCAGTATTTCACGTACTAGATATCACATTTCCAAGTTTGTTTTTTTCATTTGTGTTTCCACAATGGCTGGTAATTGAGTAAAAGATTAATCAAATTTATGTAATGAGAGAGCGACTTGTGAGAAAAATTTGCTTATTAATTTAAATTATCTTTATTTGTCTTTACAAGCTATTTAATTTCAATCAAGACTTGTAATACGATGGCTTCTCGTTAGTAATTCACGGGGCTCGAGATGAGCTGAGCTGGGTGAAAGAAACAGCATGCCCAGACTGTCGATATTTCGAATGAAGACTGCCTCGTTGCGTAGAATGAAAAAGCTCCTCCGGGTGTTAGACTCTGGCCTCTGGGATCCAGCGAGCCATTATAACGAGCAGCAGAAGCAAAAGTCCTCGTAACGAGACGGACACAGTGCACCTGCGGTGGCGCAACGCAGGAAAGCCAGCCCTTCAGGGGCAAGAGCAGTGAGAACAAACAAATGTTCTCTCCATGGACTGTGTTTAATGCTAAGGCCGATTAACAACCACGCAAAATATTGCTGCAGATAGGAATTAGTTTTCAGCCTCATGAAATTCTAGACAATTTCTGTGGAGAAACTGGTTGGTAACCCGCACAGTTCCGGCCTGGCTTTCAGAACCGTCAGGGTTCCATGCCCGGTCAAGCAAGGAAGATTCTCCGCATTTCCAAAATCGATTGAGATGAATACAAATTCCTTAGCAACAGTTATTAGACATTTCTTTCCATTTCATGCTCCTGTCTATAGTGATATAGTATAAAACAAGCCATGAAAAGCTTATTAAAAATAGGTTTTAGAATTGGAAGGAACAAAGTTCCTAACGGAACATTATTTCTAACAAAATTTTGGTAGAATCAAAATTAAACTGATGTCCTAAAGATTACTAACAAAATCGAAACAATCGCGGAGAGAAACTGTAAAACAGCTTATTGAAAATTCTATTGCCTGTTCAATTATATCCGATTCGATATTAAAATTTGGTTTTTTCGTTGATGTGCCAGTCATATTTTGTACATTAATTGCAAAAGTTTCCAGGTATAAATTTTGCATGAGTTTAGTTTGATTGAGTGCACGAGCAATAATATCATCATCATAAGCCAGATCAATCATTTACTGATGTCGTCTCTTAAAGCCATGAATTCAGTAGAACTTGAGCAGTCTTCTTCAGGACTTACGATCTTAGGCTATCCTCTGGCAGTTAACTCCAACAAACCTGCGAATATCCTTGTCCCATCGGTCTGGTGGTCTTCCTCTATGTCTGTGGTGATCTCTTGGGTTCCACTCCAACACTATTTTTTTTTGTCATCTTTGGTCTTTGTCCCCGCGATTTGGTCAGCCCATTGCTTCTTCAAGGATGCTGCAATACAGTATACTTTGTGGTAATTAAAAGCTATGTTATGTTTCATTCAGATAGGTGGTTACTAATGATCTAGTTAACTTAACTCTGTGTTGAATTGCGCAAACGTTTGACTAATAAACAATACTTCCAAAAAAATTATACTGCATCTTTTTGTAATCTATAATAATACAATGATATACTATTTACAGTTTTAACACAAAGTGTAATAATCAGGTTGTTATATTTTTTAATTTTTTTATTTTTGGTGTTTTAGTATAGAGCTTTTGGGATTTCAGGAACTAAATATTTGTTTTAAATTTTTATTGTTGTTATGTTACTTTAGACGAGCGCAGAAACTGAGTTAAGTAGCAATAATACAGTGAAGAAAATAGTACAATGTAGTACTAGATGTAATAATAGATTGTGTTTAATGTCTCATTACATAATCATCTCTGGTATCGAATATTCGGAAACTAAATATTTTTTTGTGTTATGGAAGGGCTTTTGCATCGATATTTCAATTTCTTAATTAGTACAAATTTTAATCGAACGATGTGAATTATAACTAGTTCCCTCTTCATTACTAACCGTCATTTAATTACGTATGTATCAAATAGATGTAATGGATGATTTATTAATTGATATTGGGTTCGTATGTGTCTGCTATTCTGTTCCGTATATTGAGTGAAACTCTTTTTAATTAGTGTCTAAAACTTTGTACGTGTGTTAAATTTACTTCGTTACCTACAGTTTTAATTAAAGGACACTTAATATGTTTTGCCGACTACCATGTTTGAGCATGTTTTAGATATAGTGATGTTTATTTTGTTCAGACCAATGTAAAAAACATGTAAATTCCAAATAATTTCATTTAAATTTACTTTTATTCAGTTCCAAGTAGTTTTAAGTAAGTTTTAGTTTAAAAAATAGCGATTGATTGTTTTGGCCATTACTTAGCTTTTTGAAAACAAGAAGTGTATAATTTGCATTTCATTGAGAGTTTTCTCTGTATAAAATGGTGATCTGTCAGCTGTCAGCAGAGTCGCTCAGAACATTACCACGAGGAAACTAGATAAAATTTGTAATGTATTATGCCTTGGTAATTATAGGTAAAGAGTCGGATGTTTGTTTTGTAGATGGTCTGTAATAAATGAAAAGTAAAATGCGTCTTCGGCTTTCTCTTCTTAAGTTACCTCATATTCACAATCGGGAAATTTAATAATTAGAGTTGGGGAGTGATACTCATTTTTCGATCGATTAACCCGCAGTTTTCAAGTGTAATTAAGCCCCAGAGCACATCAATTTCGATTTAACTCTCATTTTAACTCGTATTAAAGCATTCTAAATCGTGACAGCTACGTGTAACATCACCATATTGAAATAACACATGTGTAAAATATTCGCACAAGGCGTTATACTAAATTAAAGTTAAGTACAAATTGCTGTTAGTAACTAATAGTATTTTTAGGAGTCTGTGCATGGATGGATTTCTGTTATATAATTTTTCTGTTTAACACTACATTGTTAAGTTATTAATTGGAAGACAATTTTCTTAAATGGGATTGGAAGTGTTCCAGCGTTTTCAATCCGAAGAAATTCAAATCGGTTCATAATATCATAGCTGTTTTTTTATTATTATTTTTTTTTTCTGATTCATACAACTATCGCAATAACTGTGTATACAAAAATTTGCTTCTTCAAACTTTAAATTCGCGGAAAGTTCTCTCTAATACCCAGTCTATTCTAAGTACAGTAATAGAATTTACATAAGAACTTTAGGACATGACACTGCAGCTATTGCACATTTAAGTAAGAACGTACAATCCAACAAAATACTCATAAGTCTGCTACTGTTTCCTGTCAAAGATGAAAGTTTCTCGACGTTTGTAAGAAACACAGACATCGCTACTCACGCAGACAGAATTCGATGAAGAAAGAAAAATCGTCTTTCAGAATATTTCAGTACGATGACCCTGTATTGATGATCTTTCAGTTCATTATGTGAATTATCTACGTGTGTTGGTTATTGTAAAATTTTAGGACAAATCTCATAATAAGTATTAATTACAGTTAAAATGTTCAGCTTCGTTTTTTATACCAGTTATTGTGTTTTTAATTGGTGTTAAGTAAAAACAAATTATTATTATTTTGCATGATTTACTTCCATTGTAAATTTTATCATGTAATCGGGTTGAACTGTTGGTGCTAGCTGGCTGGGGTTGGTTCCTCGGACCACAGTTTGGATACCCCTGCCGTAGACCATATAAGGAAACCTGCTTCGAAATTTTTTAATTTAAGAATCATAGCCGCACACTCCTATTAGTTATTAGCTATAATGCAGAATTCGTAACTTATGAAATAAGATGTATTTATGATGATTAAATGAGGTTCTTGCTGACTCTCTTTAAAGCCGGAATATGTATGCTTCTAAAGCGGATACTGCGAAAGTAATATTTGCTATCAGTCCACTTTAACCAAAGCACATCTGTGGGCTAAATATGTGGCAAAATAATCTGAATGGTTTTGTTAATATCTGGCACTTGAAAAAATGTTCAAACTTAAATCATCGTATCTGAGGATCAACACTTGTTCCATCAATAGTTAGTGACTGTGATGATTATAATATAATAATATTTAATTAAATTGCGGTGAAGCACATGCTCCGGTGGCAATTTCCCTACACACACATCTTCTACCTTTCCTGCACCCACCTACATTTGCCCTTTATAAATTTTAGCTTTAGATTCTTTCAACGTTTTCGGTAATTTTTTCATCATCGAGTGACAGTTTATGGTCATGGTCATCTTTCCCCTTCCATGCATTATTTTTAATCCATACACCAATATCTTTCCACGTCTCATCCCCAAAATACGTCTTGTACACTCCCATGACTCTTTTCACCCTCCTCCTGTCTTCCAATGAATCCCATTCCAGTTCTTTTATCGTGTCTGATTGTGTTCTACGGTAATTTCAGAGACAAGACATTTTTTGCAACCCCTACAACTCCTGTATTTGATACTCAAAATGTTAGTTCCATACTACATCACCATATTCAAGCAATGGTCTGAACGAAGTTTTGTAACCTAATTCCTTTACTTTTCTCGTACATCCCCTCACCACTCTCTCCAAAAGTGCAGAATTTTGGAACCTTTTCCTACCATCTGATCAATGTGCAATGTGCCCTGTCGAGTTGAGCTTGTTATCAAATGTAATGCCAAGATATTTGCATTTAAAGTGTTCAATAAGGAATTCTTTCCCCACCTAATAATCATAATCAACCTTTAGTTTTTTATTTGTGTATCTAATAAGCTGACTCTTCTTTGCATTTATCTTCATCCCATGTTTACCAACCCAACTAGATATCCTGTCCAGATCACACTGCAACTGTTTACAGTCTTCTACCGTTTTGATTCTTTTATGTAGCATTATATCATCAGCAAACAATCTGATTTCTGATAGTAAACAATCAACACAATTATTCATTAGAATAATGAATAGAAATGGTTCCAATACACTACACTGCGGCATTCCCAGTTTTATTTCTACTTCTCTTGATACTGCATTTCCTATTATAACTTTTCGTTTTCTACCTTTTAAAAATTCTTCTACCCAGTAAATCACTTTCTCATCCACTCGAATAGTTTTTATCTTATTTAATACCATTTTATGGCTCACTCTGTCAAAAGCCATTGAAAGATCTTTTGCTACACTATAAATTTGGCCTCCCTTGTCCATTTTATCTGAAATATCTTGCATAGCTGATTATACTTCAAATGAAACATTACGTCCAGCAATGCAAACTATTGTCTATATCTTATGTTTCCCAGTATGCCTAGCAATAAGTCAGCAGACTAAATTTCAAAAAAGTGGTGTATATCTGTCAAAAGCATACATCGTCATACGAAATATGGTAATATGTGTGTGTTTCTTTCTTCTGGGGTATTAGAGCCTTGTATCTGAATTGTATTAGCAGTGATTGCTGAAGATTGTATTTCAAACCACCGATTGAACGAATCGATCGAATGTTAACATCGACAGATGAATTATGGGCCCGCTTCTTTGGGTCTGTTGCCTGCGACACCGTTATGGTGTCTGGTGCTGAAACGGGGTTATCTGGTTCGATTCCTGGCGATGGAAGACATTTTCATCGTCAGGATTTGACCGGAAAGGTAGGAGAAGTGGCGGCGCACACTTCCTAATCACGAGATCTGTCAGATCTTTGGGAAATGTAGCACTGAATTTACCGACACGTCATTTCACCATCTCCCTTGTTCATCTCTCATTCCATACAACTCAAGTAACATTCTATACTGAACACACACACTGAAGAAGGCAACGGAAAACCATCCCAGTTCTCATGGAGGTGTACTTCCGTCTACGCCCGGCATGAGGTATGGAATCACAACAAGAAAAATTAATTCCCTTTCTTAACAACACTCGATTCTTGTGTCTAAAATTATTTCAGATATCTCTCAAATTAATTATTAAAACAAAATCAGCGATACGTTACATATTTACCTTAAATTATCAGTTAAACCATGTGTGATCTCATAAACTACAAAACATTTACTTAGCAGCCAGCTGGATAAACTAAAACTATTTTATTTTATACCAAAGCGTTTGTCAAGGCCTTCGATTTTGGAGTGACTAGAACACGTATTTAATAATAAAGCTGAGAACTTCCAATTTCCTATTCCGACATCACCAGAGCACGCCATCATTCTGTTCTTAATTGAATCTGTCAGTCCAGAATTCGGTTGTACGACAAACGCATTACACCGTTCGTCATAAATAATTTTATCTCGGCACGACTGAAACGACAGGGTAAGATAAAAAAAAAATCGAGAAGAGAGAACTGAAGGGAAAAAAAGAAAAGGCAGTGGGAGATAAAACAGCTGTCACGTGCCGGGCGGGTTGTGATGACGAACGAGACATTGGCCGCGGGGGAGGGTCGCATATAGAAGCAGATAAAACTGGCATCAGCGGGGAGGGGGGGGGGTCTCGCGATTTACGGGACACGCCCGTATAAATCACGCCCCCGCTGATCGAATCGGGCGACATTGCGGATTCCTCGGATATTCCAAATGTTCGCCGGCGTCGTCTTGTGAAATGCAGTGCCCTGTTTTATAGGCGTTGTAAGGGTTCCGCACCGACTGCTCTTCCTCTACTCTTCTGATGGAATGCAAAGCTGGAAGAAGTTGCCGTATCCCCAGTCCTAGGAGTAGACAGACCGGAGTATCGCTGAAAGGTCTTCTTCTCTCTATAAATTTAACGACGGGGAGAAGTGAACGGAGCTGTGGAAGTAATCGGAATACCCATGTATAACATTGTTAACAAAGTGGTTCCTAGTTTTAGCTCCAATTACTTCGTTGGGAATGAAATACCTTACACCAATTCAAGAGGCGTAATTACACTTATCGTATTTGTTACTAATTATTAACTGTCAGATATTTTAAACATAGACAACGTTTCAACTATACTAATCAAAGCAAACACCTCAACACGTTACACCTTTAACAAACTACTAAACAATTTCTAACCTTTAACAAACAGCTACACAATTTCTAAAACCCACCAATTAGTTGCGAATGAAGCACTATGAATTTAATCATCATGCTCAGATACACTCCGTGTAATATTCTATACATTGTCACCTAGCTAAATTATATTTAAACCTATTAATCAGTTATAAAGTGACACCAGCAAAACACAGATATATTTCATTTCATTTTACCCTCATTTACATTATTTAATATATTTAAATCACTTCTGACACCCTTCAAGTAATCTATATTCATATTTAAAATAATTTAATTTTTTGCTTTTAATTTAGTGTTTCCTTTTTTCTTTATGGCTTTACGCTTCGTCGACATCGTGGTCATTAGAGGCGTGTAAGGACGGGAGGGGGGGCAAGGAATGGAAAGGAATTCAACCTGGAAAACCACTTTTTGTGGTATCAACATTGTATGCAAGCAAAATAATCGTCTTACTGCTTGGTTTATTGTCGAGAATCAAGTTGTTTCAGTGAAATTCTTGTGCCTTTCCGAACAATGTTTGGGGAAGTTAGTCTTCCGGGATCATTTACAAGATAGAGTGACTCATTACGTTTCTGGCTCTGCAATAATATTATTTAACTGCAGTTTGATAAGTATATCGATACTGCTGCCTAATGTACAGGAATAAATTAACCTACAAAACAGAGAGTAGTTAAATATATTCATCAACTTCCTATTGGTAGTAACGTTGTACACCTATCAAAAGAATGAAGAGGAATTCACTGGTTAAAGTAAAAATCACGTTGCAACCAAACTAATATCGAACGAATCAGTGCATCAACTAATTAAACAGATGAAGACAATCTAGGATCTTATAAAAAAAATATCTTTTTTTTCATCATACGGAACATTATTACAATAATTTAACAGTATTACGTTTTTTTAAAAAAAATCTTTAGTGATTCTCTATAGAAGAAAGTGAAGAAACGTATATCATTAAGCTGCTTCAATATATTTCTGTCTTATTTATTATTACTTTAATACTGGATCTATTTATTTTTTAGATGAGGGAGCACACGTTTATGCGTCATCAGTAACGGAGAATAGATTTGTTGCCGAATAACCGTAAGGAAAGCGCCAAAAGCCTGAATTAAAAAAAAAAAGCAGCATTCGAGTTTCGGTAAACTGTCACAGAAAACTGTAACCTGGATCCTACCCCAAATACGACTGCAATCATTTGTCTCGAGACGGGAATTATGGATTGCCTAGTGCAAAAGGGTAGGGGGAAAGGAATATCTCACATTTAAAATTGTATTCCTTACGAAAAGTGTATAACACTCAGCAACCGATTCGGTAAAGTAATTTGGTTCTCTAAGAAATTGCGACATCTAATTTTTGTATTTCTTACTGTGCTGCAGAGCCATCCAAATGCTGAGCATCAGTTTCCAAGGAACATCTACAATTAAAAATTAATATATGCATTTCCATTCATTATCAGTCCACGAAGAATATAAATTCATAACTATTAACATTTCTTCGAGATATGAAGTTTCTAAAATCATCTTGACTATTTTGTCATGGTTCTTCCTTTCTAAAAGTCGGCTATTTGTGATATACTTTTGTTTTTATTTTTCCACTTAAGTTACGTCGTCCGAATTAATTGCAGGTATTTTTCTCCCTCAGATAAAATAATTTCTGCTCTTAATTTATAACTCGAGTAGAAAACTTCAATCTATCTTAAATAAAACTTTTGTCTGACAGTAATTTTTCTGCTTTTGTATTTGTATTTCTTTTAGAAGTTCTAATTACTAATTGTGTTATTTATTGGTTAGGAATAAAAGTTTTCATTTTACTTACATAATTGATTGATTTAATTCGTGAGAATAATCATTACAATAATAATTCTGACTGGAGTTAGATGACTGAAAACTATTGTCTTGCTTGGAAACATGTACTGTTTTTTTTTTTTTTTTTTTTTTTTTAGAGATTTTTGTCGTATCATAAATTTAAAAAAAATCGTGTATTTGCTTATGTTTAGACTATTATTACGAGGAATAATTGAGAACTTAATTGCTGATACTTTCGTATGCCAGAGTTTTTCATTGAATGTAGGATGTGTCTATATCTATCAACAGCTGAGCTCACGAGAAGCGCTTATTACAGTTATTTCATGTATGAACATTTTTGTGAATTTAGTATACAAAAAGTTTAGGTATCTGTAAATAGTTATTATGGTTTCATTTTTTTCACAAACGAAGCTTATTAAACAAAGATATCTTCATAAATTGGTAAATATTTCTTTTAAACTTCTTAACTGAACCTGTATTAATGATCAATAAATATCTGAACGTCCTCCATTCCTGAAATCAATGTGCCTAAAGAAGTCTAATGTTCTACATAAAGTTGAGCTTGTCTCGTATTAGCGAATTAAACGTTCCAGTGGCATTTTAAAAATATTTATGCTGGAAGTGTTCCAGTGGTTAATAAACGATAACGATTTGCATATGAATAACGCCCTGGCGCGCCAGGGGAAATTCAGTCAAAGAAGCGATTCACAACATACGAACTTTGTTTAAAAATCTTTACTTGTATCTTGCAATTTTATTTTGTATTTTACTAACCTTTGATGCTTACATGACATTTATGAAACTTATGATGTAGAAATCAAACAACATGTACTGTAATTATGGAACTATTTAAAAACTCAGTACATATTACAATAATCCCATTCGATAGACGAAACTCATAGAAACTTGGGCACCGAATACAAAGCCCTAGTAAAGTTAATTATTCTGGAACAAGCAAAAAATTCTGAACCTTTAATGAAAAAAGTTAAGCGACTACCAGTTTAATCAAATTATAGACGAATCTGAAGCTGAATTGATTCAAATCTGCTTCGTACCTTGTTTAAACTTGCTTGGGTGTGCACGTGAATGTCAGTGTTAAATGTTCTCTTCGTTTGCTCGAGCGGGAATTGGAGTTCTCAAGCAAAATTACATTGTGGTCTGTCCTTGGAGCGTGGAGTCTCTTGACGCACCAAGTAAAATGTTAGTTTGCCTCGTCAGGACTTGGTTAAGGAGGGAATCTGCCTTATTTTTAATGGTACCAGTTACAGCAAAATAAAATTTACGGCAACAGTTCATAGACACTTATTTTTCCGA
The DNA here is from genome assembly GCA_031002005.1 of Vandiemenella viatica. Lineage (NCBI taxonomy): Eukaryota > Metazoa > Arthropoda > Insecta > Orthoptera > Morabidae > Vandiemenella > Vandiemenella viatica. Next base: position 83,236,671 of record JARYHS010011408.1, on the reverse strand, counting down.
AATATACCAAAGATATAAAATGCATGATAGTTCAAGCAAAATTAGGGTTCAACAAAAAGAAACGGATTTTTAAAACAAATAATATCAGCTGGACAACGAGTAAAAGACTATTAAAAGCTTATATCTGGAGCATTGCCCTGTATGGATGTGAAACCTGTACAGTTGGTACAGAAGAGAAAAGTTGATTGATTTCGTTTGAGCAATGGTGCTACAGAAGATTAGTTGGAGGGACAAGATTACTAATGAGAAAATTTTTGAGAAAGCGGAAGAGTATAACTCTATATGGAAGAGTATAAAAACGCGGTGGAAAATATTAATATCACATATCTTAAGACATGGGAGCTTATTAAAAACAATAATAGAGTGAATGGTAGAAGGAAAGAGACATCGAGGAAGACCACGTTTAAAATACATCCAGCAGATAATGGAAGTTGTTGACTGCAGGAGATATGTAGATATGAAGAGGAGGGCAGAGAGTAGAGGTGAATGGAAAACTGCCGCAGACCAATCCCAGGATTGACTACTGTTGCAGAAGACCAAAGAGCCGCCAGGGTTAATGTCCACATTCGACAACCGAATAATAATTAAATGTCGTTTACCATCACTGGGTATGCAGTGGGCATAGCTTTAAAGTTTAACCAAGGACTGTGGTACACAGAACTGCTAATAAGGAATCGTGTATCACCACCCTGCTGACCAGCCCCAAAGAAATTTTCTGCCTACAGTGGGAGTCAAACCAGCTCAATTAATCCGTAGAAAATGCCGGACACCATCAAGATGCCCAATAATATAGTCTGAGGACTGTTAATGGTATTCGTAGTGTTTCAACCATTTTGATCGAAGTGTGAGATCCGAGGTGAGGCTAGGCAGGGCAGACGGGTTGGGTCGTGGAGCGATCTCCGTCGATTTATCGACTGGGTGCACAGTGGCGTGGCGGGCTGCAGCCCACGCGATCTTTCTTTGTGAGGGCGGTGGTGGCGGGCCGGCAGCGCTTCACTAAAATGCGAAATTACGGCCGTATATTCGGGCTAGGGCGCCCTTTGTCCGGACAGCAATACGCTGGGCCATCCCATTGTGGTGCCACTACATACATTTAACGTCCACCGCCGGAACATTGCTACCCTACAGCTGCCACGTACGCTGCTCCACGCTAATGTATAGAGTGCTCCAGCGATGCTGCTCTATAATGTGCAGCCATAAAATATCGCACCATACTCGATAAGAACGGTTAACAAGATAAGCGGCTCAAATATAACTCTTATCCACGGAGAACTCACACGGTGACTTGTAAAGAGAATAGTTCTGATATTATGGAGATGAGATCTTAAAATAAAAATCATTAGCAATACAATTTTTGCGGCTATTAAAGAGTGAAAACATTAAAACCATGTTAGTACTGTTCACAATAAATCTGAAGGAAATCTGCGGTAGCCCAGAATCCATCTGGAACGACTTCGTAAAAAGAAATCTGGATTGCCGAACTGGGAATCGACCCCGGTTCCTCCCCAATACTAGGCCAGGAGTTTGTAGCTCACCCAGCAAGCTTCCCAAACTAGTACCTGGTATGGAATCAGGTGGCATGAGTTTATGACAGAACTTGGAGGAACATCGAAACAGGCATAATATAGTACCGATATCGTTGGTAAGCGGCAATATTCGGTCCTGTCAATCGGAAGGACGTGGTTTCTAATCCTCGTCCGATCATCCAGATTTCAGTTTTCCAAGGTATCGCAAAGTCACTGAAGTCAAATGCCGGGATGGTTCTTTCATAAGGTGATGGCAGAATTCCTTCCTGTTCCTTGCCCCCCTCCATTCTCGCCTCTAATGAACTGTAATAATCTGCCATAATGGTACATGTTAAACCAAATAATCAAATTTTTCGACGATTTAACTGTTTTAAGTTTACTTAAATTTTGTGTAGATAATATTGAAATTAGGTGTAACTACTTCTTCTTTGAGTAAAAGTAAACAAGCAGGTTTTACTTTCTTCACAATATTTTTCTCCATTCTTTTTTTTATTCGTAAAAAATTATACGTAAACTATACACTATAAAATACTATTTTCTTATATAAAATGCCGTAATCTATTAAAGTTCGTCTTAAAGCAGTGCTATTTGAAAATTGCAATAAGAAATACTTTCATTAAAGTTGGTGCTATCGTAAAGGCACGTTTTCTTCCGCTAGTATTCTACACTAATGACAACATATAGAGCTAAATTTTATGTAACGTAGAAAAGCAGGAAACGAAACAGGATAGATCTGCACTGTAACTATGTCATGGGTTTATCACAAAATCGGTGTACAATAAGAGCACTAATTAATTATGCTCCATATGTGCATTGCTACTAAAATGATGTAATGACGCGTGGACACAATTACAAATTTTAACAAATGTTTACATGTTGTATGTCCGATAGGTAATGTGACATATACTGTTTTATAATCTTCTTAAAAAGCTTTTTCGCATGAGAAGATCCACAGATCAATAAAAGATGAAGAAAAATATTTTGCATTTCTTTCTGCGATCGTGCAAGCATTTCGGTGATTGACTATGAGACTAGTGCTTCAAAGTTGGATAAAACTTCCCGAATTTTCATTTTGTTTTGTGTTCCCTGCCATTTTTCAAGGCGCAGAATCGTTGTATGAACATATATTTACAGCTGTACGTGAGTCTTTCTATAGCACAAACGTTTCGTGATCTGTCGTGTAGTAAATTTATTCTGAGTGTTAAGGGTTTGAGCACAATTGTCGTTTGAAACATACATAATGACAATTGTAAAAACGTAATAGACGAAGAAATCCGTTTCTCCGTATTTGACATACGAAATATGTTTCCGGTTTTCTGCCAGCGAAATGAGTTCGGTGGTTAAGGTGTCAGTCTGTATACTGAAAGGTTTGAGCCGCAAATTTTCCGGTCCCTTAAATTGACCTTGTTTTGCAAAGCTTTGCTTAGTTCTAATTAAATATTCCATCACGTCCATGTTTTGAATTCTGGGTTAGCCTCTATCTCCATTTTAGCCGGAAAGACTTCATGTTTACGAAAAAGCGAGATTAGTATTCTTCTTAGAGAAATCGACAGAAATCAGTTCCCCTTAATGCTGTGGTTTCCAGTCTACGCCTGAAAGATGTGATCAGTAGTTCTCCACAATACAGGGAGAAGCTCCCACTTCCCCTTGTGCATATTTCTTGCAGGTGCGCAGCACACAGATAATTAGAACTGTTATGATGAGACCACAGCTGCCAAGTCGAACCACACCACTTGTAGCTTCGAAGCGCTTTGTCGGCTGACTTCAAAGCTAGTTGAGTGGCAGATTTTACACATGGTTGAACGTTTAAATTGTAATATACGTCACTGCTATGGAGAGGTGGTGCCTCAGAAGTAGGGGGTCATTGACCCTATCTACTGGAGTCGCTGGGCATGCATTAAACACACTACAGGAGAATTTGGAGTAACTGAACAATATTCAACATTACTGCAAAATATCGTTGCTTCAAAGAGGAGTTTTCTAAATTGTTTTTTTACCTCTCATCGTAAACAGAATCACAGCAAGTGTTAAAGCAAATCGTACAATAAGTATATTCCGAACATAATTACTGATGATTATGAATACACGTGCGTTTTTAATGACTTATGATAATTAGGGCAGTGTTTAAAACTTATAATTAATTACAAATATGTAGAAATTACTCTGCTTTAGATCTTAATTTAATGATTTTTTCCGGAATCCTTCCAAAACTTTTCCACAATACTTGCAGCACATAAGACGAAGCTAAAACGTTACATAATTTAAAAAAAAGAAAAAAAAAAGATAATTTTCCTTTGGTAATACAATATTAGTGTCTTCAGATTTAGTGCTAACGCTTTTAACTATAAAGTCAAAAATTATTACTGATCAACAGTTAGATTGGTTCTAAACAACATAGATAAACAATCTCGTTGTCTGATATCAGTACTCAATGAATCCAAACAATGATCTAAAAAGATTTTTTCATGTTTTTTACGCCAAAAGTATAGTCATACAATTAGAGTAAAGTAGTTATTTGACGTTTGGAACGAAACGCTTAAGTCACATACATATTCATTATGTGAATAATGTTTGAAATACTGAGGAAATTATAAGCAAGTGTGAAGTGTTGATCCTTCACAGGATACCATATTTCAACTTATATTCCGCATTTGGGGTTTTCATTTCACACAGGGATCTGTTCATCTTTAGTGCGTTACAACAGCTTTTGTAACGTGGATATTATGTTTTTAAATGTATTTCTAAAAAAGAGCCGGATTAAACAGTAACGACAGTAAAGTTATTTCCAGACAAAACAACAGGACTTAACTTGAATTCCGCTGTTTTTATTTAATGCGAGGTATGTGTACAGATATAAATGTTACGGTAAAGCTACAAGTTAAGTTTCAAAGAAAAATATGTTACTATGCCATGGAGACAGGGTAAAAGCATTTATCAGTGAAATTAAGAATGGCCTCAGGTTTTCTAATTTCTCTATTGGTGGAGGCAACTAAATTAAAATCGATGATCAAATTTCATTCAGGGTTGATATGTTGCGGGAACAAAAATAAATTGGCTAAAAACGTCTTTACAATTACCTCGAAAATAAATGGTGTATATTGCATACGTTATCAAACAGTCATTTCAAATGTTACAGTTTGAGTCATGTGGAAGTAGCTTAAATTACTAGAAGAAACAAAAGTCAGTTGCTATAATTCAGTCATGATATGAGTTTAGAAAAATATGTTACTTTGACATGATTTAGTGGTATCGCGTATGATAAAAATACGAATGCGCGGTTTTAAGGGGATAACTGTTCTGAACAATTAAAATAGATTTCTTTTTGCATTTGTTTAATATCTTTAAAAACTATTAACTTCCCCACTTTACGCTAACAAATCCAAAATTGCAATTCCTGAGCCATTTTAAGCAAAAATAGGTGGGAATAGGTTGTTACTCGACTACTCACAGAACTAAGGTCCCTATGTTCCAGACACAGACTTGGAAGGAAACATATCGGCATCCTACTGGAGTGATTTCGAAAGTTCGGGAATCCGAAATGTTTCTAGCCAGTCAAAATTCTGCTTGTGCTGTACGTAAAACAGGCCACTAGCAATGCTTCTACGGTCAAAATCGCTGGGAACCAGCATAGCCCGGGCAAAATATAAGTGAGTTGAAATGTTTCACTACAGTAAGCTTATAAACAATTTATGAATCATAAATAGTACTTTAAATTAGCAGCAGTCATTTATTTAATAAAATCCTATCAGTCCTATCAGCAATGAGAGATTTCACCAGACAGAGGACTGAGTGTAAAGATTGAAAAGACCTCTGCCTGGAGAAGGAAATTTAATCATTTCTGAAGCAGAAAAAAATATTGGAAAATGTGAGAGACCGTATAGTAGGGTAATACAGAAACCAATGTTACAATGAACTACCAATATTTCGGCAGATTAACAACTTGTTTCCGAAATTCTTTAAAGTGTGGAAAAAATTGCAGCAGAAATCCTTTTTAAGGTGAAAAAAAAAAATCGAAAGGTCTGGTGGCTCAGTGCTTCTGACGGTCTCCCGTTTGAAAGTCCCTTAACCCGACCTTCACCTCCGGCACAGCTTGATGTGTAATGTGAAGTACGCCAGAACGCTTCCGTGGTTCGGATTCCACATTAAACTGTAGACTCTCTTTAGCCGATAGATTTACAGGGCTAGGTTTGGTAAGATAGTAAGGAACTGGCCGTCCTAACTCTAAGAAAGGGATTAGTATGCCTTCATCTGGAGTGTCCAACCAACCTTTTGGTTGAAGACCAAGCTTAGCTGTAAGTGAAAACCTTTATTATTAGCTTCCCTATTATACACCGAGGCAACAAATGTTGGTTAAAAATGGAAAAGAAGTATACAGTGACACTCAAGAAGCTGTGTGCTTTTATTGTCATCATTTATATTCGCAGTTCCGTAAACGAAGCTATCATCAGTCAGGCATATGGAAAATTGGCTTATATTGCCGTGTCGGATACGATGGTAATGAATTGGTTCATATTTGTCTGCGTTATGAGGATCAATAGAAATTGAAACCTGTACCCACATTGCCTATTACGGTGAGTCATATCACTCCAGGGAACATAAAACTTAACGTAGTCCACAACCCGCAGGTTGGTTGGATCCTCCCGAAGGAGGCATACTAAGCCATTGTGTCAGAAGTAGGACGGCCAGTTCCTCTCCTCTGGGACCTACAGCTTAACGTGGAATCCGAACCACGGAGCGACCTGGCGTAGCTCATATGATCAAACACAACTCTCCTGCGCCTGCTGGGATTCGAACCTGGGACCAGAGCAGGGAACGTTTTGAAACCACTGAGCTACCAGACCTCTCTCCATGGAGCATAGCATAATAAACTTCTGGGGTGGGGTGCGAAGTTAGCTTACTGTGAAGTGATTTTTGTATTTGATGATTACATAAGTAAGAGTTGAATACTTAACTAGCCAGTGTGGGTCAGTGCACACAGGATCGATCAGATACAACGGGAGCTCAGGTATCCGCTTACCAGCCGTCCTCACAACGGGGATCAGAGCGAATGCTGGGATGGCCCACAATGTCCATCCCATATACCACACATTTAACACAAAAAAAAAAAAAAAAAAAATTACTACTCACAGAACATAGTTACACGTTTGGCAGACAGATGGCAATACTTTTCACATTGTTACGCAGTGCGACCTGGTAGTTGGCATAAAATGCTTGTAGTCAGTTTTACATTTGACCATACCAACGATGTACTCATCAAAGGCAACCGACCACAAAAGGTGGGGAAAAAGGGATAAAGAATGTGAAGAAGAAGAGTTTAATCCTTTGTTAATCCTGATTATAAATTACGTAATACAACACTAATGGTGGCGGTGTACTAAAACCAAAGGGTTTACTTGTGTAATTTATACATTTGTTTAAGTTGGGATAGAGGATAGACGAGCGAGCAAACTTAGGCAACGTTATGAGAGCCACGACCTGCAAGTAGAACACGAGTCAGCTATTCGGCAATTGTCAGGCTCCGAAACCAGAAAGAAAGCAGGCATTATGACCGAATGCAGTTAGGTGATGTCAGAGTTTCCTCTCTCCAAAGAGCAGGAGTGGAGTGGGGGTTGTCATAGTAAAACCCTGAGCACAGCCACCTAGGTCTGTCTACCTGTCGGTCGAGCTGATTGTCGCATTGTGCAGCCGAGAGACGACGAAAGAAGTTACCGGGCTCCGGCCTCGGAGCGGAGCCAGTGCAGCCCAAGAGATGTTCTACAGAAAACCAGAAGGTAGGCTCCACTGAGAAGGAGTTGGATATAAGACAGATAGGTTCAGTTAGGCAGAAGTTCAAGGTATTGCAATAGTCCTGTCGTGTTGGGTTAGAGGTACCCATGTTGTAAGCTCGCTCTGTCTCTCTTTATTCCTATAATGTTGGTGGTGGTTAGCAAGGCGCCACTGCACCAGTTTTATCAGTTTCAGAAAGTAATAGTAAATGTTTCCACAGCTATCTTCGTTTATGTGTAAATATATGTATTGTATCATACCTTCAGAAACTTGATGTAAATAAACATGTACATATTCAGAAATGATTAGCCCTGATTTTCCAAGTAATAATCCTATCACAAGACTCATATCAGAACAATTCGTCGATTTCTATATAGACGCTTATCCATGCCTCCCGTATGGCAATCTGTCCTTGTCTCACCGCTCGGCTGGACAGAGTGACTTTGAGGGTCATCCCCAAAGGGGTGGCAGTCAAGTCACTACAGCGGTAGTAAAATTTTCTAGTTTCTTTTGGTAAAATTGACTTTATTTTCGGAAAAAAGGCCTAAAAACTTTTGACTGGTTAAGGCGCTTAGGTCTACTTTAAAAAGTTCGTAGCCCGGTCCCGTTTTCAAATCCCGGCTGTTCAGGAATTTTGAGAATTGTGTTTTATCATATGTTCATGCCAGAACATTCTGTGGATTATATTCCACGTTAAGCTGTAAGTCACACAGGAAAGGAACTGACTACTTCTGACACAATGGCTCAGCATGCCTCCTTCGGAAGGATCCAACCAGCCTTCGGGTTATGGATTGAGTTAGTTTATTACACTCAATGCCAAGCACTCGATAGCAGCAAAAGGTTTACGAAATACTAATTGTAAAAATGTAAAATAATAAAGGCTTGCTGAAAAATATTGCGATTGCTCGAATATAATTACGACTAATGATGTTAATATATTAAAGTTTGTATGTATATTTGTGAATTTAACACAAAGAACATGGAGCAAATAAGTCCAATATTTTGTTTCTAGAAATCCTTGCAGTTAACGTGGAAAACCCGTGTCCGCCGAAGAAAGAAGGCAGTTAATTAGCGCTGGCTCGTATCGCGCGTTGCTGTCTTCTACCTGGCTGCACGTTTGTCTGCCTGTCTGACAGGTTGGCAGACTGCTCGTTTAATTATTGGAGAGCGGAAACGAGAGCGACTGAGCGGGAAGCGCGCGCGTTCCTAATTGGCACCGCCTGTAATTGTTGGCGCCCCCGCTAGTGGCGCTGCGGGCGGCGCCCAACATGACGCATGAGTGACCCTCAAGGAGAAACATCCCCTATCCCGCCGCTGCGAGTAACATCCGCAACTCTACAGGCTAGCTGGAGCTAAAACACGGATAGTTTTGTTTGTAATCAGCTTTTTCACTTAGTTCCTCTGCATGCAGACAATTTCGCTTTAAATATAAAACCCTTTTTCCAATAATTGTTATAATTTAAACTCTCGTGCTTCAACGTGATGATATCAAATCTTAGAACTCAAGGCATCCATTTTTAGGCAAATTTAACAATGTTTTGTATAATTTCTAATTCCTTTTGCAGTACTTTACATTCAGAAACTATGAATTTCGTATCGATTGTGTCCACTAAGTAAGGCTACGTGGTTTGTAAATCATTATATACGGCACACAGATGTTTTCCCTGTTTTGACGGAGGAATCAAATTTTATATTCCATCTGTGCAAATAACTGTAAACCATTCATCATTTTTGTATAGTGTTATTAGTGTCTATCGGATTAAAAAATCTTTAAAAAATCCTCTAATTTACCTGTTTTAAATTTTTCCTATTACTTTTTAAGTATTATTTGGAAAGTAACGGTATAACTAATTCACGGATCTCTACCTTCCAGTGATCCCAACTCTTCCTCCTCCACCCGTGATCCATATCACCTCCTTTTCGCTAACAATTTCATAGAAGGAAATTTTATAGTTTTGTCATCGCATGACAAAATCTTTCTATTCATGTCACCAATATTTCAGCTTTTCTTTGTAACCCTACATTTCTATCTATCCAAAACTAATCTGTTCATCTCAACATATTCGCTACAGTCAGCATTCCTACTTACCTTCCTTACATATTCTGATCATGTTATTCCTCTTCGAACGTTTTCCCGACTAACAAATTAACCAAACCTCCATTTCTAAAAACCTGACCGAACATAGTCTATCAATTTTTTTATAATATTTTTCTATAAACTCCTTTCATTACGTATTACTTCCAAAACCTCTAATTTCCTACATTACACGACAACTTAACTTTGGTATCAACATTTTTCTGAAAAACCACATTAAAAATAGCTCTGTTGAATTATGTAAGTTTGCACAATACCGTCGGCCTTCTACGTGTTTCTTTTTGTAATGCTCTCTCTGCTAGTGTTAGTTTGCTTCTAGTTCCTAAGTAAAGGTATTTTACCCTCTGCAGTGCTTCTGATCTGAATTTCAAATACTTATTCTGCTGTGATTGGCAACGTTTCAGAACATTTGTCTTGCTTTTGTTCATGCTGTGGTTTAACAGAAGGGAAACGCGCTTCTGATCTTTCATAATGCAATTTACCATACATTATTCCTGTCAACCAAACGACCAAGCAGTTATTATTATTTCATTCTATGTGTGAAACATTATTTTTACAAGATACCATATTAGGTACCATGGATATAAAAAAAACTAGGCTATAGGAGATAAATTGAAAGATCAAACAATATGAGATTAGCCCAAAATATACTGGAATTGATTCGAAGGTGGAGGTAGATTTGCGGAAGTTGAACGCGCTGGGTAGATGGGTGGACTGAATAAAAGAAGCGATTGAAAAGATAGATGTGTAAGAAGACCAATGTCTGGGCTGCGACAAACGGCCACATATTTAGTTAAAAGAAAGAAAATCTTATTACAACGCTGATAATTAGTTCATAGTTTCAACTACTACATCAACCACATGCAACGAAATGAGGCTTAGCGAATAATAGGAAAATACAGAACCACTTTTCATCAGATGTCGTCTTGCCATTTCTGCACATTTCTACCTATAATTCAGAATCTAGCACACTGAACCAAAGGACAAACAAAGTGCTTTCAATATATTTTCTCTGTTTTAACAAAAGTCGTAACAAAATATAAGGAACGTTAATTAATGGCGAGTGCATGTTGTGGTGAGAGAAGACAGTGTCCTCGCGGCGGTGGGTCCTGGTGGGAGAGCCCTCGACGCCACTGTGTGCTGTAATGAGCGCGCGCACAGTGCTCATTGAGGCGCCGGCCGCGCGCTCAATGGCAGCGCGGGGTAGTACGGCGCAGAGCCACTCCCGACACCAAAAGGAATGCCTGAGTGGGCGCCACCCACACGACACAACCAACACCTGCAGCATGAGCTGTACAGTGGCACACCAAACACGACGTCGAGGCATGGCAAATTAGTGACGAAACAGGCTGAAACGTCTTGTTTCATTACGAACTAAAATAAGCTCAAATTACCAGAGACATTGATAAACATTTGGTTGCACGAAATAACAGTTCCGAAAAATCACTTTCCAGTTATGTTTATTTTCACGTGCGCACTATAATAACATTACACAACAAGGCATAGTCTCGATCCAAAGATACTAAGTGCAAACGTACACAAATATTCCAGTGATAAAATTCAAAATGATCCCAAAACCACAGACTGACAACCACCCTCTCCGCTCGCCATCACTGCGCGCTTAAATAGGCACTTTTAGAAACAGCCAGAATAATTCAAAGAGTTCCGACCAACGTTTCTCGAATTCTAACAATACTTTAACAATTAAATCCATACAAAAAGAATAAGAGTTAGTAAAAAATCATTCACAATCATCATGAAACAAACAAACAGACATGAAAATTAAAGATATTTACAAGTATTTGCACATAAAATTATCAACATAAGCCTGTTCAAACAGTTTAGAACTTTACTCAAAACATCGTGGCTCACATTAAAAATTTCAGTTACAAACTTTTAATGAATGTTTCACGTGTAATACTGTTCTTGAACATATCACGTATCATTTACATAATTTATCTCCATAAAACAATGTTAATTTACACAAATTCACAGTTAATTATACGAAAAATTTATACATCCCCAATTAATCCATTTCGAGCTTGCTATATATATTTATTCAAATAACATTTCATACAACGTCAGGGCCTGAGGGCTGCTATAACATTATTGCCCATCTCTGCATGAGGTGCAAGCTTCGTTTAATTAAATTATTCATACGAAAAGAGAAGTTTATTTTGTTATTGAATGAATTATTAAATTTAATAAACTACCTGGAAAGATTGCAATTAAGTTCAGACGCTCTAATTATAAACAATGAAAAAATCTACTCAAATACTGAATGAAATTGATTTTTTAGAAATTTATCATTCAGGAAAAATATACACTATCTGCAACCGCTCCTAGACTTAACCGTAGTTCCGTATTATTGGACATTAATATGGGGTGGGTCCACTCTTTGCCGTTTTGACGGCTTTATCTCTGCTGCAGAGACTTTCAATCAGGTGTGTGAATGTCTGTGGTGGACTGACAGCTCATTCTTCCTAAAGAGCTGAAACCGGAGAAGATAGTGAATCTGCATGCTGGGGTCTGGAATGAAGTCGATGTTCTAGCTCATCCCAGAAGCGTTCCATTGTGTTCATGTTGGGGTTTTGGGCAGGCCAGTCCATTTCAGGAATATTACTGTCCATTCACAGATGTAACTTTGTGATAGGATGCAATGTCATTCTGATACAGTCATCTTCTAACAACTGATTGTGTACCGCACCCAATACACAATAGTTTAAAATGTGTTCATTTCCTTCCACATTCAAAGTTTTCTTAAGCTCAATAAGGGGACCACACCCTAGCGACGAAAAATACCCCAATACCATAATACCACATCCTCCGTGCCTCAGTGTTTGTACTACTCATGACGGCAGTTCTTCAGGCATTCGTCAAACCCAAACCGTACCATCGGATTGAGACAAGATATAGAGTTATTTATCAGTCCAAATTATTCTTTTCCGGTCATCCAGTGTCCATTGGCGTCACCCTTTACACCACCTCAAGCATAGTTTACCATTGACTACAGAAATCTTTGGCTTACGAGTAGCATCTAAATCTTTGTACCTCATTCTTTTCAACTCCCGACACACAGCTGGAGTGCTAGAAGCATTTTTGAACTCATTATTAACTACTTCCGTTGATTTATTGCGATTTCACACTCTGCAATGTTATCGGACCCCTGTCCTCTGTTAAAGGTGGTCTGCCTGGTCTTGGTTTAGTTGTGGCTGTTCATTTGCGTTTCCGTTTCACAATCATGACACCAAAAGTCGACTTGGACAGTTTTAGAAGGGTTGAAATATCCCTTATGTATTTTTCACTCAGGTGACTTCCAATGAGTGGACCGAGCGGGGCGGTGTAACGGTTAGCGTTCTCGCCTCGCATTCGGGAGGACGGCGGTTCGAATCCCCGTCCGGGCATCCAGATTTGGGTTTTCCATGGTTTCCCCAAATCACTCCAGGCAAATGCCGGAATGCTTCCTTCAAAAGGCCATGGCCGAATTCCTTCCCATTCCTTGCCCCCATCCTTGCCCCCCATCCTTTCCCGTCTCTAAAGACCTAGATGTTAAAAAGAGACGTAAAGCAGTTACAAAAAAAAAAAAAAAAAAATACCAATGAGTGGTCCGCATTCTAAGTCACAGAGCTGTCCTGATTGGCTCATTCTGCTGTTACTGCTTCTCTGCTGACAGCAAAATATTATACGCCTCTTTTTTTACTGGTGAGTAACATCTAGCGCTCATTTCCGCATTAAATAGGGGTGTCCGGTTACTTTTGATTCTGGTAGTTTACTAACGGTAAATGGAAATTAATCATAAAAAATCTCAATTAGCATTACAAAAACAGTACATAAACAAAACCCAAGTTTATAAACGTTTACAACATCCCAGGATAGGGTGAATGCGATTCTCTATTTTATCAATGAGTTTGATAATTATGGGCGTAAACTGAGTAAAAAGGTGCAAATAAAAGTGTCACTTATCGATTTTTGAAATACGTGAAGACAGATACGGCTCTCCACGTGGAAAGTCTTGAGGTTTTCTTCACCACACCTAAACACTTGTAACACGTTTATTACACCGAACCTGATGGGTGAGAGGTTCTGGCCTCGCATTCTGAAGGACGCCAGCAGTCCGAATCCCCATCCGGGCATCCAGATTTGGGTTTTCCATAGTTTCCCCAAGTCACTACAGGAAAACGCAAGGATGATTCCTTAAAAAAAAAAAAAAAAAAAAAAAAAAAGACCATGGCCGAATATATTCCCGTTTCTTGTTCCCAGTCCCATCCCTCTTCTAATGAAACACACGTTTATAAATTGTCACGTCCTCCATCAGGAGGAACGTAACTGGCCCTGAAAGTTCTTCCCTGGCCCAGAACAATGTTACCTGCCATTTCCCAGAGTAAACGTCTGCACACAAACAAAGACAGCCATCCCATTGTCAGCTATACCGACAACTCGGCACCACTTACGAAATCCGCTTCCTTTCACCGACTCACACAACGGCTGGCCGTGACCTGCGATTTTTTATAAATGTTTCGAAATACCACGAAAATCACCAATGGCAGAAGCGTGAAATTACGAATTGGAAGCCTGTTTCATTCTGATGCCTCGATTTAGGGTTATAAACTTAAAACAAGCAGCCAACTAGTCATATACACTTGTCCAGTAAAATTACCCAATTTTATCAGTTTAGACACAAATTATGCTGTGATGAATCCTTCAAAAGGCTATGGGCGAATTGCTTCCCGTTCCATGCCTCCATCCTCTCCCGAGTCTAATGATCTCGATGTTGATAAGCCGTAAAACCCCCCAAAAATCATTAATCAGACTTTGATGAGCGAGGTAGCAGAATGGAGGATTTATAATTACCAGTGTACCAAAATCCTACATAAAGCATATGGAATAAGGCTACTGAACAATGCCAACGAGGATTCTTCCGTCAGATAAAGACGTTAATCTTGCCATTGCGTTGTATCTTTCAGAAGAGTAGACCCGCAACGGCTTTTACCATCTCCCTCCCTTCCCCACCCTTATCCAAAACACAAACATCTCGCTTAATAAATGTTCTGCATGACTCCCACCTTCACTTATATTTCAATCACTTCTTCCACCTCCCACCACACCCCTTTCAACTTCTTCACGTGCTCCCCTGCCATTGTAATTCCACAGCGAATCATGTTCTTCCTTTTAGATAAAAAAAAATCTCTCATCCAAGGTGGCTAAACTAAAAGTAGTGGTAGAAGTGTAAGAAGCCTGTCCTGTAACGGAGATGTGCCAAAAAGAAGTAAGAGAATAATATATCAGACATACTATATTGTTATTATCATCTATGTTGCCGATAACGTGATCATTAAGAAACGTGATATCGATGAGGTAAAGGCAGGTGAAACCAAATTAATCAGGAACAGAAAAGAAATAAAATTAATGGGAATGATGAGTGATGAGAAAAAGGAAGCCCTCTAGGAGAGGATAGTGATGGCATGACTCAAATTATATGGTAATGCAAAGAAAATGGAGGAACTTAGTGTACGTAGAAAAATACAGAAAATACAAAATAGACGCCCTGGTGAAAGGCCAATGGCCTGATGTCTGAGAGGAGTGGAAGAATGTGTGTTGAAAAGAGGAGAGAACTGAGCGAAGGTAACGGAGGGTTGATGGGAAGAGAGAGAAAATGAAGAGGATGCAGAGACAGGCAGTGGCTGGAAACTGTGAATGATGTTGAAACATTGTATGAAAGACAGACTAAACTACAAAACGCAGTCACAGACAACAATTTATTGAAATGAAGGAAAAGAAGGACATATTTTCGATGCCGAGATCGCTTAAAATCTCGAATAACAGTGGCAGGAACTGATAATATTAAAAGATGAAATGAGAAATCATATTCTCGAACTAGACCACGGCTACTAGGCCGGTGTCTAAACTGCGACCCAGCACAGTCGTGTCTCCCAGGCAGCTCTGCTTGAAAGCATTAAGAGCACCTGCTGTATCCAACGTCGCATGTGTTTTCTACAGTCCAAGTCTTCGCCTGAGGTGCTGCATTGTTTCTTGCTTCTGCGGCAAGATTGCTCGCAACCTGTTGATAGCAGACGCACTCGTGACAACGGCGTGTGTTAAGTTCTTTGTTCTAGTGTGGCTCAGCGCTTACTTCAATCTCCTTCGCCGTGGGATTAACAGGGGAACTTTCTCACAGTGATAAGTAGCGGGACTAGGCGAAAACTTGTTCGTACATGATGACGTTGCACTTCGTAAAGCGGTTCATTCATTTTTTTCTTTTGCTTCTGGATTTCTGCCTCGTCTACGTCGAGGTCATTAGAGGCGGGAAAGGACTTGTGGCAAGGAAGGCGGAGGAATAGGTCATGGCATTTTGAAGGAACCATCCCGTCGTTCGTCTGGAGTGATTTGGGGAAATCATGGAAAAACAAAATCTGAATGGCTGAACTGGCATTCGAACCCGCATCCTCCCGAATGCGAGGCCACAGCGTTACCGTTTATCCAGCACGCTTGGCCGTAAAGTGGTAAGCTCATTACTTATGTATAGATAAGCAGGCATAGTAGCTTGATTAACAAAATTTAAAGTAATTACAAAGGCACAAGAAACTGGGGGATAAAGCAGTTACCATTCTACTAAATTTTGTATTGATATTATCATATAGGATTGACCAGCGCACAAATCTGATTTGAATTTGGGTTGGCACGTTTGTAATTAACCTGGGAATATTACTATCTATTTTTTATTTATTTGGAGCTGTACGTCACGTGGAGCTTGGGATCATAAGAGGTGAGAGAGGATTATGAGCAGAAAAGGAAAAAAAAACTCCCATGATGTTATTTGTTATAACGGTCGCTTTTTTCGTCTAATATCTCGGAAGCTCGCAGAATTCATGCATATGGATTGCCGGACGGGAAATCGAACCCACGTCCCCTTGATTATCCTTATGCGAATTTTCCAGCCACAGCACGTATTCACACTTCTGAAGACACTTTCAAAGACACTTTTATAAACCAGACAATCACCCTTAGTTAACAGAAAATTTGGCTTTGGCTCGTCTTGTAGGTAAACCATTAACTTTCCATCAGGAATGGCAATTTTAATTAATCATTAATTGGCTTGCTACTTTACATTCAACATATACTCAGAGGACAGCATGTTAAGCGTGGATGCCGCGACGAATCCGGTGATTCCTTTAGTGACTGCCACGTCGAGAACATCCGGCCGTCGGCGGTGAGCTGGGTAGTAGGTGGGTTCTTCGGGTCCCCACACACACATATTGTGTCTGTTGGCGACTCTCCGTAGTATGTTACCTGAAGGGTTTTTAACTCTACTGTTCCAGTCTGTGTGTTTCGTGTTGAGATCACCTCTGACGAACAGCTTGCCTCTGAAGTTTGCCAAGGTATTAAAAACATCCTCTGCCGTTCCCTTCTAGGAGGCCGATAGGCAGAAAATACGGCCAATGGTCCTCTTGTCGTGGCCTCCTCAATGCCGACAGCTTCAATGTACTGCAAGGGCGGAATTTAGATCTCGTGATGTGGAATGCTTGCAACATCTCGGCTGTTTTGAAGTCTTCAACAGTTGTGAATGTGAATTTTATTTTGTCCCCTGCAGCCGACTTGGCTGAGAAAGGATTTTTCACTATGTCGCCCACTTTTTCGTGCAGAGTTTTATAATTCTGTTCAAACTGCACAACAATTGGTGGGATATGCGCACTTCTGGTTATCGCTGGTGAATCGGCCTGTATTGGTTGGAAAGGATTGGTTGTTTCCATCCTTTCCGGGTCGAGCGTCGGTGGTGGCCTCGCTGTACGGCGAGGGAAGACAAAGCCCTCGTCATCTGGTTCCGCACTTTTGTGGTAAGTGTGGTTATCCTCATTGCTCTTGGGATGCTGGGAACGGCGCCCTCTTACTCCATTCTGCCCGGAGACCGAGGCTGCAGTATTGTCAGTGGCTTCCATCGTCTTCTTATTTTGTGCCTTAGCTTTCTTTGGTTTCTTGGCTGTACCTAGTTTCGACACTGCTGGACTGACTTCAGTAGCTTTGCTCACCTCATTCTTTCTGTAGTTTACGGCACGTGGCTGGTGGCTGTTTATTGTATGTCCTCTCTGGTGGAGTAGTGGGACGCTTTCTCGGGGTTAATTCCTTACTTTTCCGAGTACACATCACTGTGTATACGCTGAATGTCAAACACAGCGGCTGGTGTAGCGTCTTCATCCATTACCATATTCTTATCCTTCGTCGCACTTGTCACAACAACCACCGGCATTGAGACACTCGACGCGACGTAAAGCAGTTACAAAAAAAAATAAAATACCAATGAGTGGTCCGCATTCTAAGTCACAGAGCTGTCCTGATTGACTCATTCTGCTGTTACTGCTTCTCTGCTGACAGCAAAATATTATACGCCTCTTTTTTTACTGGTGAGTAACATCTAGCGCTCATTTCCGCATTAAATAGGGGTGTCCGGTTACTTTTGATTCTGGTAGTTTACTAACGGTAAATGGAAATTAATCATAAAAAATCTCAATTAGCAATACAAAAACAGTACATAAACAAAACCCAAGTTTATAAACGTTTACAACATCCCAGGATAGGGTGAATGCGATTCTCTATTTTATCAATGAGTTTGATAATTATGGGCGTAAACTGAGTAAAAAGGTGCAAATAAAAGTGTCACTTATCGATTTTTGAAATACGTGAAGACAGATACGGCTCTCCACGTGGAAAGTCTTGAGGTTTTCTTCACCACACCTAAACACTTGTAACACGTTTATTACACCGAACCTGATGGGTGAGAGGTTCTGGCCTCGCATTCTGAAGGACGCCAGCAGTCCGAATCCCCATCCGGGCATCCAGATTTGGGTTTTCCATAGTTTCCCCAAGTCACTACAGGAAAACGCAAGGATGATTCCTTAAAAAAAAAAAAAAAAAAAAAAAAAAAAAGACCATGGCCGAATATATTCCCGTTTCTTGTTCCCAGTCCCATCCCTCTTCTAATGAAACACACGTTTATAAATTGTCACGTCCTCCATCAGGAGGAACGTAACTGGCCCTGAAAGTTCTTCCCTGGCCCAGAACAATGTTACCTGCCATTTCCCAGAGTAAACGTCTGCACACAAACAAAGACAGCCATCCCATTGTCAGCTATACCGACAACTCGGCACCACTTACGAAATCCGCTTCCTTTCACCGACTCACACAACGGCTGGCCGTGACCTGCGATTTTTTATAAATGTTTCGAAATACCACGAAAATCACCAATGGCAGAAGCGTGAAATTACGAATTGGAAGCCTGTTTCATTCTGATGCCCGATTTAGGGTTATAAACTTAAAACAAGCAGCCAACTAGTCATATACACTTGTCCAGTAAAATTACCCAATTTTATCAGTTTAGACACAAATTATGCTGTGATGAATCCTTCAAAAGGCTATGGGCGAATTGCTTCCCGTTCCATGCCTCCATCCTCTCCCGAGTCTAATGATCTCGATGTTGATAAGCCGTAAAACCCCCCAAAAATCATTAATCAGACTTTGATGAGCGAGGTAGCAGAATGGAGGATTTATAATTACCAGTGTACCAAAATCCTACATAAAGCATATGGAATAAGGCTACTGAACAATGCCAACGAGGATTCTTCCGTCAGATAAAGACGTTAATCTTGCCATTGCGTTGTATCTTTCAGAAGAGTAGACCCGCAACGGCTTTTACCATCTCCCTCCCTTCCCCACCCTTATCCAAAACACAAACATCTCGCTTAATAAATGTTCTGCATGACTCCCACCTTCACTTATATTTCAATCACTTCTTCCACCTCCCACCACACCCCTTTCAACTTCTTCACGTGCTCCCCTGCCATTGTAATTCCACAGCGAATCATGTTCTTCCTTTTAGATAAAAAAAAATCTCTCATCCAAGGTGGCTAAACTAAAAGTAGTGGTAGAAGTGTAAGAAGCCTGTCCTGTAACGGAGATGTGCCAAAAAGAAGTAAGAGAATAATATATCAGACATACTATATTGTTATTATCATCTATGTTGCCGATAACGTGATCATTAAGAAACGTGATATCGATGAGGTAAAGGCAGGTGAAACCAAATTAATCAGGAACAGAAAAGAAATAAAATTAATGGGAATGATGAGTGATGAGAAAAAGGAAGCCCTCTAGGAGAGGATAGTGATGGCATGACTCAAATTATATGGTAATGCAAAGAAAATGGAGGAACTTAGTGTACGTAGAAAAATACAGAAAATACAAAATAGACGCCCTGGTGAAAGGCCAATGGCCTGATGTCTGAGAGGAGTGGAAGAATGTGTGTTGAAAAGAGGAGAGAACTGAGCGAAGGTAACGGAGGGTTGATGGGAAGAGAGAGAAAATGAAGAGGATGCAGAGACAGGCAGTGGCTGGAAACTGTGAATGATGTTGAAACATTGTATGAAAGACAGACTAAACTACAAAACGCAGTCACAGACAACAATTT
This sequence comes from Vandiemenella viatica, assembly GCA_031002005.1. Lineage (NCBI taxonomy): Eukaryota > Metazoa > Arthropoda > Insecta > Orthoptera > Morabidae > Vandiemenella > Vandiemenella viatica. The sequence goes on along the minus strand of JARYHS010011408.1, from coordinate 83,216,831 downwards.
ATTGAAATGAAGGAAAAGAAGGACATATTTTCGATGCCGAAGATCGCTTAAAATCTCGAATAACAGTGGCAGGAACTGATAATATTAAAAGATGAAATGAGAAATCATATTCTCGAACTAGACCACGGCTACTAGGCCGGTGTCTAAACTGCGACCCAGCACAGTCGTGTCTCCCAGGCAGCTCTGCTTGAAAGCATTAAGAGCACCTGCTGTATCCAACGTCGCATGTGTTTTCTACAGTCCAAGTCTTCGCCTGAGGTGCTGCATTGTTTCTTGCTTCTGCGGCAAGATTGCTCGCAACCTGTTGATAGCAGACGCACTCGTGACAACGGCGTGTGTTAAGTTCTTTGTTCTAGTGTGGCTCAGCGCTTACTTCAATCTCCTTCGCCGTGGGATTAACAGGGGAACTTTCTCACAGTGATAAGTAGCGGGACTAGGCGAAAACTTGTTCGTACATGATGACGTTGCACTTCGTAAAGCGGTTCATTCATTTTTTTCTTTTGCTTCTGGATTTCTGCCTCGTCTACGTCGAGGTCATTAGAGGCGGGAAAGGACTTGTGGCAAGGAAGGCGGAGGAATAGGTCATGGCATTTTGAAGGAACCATCCCGTCGTTCGTCTGGAGTGATTTGGGGAAATCATGGAAAAACAAAATCTGAATGGCTGAACTGGCATTCGAACCCGCATCCTCCCGAATGCGAGGCCACAGCGTTACCGTTTATCCAGCACGCTTGGCCGTAAAGTGGTAAGCTCATTACTTATGTATAGATAAGCAGGCATAGTAGCTTGATTAACAAAATTTAAAGTAATTACAAAGGCACAAGAAACTGGGGGATAAAGCAGTTACCATTCTACTAAATTTTGTATTGATATTATCATATAGGATTGACCAGCGCACAAATCTGATTTGAATTTGGGTTGGCTACGTTTGTAATTAACCTGGGAATATTACTATCTATTTTTTATTTATTTGGAGCTGTACGTCACGTGGAGCTTGGGATCATAAGAGGTGAGAGAGGATTATGAGCAGAAAAGGAAAAAAAAACTCCCATGATGTTATTTGTTATAACGGTCGCTTTTTTCGTCTAATATCTCGGAAGCTCGCAGAATTCATGCATATGGATTGCCGGACGGGAAATCGAACCCACGTCCCCTTGATTATCCTTATGCGAATTTTCCAGCCACAGCACGTATTCACACTTCTGAAGACACTTTCAAAGACACTTTTATAAACCAGACAATCACCCTTAGTTAACAGAAAATTTGGCTTTGGCTCGTCTTGTAGGTAAACCATTAACTTTCCATCAGGAATGGCAATTTTAATTAATCATTAATTGGCTTGCTACTTTACATTCAACATATACTCAGAGGACAGCATGTTAAGCGTGGATGCCGCGACGAATCCGGTGATTCCTTTAGTGACTGCCACGTCGAGAACATCCGGCCGTCGGCGGTGAGCTGGGTAGTAGGTGGGTTCTTCGGGTCCCCACACACACATATTGTGTCTGTTGGCGACTCTCCGTAGTATGTTACCTGAAGGGTTTTTAACTCTACTGTTCCAGTCTGTGTGTTTCGTGTTGAGATCACCTCTGACGAACAGCTTGCCTCTGATGTTTGCCAAGGTATTAAAAACATCCTCTGCCGTTCCCTTCTAGGAGGCCGATAGGCAGAAAATACGGCCAATGGTCCTCTTGTCGTGGCCTCCTCAATGCCGACAGCTTCAATGTACTGCAAGGGCGGAATTTAGATCTCGTGATGTGGAATGCTTGCAACATCTCGGCTGTTTTGAAGTCTTCAACAGTTGTGAATGTGAATTTTATTTTGTCCCCTGCAGCCGACTTGGCTGAGAAAGGATTTTTCACTATGTCGCCCACTTTTTCGTGCAGAGTTTTATAATTCTGTTCAAACTGCACAACAATTGGTGGGATATGCGCACTTCTGGTTATCGCTGGTGAATCGGCCTGTATTGGTTGGAAAGGATTGGTTGTTTCCATCCTTTCCGGGTCGAGCGTCGGTGGTGGCCTCGCTGTACGGCGAGGGAAGACAAAGCCCTCGTCATCTGGTTCCGCACTTTTGTGGTAAGTGTGGTTATCCTCATTGCTCTTGGGATGCTGGGAACGGCGCCCTCTACTCCATTCTGCCCGGAGACCGAGGCTGCAGTATTGTCAGTGGCTTCCATCGTCTTCTTATTTTGTGCCTTAGCTTTCTTTGGTTTCTTGGCTGTACCTAGTTTCGACACTGCTGGACTGACTTCAGTAGCTTTGCTCACCTCATTCTTTCTGTAGTTTACGGCACGTGGCTGGTGGCTGTTTATTGTATGTCCTCTCTGGTGGAGTAGTGGGACGCTTTCTCGGGGTTAATTCCTTACTTTTCCGAGTACACATCACTGTGTATACGCTGAATGTCAAACACAGCGGCTGGTGTAGCGTCTTCATCCATTACCATATTCTTATCCTTCGTCGCACTTGTCACAACAACCACCGGCATTGAGACACTCGACGCGACGTAAAGCAGTTACAAAAAAAAATAAAATACCAATGAGTGGTCCGCATTCTAAGTCACAGAGCTGTCCTGATTGACTCATTCTGCTGTTACTGCTTCTCTGCTGACAGCAAAATATTATACGCCTCTTTTTTTACTGGTGAGTAACATCTAGCGCTCATTTCCGCATTAAATAGGGGTGTCCGGTTACTTTTGATTCTGGTAGTTTACTAACGGTAAATGGAAATTAATCATAAAAAATCTCAATTAGCATTACAAAAACAGTACATAAACAAAACCCAAGTTTATAAACGTTTACAACATCCCAGGATAGGGTGAATGCGATTCTCTATTTTATCAATGAGTTTGATAATTATGGGCGTAAACTGAGTAAAAAGGTGCAAATAAAAGTGTCACTTATCGATTTTTGAAATACGTGAAGACAGATACGGCTCTCCACGTGGAAAGTCTTGAGGTTTTCTTCACCACACCTAAACACTTGTAACACGTTTATTACACCGAACCTGATGGGTGAGAGGTTCTGGCCTCGCATTCTGAAGGACGCCAGCAGTCCGAATCCCCATCCGGGCATCCAGATTTGGGTTTTCCATAGTTTCCCCAAGTCACTACAGGAAAACGCAAGGATGATTCCTTAAAAAAAAAAAAAAAAAAAAAAAAAAAAGACCATGGCCGAATATATTCCCGTTTCTTGTTCCCAGTCCCATCCCTCTTCTAATGAAACACACGTTTATAAATTGTCACGTCCTCCATCAGGAGGAACGTAACTGGCCCTGAAAGTTCTTCCCTGGCCCAGAACAATGTTACCTGCCATTTCCCAGAGTAAACGTCTGCACACAAACAAAGACAGCCATCCCATTGTCAGCTATACCGACAACTCGGCACCACTTACGAAATCCGCTTCCTTTCACCGACTCACACAACGGCTGGCCGTGACCTGCGATTTTTTATAAATGTTTCGAAATACCACGAAAATCACCAATGGCAGAAGCGTGAAATTACGAATTGGAAGCCTGTTTCATTCTGATGCCTCGATTTAGGGTTATAAACTTAAAACAAGCAGCCAACTAGTCATATACACTTGTCCAGTAAAATTACCCAATTTTATCAGTTTAGACACAAATTATGCTGTGATGAATCCTTCAAAAGGCTATGGGCGAATTGCTTCCCGTTCCATGCCTCCATCCTCTCCCGAGTCTAATGATCTCGATGTTGATAAGCCGTAAAACCCCCCAAAAATCATTAATCAGACTTTGATGAGCGAGGTAGCAGAATGGAGGATTTATAATTACCAGTGTACCAAAATCCTACATAAAGCATATGGAATAAGGCTACTGAACAATGCCAACGAGGATTCTTCCGTCAGATAAAGACGTTAATCTTGCCATTGCGTTGTATCTTTCAGAAGAGTAGACCCGCAACGGCTTTTACCATCTCCCTCCCTTCCCCACCCTTATCCAAAACACAAACATCTCGCTTAATAAATGTTCTGCATGACTCCCACCTTCACTTATATTTCAATCACTTCTTCCACCTCCCACCACACCCCTTTCAACTTCTTCACGTGCTCCCCTGCCATTGTAATTCCACAGCGAATCATGTTCTTCCTTTTAGATAAAAAAAAATCTCTCATCCAAGGTGGCTAAACTAAAAGTAGTGGTAGAAGTGTAAGAAGCCTGTCCTGTAACGGAGATGTGCCAAAAAGAAGTAAGAGAATAATATATCAGACATACTATATTGTTATTATCATCTATGTTGCCGATAACGTGATCATTAAGAAACGTGATATCGATGAGGTAAAGGCAGGTGAAACCAAATTAATCAGGAACAGAAAAGAAATAAAATTAATGGGAATGATGAGTGATGAGAAAAAGGAAGCCCTCTAGGAGAGGATAGTGATGGCATGACTCAAATTATATGGTAATGCAAAGAAAATGGAGGAACTTAGTGTACGTAGAAAAATACAGAAAATACAAAATAGACGCCCTGGTGAAAGGCCAATGGCCTGATGTCTGAGAGGAGTGGAAGAATGTGTGTTGAAAAGAGGAGAGAACTGAGCGAAGGTAACGGAGGGTTGATGGGAAGAGAGAGAAAATGAAGAGGATGCAGAGACAGGCAGTGGCTGGAAACTGTGAATGATGTTGAAACATTGTATGAAAGACAGACTAAACTACAAAACGCAGTCACAGACAACAATTTATTGAAATGAAGGAAAAGAAGGACATATTTTCGATGCCGAAGATCGCTTAAAATCTCGAATAACAGTGGCAGGAACTGATAATATTAAAAGATGAAATGAGAAATCATATTCTCGAACTAGACCACGGCTACTAGGCCGGTGTCTAAACTGCGACCCAGCACAGTCGTGTCTCCCAGGCAGCTCTGCTTGAAAGCATTAAGAGCACCTGCTGTATCCAACGTCGCATGTGTTTTCTACAGTCCAAGTCTTCGCCTGAGGTGCTGCATTGTTTCTTGCTTCTGCGGCAAGATTGCTCGCAACCTGTTGATAGCAGACGCACTCGTGACAACGGCGTGTGTTAAGTTCTTTGTTCTAGTGTGGCTCAGCGCTTACTTCAATCTCCTTCGCCGTGGGATTAACAGGGGAACTTTCTCACAGTGATAAGTAGCGGGACTAGGCGAAAACTTGTTCGTACATGATGACGTTGCACTTCGTAAAGCGGTTCATTCATTTTTTTCTTTTGCTTCTGGATTTCTGCCTCGTCTACGTCGAGGTCATTAGAGGCGGGAAAGGACTTGTGGCAAGGAAGGCGGAGGAATAGGTCATGGCATTTTGAAGGAACCATCCCGTCGTTCGTCTGGAGTGATTTGGGGAAATCATGGAAAAACAAAATCTGAATGGCTGAACTGGCATTCGAACCCGCATCCTCCCGAATGCGAGGCCACAGCGTTACCGTTTATCCAGCACGCTTGGCCGTAAAGTGGTAAGCTCATTACTTATGTATAGATAAGCAGGCATAGTAGCTTGATTAACAAAATTTAAAGTAATTACAAAGGCACAAGAAACTGGGGGATAAAGCAGTTACCATTCTACTAAATTTTGTATTGATATTATCATATAGGATTGACCAGCGCACAAATCTGATTTGAATTTGGGTTGGCTACGTTTGTAATTAACCTGGGAATATTACTATCTATTTTTTATTTATTTGGAGCTGTACGTCACGTGGAGCTTGGGATCATAAGAGGTGAGAGAGGATTATGAGCAGAAAAGGAAAAAAAAACTCCCATGATGTTATTTGTTATAACGGTCGCTTTTTTCGTCTAATATCTCGGAAGCTCGCAGAATTCATGCATATGGATTGCCGGACGGGAAATCGAACCCACGTCCCCTTGATTATCCTTATGCGAATTTTCCAGCCACAGCACGTATTCACACTTCTGAAGACACTTTCAAAGACACTTTTATAAACCAGACAATCACCCTTAGTTAACAGAAAATTTGGCTTTGGCTCGTCTTGTAGGTAAACCATTAACTTTCCATCAGGAATGGCAATTTTAATTAATCATTAATTGGCTTGCTACTTTACATTCAACATATACTCAGAGGACAGCATGTTAAGCGTGGATGCCGCGACGAATCCGGTGATTCCTTTAGTGACTGCCACGTCGAGAACATCCGGCCGTCGGCGGTGAGCTGGGTAGTAGGTGGGTTCTTCGGGTCCCCACACACACATATTGTGTCTGTTGGCGACTCTCCGTAGTATGTTACCTGAAGGGTTTTTAACTCTACTGTTCCAGTCTGTGTGTTTCGTGTTGAGATCACCTCTGACGAACAGCTTGCCTCTGATGTTTGCCAAGGTATTAAAAACATCCTCTGCCGTTCCCTTCTAGGATGCCGATAGGCAAAAACTACGGTCAATGGTCCTCTTGTCGTGGCCTCCTCAATGCCGACAGCTTCAATGTACTGCAAGGGCGGAATTTAGATCTCGTGATGTGGAATGCTTGCAACATCTCGGCTGTTTTGAAGTCTTCAACAGTTGTGAATGTGAATTTTATTTTGTCCCCTGCAGCCGACTTGGCTGAGAAAGGATTTTTCACGATGTCGCCCACTTTTTCGTGCAGAGTTTTATAATTCTGTTCAAACTGCACAACAATTGGTGGGATATGCGCACTTCTGGTTATCGCTGGTGAATCGGCCTGTATTGGTTGGAAAGGATTGGTTGTTTCCATCCTTTCCGGGTCGAGCGTCGGTGGTGGCGTCGCTGTACGGCGAGGGAAGACAAAGCCCTCGTCATCTGGTTCCGCACTTTTGTGGTAAGTGTGGTTATCCTCATTGCTCTTGGGATGCTGGGAACGGCGCCCTCTTACTCCATTCTGCCCGGAGACCGAGGCTGCAGTATTGTCAGTGGCTTCCATCGTCTTCTTATTTTGTGCCTTAGCTTTCTTTGGTTTCTTGGCTGTACCTAGTTTCGACACTGCTGGACTGACTTCAGTAGCTTTGCTCACCTCATTCTTTCTGTAGTTGACGGCACGTGGCTGGTGGCTGTTTATTGTATGTCCTCTCTGGTGGAGTAGTGGGACGCTTTCTCGGGGTTAATTCCTTACTTTCCGAGTACACATCACTGTGTATACGCTGAATGTCAAACACAGCGGCTGGTGTAGCGTCTTCATCCATTACCATATTCTTATCCTTCGTCGCACTTGTCACAACAACCGCCGGCATTGAGACACTCGACGCGCGTGGCACGGAAGTGGAAGGAAGGCTTTCATCGTCACCCATCCGTGCGACTCCTCTGGTCACGTACCGGTGGGTAGCCGAGCTTAATACTATCGAGTTATTCAACTTCGACACAACACGTAATTTATTGTGACTTTCGTAAGCAATAACTATCTATAACAAACACACATTCAGTCAAATGCACACCGTAATAATCACCAATTCTCACATTACTTATTTCGAATCACCAGTTCAAGTGAATCGAATACATTAACAAAACCTAATTTCATTACTCTGTCCCGAAACTTATGTATTATTGAACCTTGTAAATAAATACAGTATATATATATATAGTCACGCCATTTACTGCCAGTTAATCACAGGCAGAGTATTTTGAAGTGTGTTGTCTTTCGACATTTACTTCAACATAATCTAGAAGGAGCAACACTTTTCTTTTGGTATGGCTTTTCGTTGGCGTTCTTAGTTTAGAATTGCGAGTGGTCTTTTATGACGGTCAATACCTGTAACGTATTGCCCGAGCGAGTTGACTTCCGGGTTCCTGGTCTTCTGGGCGCGCTCGTAGAACGTTGCAGACAGCTGTCTGAAGCGCTCCGTCAGCAGCGGGATGTTAGTAGTCTCGTGCAGAACAGCAGTCGGGAATCTGCTCGGTAAATGGAGGGCCCGTTTTAGTGCCCTGTTCTGTATCACCTGAAGGCGCCGGAGGTGCGAAGCAGCCGCATAGCCCCATACGGGACAAGCGTATTCCATAATTGGTCTTACCAGGGTGATATAGATGTTTACTCCCGTGGCGGGCTTCAAAAGACTGTTCCTGTTGAGCACAGGGTAAAGAGCGTGCAGTCTAGCACTTGCCCTCCTCCTGATGTCTTGAATATGGGCTCGCCAAGTCAGTCGCCGGTCAAGAGTGACTCCGAGGTACTTGACTTCATTTTCCCATGGGATCGTCTCGTTGTGAAGTCGAAGGTGAGGAAGGTTTTGAGTGCGTCTCTTACTGATAATGATGGCTTGGGTTTTTGTGGCGTTGATGGTTATCCTCCACCGTTTTGCCCAGTCTTCAGTTGATTGTAGGACTTCTTGCAGACGCCTAGTTGCTATGGCACAGCTTCTGCTTGCCGTGCAGTATGCCGTGTCATCGGCATAGGTGGCAGTAATAACTCTGGGAGCGGTAGGCACGTCAGCGGTGAAAAGCGCATAGAGCACTGGTCCCAGTACAGAGCCCTGCGGTACCCCAGCAAGGATTCGCCTCACGGTTGAAGTGGCCTCTCCGACACGAACGCAAAAGGTGCGGCCAGTGAGATATGACATAAGGAGCTTTACTAGTCTGCTTGAGAAGCCTTGTTCGTATAGTTTGAGTAGCAGGCCTGTATGCCACACAGAGTCGAACGCTCTGGCGATATCCAGAAGCACCAGGCCACAGTATTGTTTTTCGTTGAATGCCCTTGTCGCTACTTCAACCACCCTCATGAGCTGTTGCGTGGTGGAGTGATTGCGGCGAAAGCCGAACTGGTGGTGGGGGATAATCTCGTTCCGTTCTATGTGATGATTTAGCCTCTTGAGCAATAACCGCTCAAAGACTTTGCTTATTGATGGCAGGAGGCTTATTGGCCGGTAACTCTGAGGTAGGTGCGGGTCCTTCCCGCTTTTGTGTATTGCCACAACTTCAGCATGTTTCCAGCACTGGGGGAATTGCTGAGTGCGAAGAATGTTGTTGAAAATTCCTGCCAAGTAAGTTGACGCTTGCAGTGGTAGATTTTTGAGACAGTTATTGAAGACGCGATCATGACCAGGTGCTTTATCTGGGTGAAGTGTTGCTAGACAGCTCGCAACCTCTTCCGGAGTGATGGTGTCAATTTCTTCCTCATCTTCCCCTTCCTCAGCCTGCAGATAGGTGTTTAGGCAGCGATGTACCTCTTCTACTTGCAACTGGTCTTCCACTTCCGATGGCCGAAAGTTCCTCTCGAAGGAGTCTGCTAGGGCGTTTGCCTTGTCGGTTGGCCGATAGACTGGGCCCCGTTCACCGTGTAGGGGCGGAAGTCGAGATCGCTGCCTAGTGAATTTCTTTGTCTCTGCCCACAGCGTCCCCTCACCTGGGGTCAGCATCGAAACACGAGCCTCCCATTCTCTGCTCCGGTGCTCTGCTAGCGACACCTTCAATTCTCTCTGTACTCGGTTTAGCAGTCTTCGCGTGTTGGCGTTCCTCGTCAGCTTCCACTCTTTAGCTATTCGGTTTTTGTGCCGAATAGTCGCTAAGAGGTGGGGCGGGAGCTGGCGTGAAGTGTTCTTGGTGAGACACCTCTTCGGAGTCGTCGCTGCTGATGCCTCCTTGACAGTGTGCTCGAAGAAGGACAGAGCATAGTCTATATCCTCTGCCGGGCGGTTCGGTAGTGCTGCTGAGACTATCTGGCGGTATCTGCCCCAATCGGTTTTTCTGAAGTCCGGCTTTTGTTGTACATTTAGGATTAGGTCGGACTCTAGCTCCACGATGACTGGGCAATGGTCAGAGGACAGCCTGTTAAGCGTGGTTGCCGCGACGAATCCGGTGATCCCTTTAGTGACTGCCACGTCGAGAACATCCGGACGTCCGCGGTGAGCTGGGTAGTAGGTGGGTTCATCAGGACCCCCACACACACATATTATGTCTGTTGGCGACTCTCCGTAGTATGTTACCTGAAGGGTTGTTAACTCTGCTGTTCCAGTCTGTGTGTTTGGCGTTGAGATCACCTCCGATAAACAGCTTGCCTCTGATGTTTGCCAAGGTATTAAAATCAGCCTCTGCTGTTTCCCTTCTAGGAGGCCGATAGGCAGAAACTACGGTCAGTGGTCCTCTTGTCGTGGCCACTTCAATGCCGACAGCTTCAATATACTGCAGGGGCGGAATGTAGATCTCGTGATGTGGAATGCTTCTCTTGACATAGATTGCCACGCCACCTTTTGCAGTTGGACGATCATATCTATAACAGCAGTAGTTGGCTACTGAGGCTTTCAGTCCAGGTTTTAGGTGGGTTTCGGTGACAAGACATAGATCTACGTCTTGTTCCCTAATGAACTGCCGGAATTCCAAGATCTGTCCATGAATGCCATTGGCATTCCATATACAGAAAGAGAGGCTATTGAATTGGGGTCGTCTATCCATAATGAAGATTACAACTGCAATTGGGTGTAGCTAGAGCTGTCTTCACTGCGGCGCAGATGTCCGTGGTCATCTGGTCTAGCCGCTTGGTTAAAGTGACCAGCATATTTAGGACAGTCTCCAATATTTTACTCAGTCCTTCAGATTCCGCCGGAACTGGAGCAGCTGAGGGTGGCCAATGTAGTGGTTGGTTATTTAACAGGTCTTCTGTGCAGGAGCTCTGCGGGTTTTGATGTTCTTTTTGGTCGACCAGATTGGAGTCAGAAGTTGCAGCAGTGGCCGACTGTGGACCCGCAACTTCCGAAAAGAGGCGACCGTCAGTCTCACTCGATTTTCTGTGTTTCTGGTACTTTCGATGCTTCCTAGTCATCCTAGTGGGCTTCGTCTGTTCTTTGCCAGTCGGTGGAGAGGAATTATTTGTTAGTTGATGTTGGATAGCGGAGACGCCCTGTAAATTTTCTGCCGGTGGCTGTAGATCCTTCTTGCGATGTTGTTTGGCTGTATCACTATTGACTGGTAGGCCTCTCTGGCGATCTCGTGCCTTCTTGTATACAGGACAGCCTCTGTAGGACGCAACATGCCCGCCCCCACAGTTCAAGCACTTAGCCGCGTCGTGTCCTTTTCTCAATGTGCACTGTTTTGTATCATGTGGGCCGGCACACTTTACACAAGCGGGAGGCATTTTACAGTGCTTGGCCACATGACCAAAACGCTGACAATTAAACACTGAGCAGGTCCAGCTGCAGCTCTCAGTTTTTCCGTTTGAATCTTGAGGTGGCATATGCTCTCCACCTTAAAGATGGGCCTATTCTCAGGGATGTCAGGAAGAACGACAAGGAAGAGAGGCATGACCTCATTGCTTCCTGGGCGGCGCAGCTGAACCACTGTCTGTACATTGAAGCCCATATCTTTTAGCTCGAGTTTGATGTCGTCAGTGGCCATAGTCCGGGGAATCCCACGGAGTACAACCTTCAGAAGTGGCACTGCTCCAATCGGAAATGTATAGTAAGGAATGTTGCTAGCTTGCAACATCTCGGTGGCTGCTGTGAAGTCTTCAACGGTTGTGAGTGTGAATTTTATTTTGTCCCCTCCAGCCGATTTGGCTGAGAAAGGGTTTTTCACGACGTCACCCACTTTGTCGTGCAGAGTTTTATAATTCTCTTCAAACTGCACAACAATTGGCGGTATATGCGCACTTCTGGTAATCTTTGATGAATCGTCCTGAATTGGTTCGAACGGATTGGTTGTTTCCATCCTTTCCGGGTCAAGCGTTGGAGGTGGCCTCGCTGTACGGCGAGGGAAGACAAAGCCCTCGTCGTCTGGTTCCACACTTTTCTGGTAAGTGTGGTTATCCTCATTGCTCTTGGGACGCTGGGAACGACGCCCACTTACTCCATTCCGCCCGGAGACCGAGGCTGCAGTATTGTCGGTGGCTTCCATGGTCTTCTTATTTTGTGCCTTAGCTTTCTTTTGTTTCTTGGCTGTACCTAGTTTCGACACTGCTAGACTGACTCCACTAGATTTGCTCACCTCATTGTTTCTGTAGTTGACGGCACGTGGCTGTTTATTGTATGTCCTCTCTGGTGGAGAAGTGGGACGCTTTCTCGGTGTTAATTCTTTACTCACCGAGTACACATCACCGTGTATACGCTGAATGTTAAACACAGCGGCTGGTGCAGCGTCTTCATCCATTGCCATATCCTTATCCGTCGTCTCATTTGTCACAACGACCGCCGGCATTGAGACGCTCGACGCGCGCGGCGCGGATGTGTAAGGCAGCCTTTCCTCGTCACCCATCTGTGCGGCTCCTCTGGTCACGTACTGATGGGTGGCCGAGCTTAGTACTATCGAGTTATTCAACTTCGACACGACACGTAATTTCTTGACACTTTCGAAAACAATAACTATCTATAACAATCACACATACAGTCAAAATCACCAATTGTCACATTACACTCATTCGAATAATGTGCCTCGATAAAAAAAATATCAATTCACACGATTGACACTACTTCCCTCAATAGTTGATGGGTCATTATAAATAAATACAGATTTTTTTTTTTTTTTTTTTTTTTTTTTTTTTTTTTTTTTTTTTTTTACATTTCATTCCTCCCAGCAGAAGGCTGGGAGGCGGGCTGCTGGAGAGTCATAGGGGACTCTTTTCAGCCAATCTACTACTACGGGGAGGGAAGGGGGATGGAAGGTCGGCCGTGGCCTTGTAGGGAACCATCCCAGCATTCGCCTAAGTGTCTGAGGGAAACCACGGAAAACCTCAGACAGGATGGCCGAACCGAGTTTAACCCCGGTCCTCCCGAATGATAGGTAGGAGGCCAATATTGGCCTCCTCCCATCTCGGTGAATAAATACAGAAGTTTTGGTTTTCTATATAATCTAGAACGTAAATACTTCGACTGCGAGTAATAACTTACGTTTTGTTAACCGAGATTCTATGGTATCTGTCTGTTATAATTTAATTTAATTTAATTTTTTAATTGCAATGGAGCACAGGCTCCGGTGGCAATTTCCCTACACAGCTATCTTCCCCCTATCCTGCACCCACCTACATTTGCCCTCTACAAATTTTTTCTTTAAATTCCTTCAAAGTTTTCGGTAAATTATTCATCGTTTCTCTTGGTAACTCATTCCAATCCCTGACACCCTTACCTAAAAAGAGAATCTTCCTACACCCTTGTGCCTGAAATCGAGTGCCAGCTTGTGGTCATGGTCATCTTTTCCCTTCCATGCACTACTTTTCATACCTACTGCAATATCTTTCCATGCCTCATCACCAGTATATGCCCTGTACACTCCCATGACCCTCCTCATCCTCCTCCTGTCTTGCAATGAATCCCATTCCAGCTCCTTTATCATATCCGTCACTGATTGCATTCTGCGATAATTTCCAGAAACAAATCTAGCAGCCCTTCTTTGCACCCTCTCCAACTCCTGTATTTGATACGTAAAATGAGGGTCCCATACTACACTACCATATTCGAGCAATGGTCTGACCAAAGTTTTGTAACCCAATTCCTTGACTTCTCTCGTACATCCCCTCATAACTCTCTCCAACAAGTGCAGAACTCTGAAACCTTTTCCTACCACCTGTCCTATGTGTCCTGCCCAGTTAAGTTTGTTATCAAAAGTAATTCCAAGATATTTGCATTTCAAGTCTTCAGCAAGCAATTCTTTCCCCACCTTATATTCATAATTAACCTTTTGTTTTTTATTTGTGTATCTAATAAGCTGACTCTTCTTTGCATTTATCTTCATTCCATGTTTACTAACCCAATTAGATATCCTGTCCAGATCACCCTGCAACTGTTTACAATCCTCTATCGTTTTGATTCTTTTATACAGCATTATGTCATCTGCAAACAATCTAATTTCAGATAGTAAACAGGCAACACAATTATTCATTAGAATAATGAATAGCAATGGTCCCAATACGCTACCCTGTGGCACACCCATTTTTACTTCCACTTCTTTTGATACTACATTTCCTACCCTAACTTTCTGTTTTCTACCTTTTAAAAATTCTTCTACCCAGCAAATCACTTTCTTATCCACTCCAATGGTTTTTACCTTATTTACTACCATTTTATGGCTTACTCTGTCAAACGCCTTAGTCAGATCTAGTGCTACACTATCAATTTGGCCTCCCTTGTCCATTTCATCTGAAATATCTTGCATATATCCCACCAACTGAGATTCGCATGAATATCCTTGCCTGAAACCATGTTACCTGCTTGAAAACCAATTACGTTCCTCACATATATTTCTGATGTGGTTGCATATCAATCTTTCCATTAATTTACCTACCACTGATGTCAAACTGATTGGCCTGTAATTCTCAACTCTATTTCTCACCCCTCCCTTATGTACCGGTACTACTATTGCACTTTTCCAGTCCTGTGGTAAGCAGCAAGTGTCTAGACTCAATTTAAATAATATTTCAAGATAAGGTACAATGTCACATCCGGCTATCTTTAAGATATCTGTAGTAATATTATCTTCACCAGCCCCTTTATGTTTTTTCAGCTTTCTTATTTCCTTCATGATTTCCTCAGGATGGATATCAAATTTTTTACTATCGTCATTTCTAATTGTGTTGTTAAGCTCGTTCTCCGAATTAGACCCTCCTGTTTCTGATTCATTTTCCCTAATGCTTTCTCTGAACCAGTTACTTAAAATCTCTGCCTTTTTCAAATCGTCAGTAACTTCTTCTCCATCCTTATCTATAAGTGTCTCTACATCCTCCCTTCCCCTCAGTTTCCTGATATAGCCATAGAAATTTCTAGATGCATCAGTCAATGGTCCCCCTGCACTGACAATACTCTTCATAAACCCATCTTTGGCCATTTTCTTTGCTGTTATTAAGTCCTTGTTTAGTTGTTTTAAATATTCCCTACTACCCTGCTGTCTCTTAACTCTGTTATGTTCTTTTCTTACCAACCTCTTTAACCTCCTCACTTCCCTATTATAGTACATAGGATCTCTACTTCTCTTTATTTTTTGCTTTGGAATAAATTTTTCTTCCCCCTTTCTTATTATCTCCTTGAACTCTTTCCACCTTGACTCTACTGTACCTGAGCCTTCCTTCCATTTGCTGAATTGTTCTCTGAAATATCTCCTCAAATTTGAAACCTGTGCCTTTTTATAATTGTACCTATTTCCCCCTTCAATTTTGGCTGCTGGTTTACTGAATCCTCTAATATCCATCAGAACTGCTTCATGATCACTTATTCCTTCAGTTACTTGATACCTCAAAAGGTTTTCATCGGGCTTAATTAGAAATATATCCAAAATATTTTGTCCCCTAGTGTTTTGCTCAACCACTTGTGTAAATCCTCCTTCCCTTATTAAGATATTTGCAAATCTTTGTTCCCTTGTGTTATTTATCTTATTCCCTTCCCAGTTTACACCTGGTAAATTTAAATCTCCGATGATCGGGATTAACAGAAATACTAACGCTTAGATTTTGATAGATTTTCGATTTTAATGCACTTTTGTATACAGTCCATGCTACGTGGGTAAAATAATGTATGTTTAATTTTGATTCCTCTAATAGTGGTAAAACTGAAAAACTTTTATTCCAAAAAACCTTGTCTTAAATAGAAAACGGGGTTTGACATTCGTTATGTACGAGTATGATGTAATTATCCCTACCTGCCTATTTATTTTTTGCACGTACCATTCACATGATTCTTAAAATTATTGTTAACAATCACTCAGATACCATCATCACACTATGTAATTGTTTCATCACAACGCTTGAACATAATTAAATTAAAACTACAAAACTGCTCCATACGTACGTCATTTTGAATTTCTGATGTCTTTGGAGTTTTTGAGGCCAATAGATAACATCACGTTACTTGACTATTTTTGAAAAAAATTCCACCCTGTTTTTTAGAGGACAGTGCTCATTTTGTCTGCTTGTAACTAACAGGCAGTTGCCATCAACTCTTCCTTAAATGGTGTTTGATGTCAAGTAGTCACTTCCGAATTTAGTCTTCACGACTGTACCATGTGACAATATCAGAATCCTCGAATTATTTTTATATGAATAATATTATTTCTTTAATCATTCCATTTATTTTAGGTCGGGGCATTTCAGTAATTCTATGTGTCTCCTGTACACATAAAATGTGGCATTTGTGTTGATTGCATAGGTCTTGTAGAAATTCTTCTTTGGCTGATGACATGCCTTCAATGTTGATGGAGACAATATTTAACTGTGGCCCTGATAAGGGCTCGCTTATCGATTGCGAACAGGAGTGGGCAGGTCTAAGGAGAATCTATTGAGATGGGGTTACACTGATGCTACCAGTATTAAGTGCGAATGTGGTGAAGATCAAACTAAGAAACATACGCTCGAGTGCCCTATGTGCCCATCATCCTGCAACAACGAAGACCTGTTTCGAGCAACACACAATGCAATTGAGGTTGCGAAGTACTGGCCTAAGTGTTTAAGGTTGTTGATTTGCACAATGTATTTATCTGTGTATTTTGATGTTTGTGATACAATAATAATAATAATAATTTCCATAATTAATTTTATGTGTTTAAGAATAATTGTATCGACGTATGTAATTTGTGTATCATAGGACAAGATTTAGTATGTTAGCAGTGTAAGAATCTTTGCAGAAGATCGTGCGCCAGTATTGTAGATAGCCGCGTATTCATACGTATTTGGAGCTATTACAACACCTGCTGTAAATAATGTTTAAATGTTGAGTGTGATAACGGATACAACGAAAATTAAATCGAGTAATAATTCTTTTGAAACAGTGATTCATTTCGTTATAACAATTGTTTCCGCCATTTTGGCGGATCTAAATTAATTAACAGCGTTTTTTAATTTAAATCCTAAATGAGCAGTAGCTTGAATGTGTTGGCGATGAGATGGGACTGCTCGTCCATAACACGCTGTATTTCCTATAGTGCGGAAATGTTAATATACCATCAGATTCTTCGGGAGCTTACCTGGATATTGTCACCAGCTAATTAACCACACTAATTAAAGGAGAGCTCATAACTGGCGACCCTGCCAGGGTTATAATAGCTCATAACCACCGGATTTTGTTGTGAAGACAGGAGGGACTATGTCCTTACTGCTTGCGGATCGTAACATACGAAATCAAACCACTTCACAGACATGCATCCAGCAGACATGCTGTTGTGTTCCTGTGTGCTACATTGCAGTGCTCGTGTTGCAGGTGGCGCCGTGTCCGCGTTCGACTCGCACCTGCGCGGTCCCAGCTTCCTGCTGGAGCCGCCGCCGAGACTGGAGTTCTCCAACTCGTCGGGAGGCTGGCTGGACTGCTCGGCAAGTGGCAGCCCGCCGCCCACGGTAGACTGGCTGGGGGTGGACGGCGCCCCCGCCGCCGACGTGCCCGGGGTGCGGCGAGTCTTGCGCAACGGGACGCTCGTCCTGATGCCCTTCCCGCCAGCAGCTTACCGCCAGGACATACACTCCACCGTCTACCGCTGCGTCGCCTCCAACAGCGTCGGCAGGCTCATCAGCAGGGACGTCCAAGTCAGGGCAGGTGAGCACACACCACAGTGGCACTGAGTGGCACACGCCTCCGATCTGGTCATAAGGATAAACGGTCTACAACACTCTACATAGATACTGTAATGCACGTCGTAGTGGTGTGATCCACTTTTGAGACTTTTAAGGTAGTGGAGATGTACATGGCACAATGCCGGATGTGCCGCCTCCTATATGAATGTGAATGTTTTGGTCCAGGAACTGCGCAATAAGCCCCAGTGAACTGCCGTTTGGAAAATCTGTTAGGCTAGGTCGGCTAAGGTAAATAACCTTATTACAGTTACGCCTACAGTGTCTGAAGTCTTCCGACCTCCACGTATCCTGTCTGAGAGATTCGGGTCTAGCAAAGCAGCGCCAAATGTGCGGCCTCTCGTATGTGTGCGAATGTTTTGGCCCAGGAACTGCGCAGAAAAATATCCAGCGAATTGCCATTTGAAAAACCTATTAGGCTAGAACGACCATCATAAATGACTTCATTACAGATGTGCCGACAGTGTCTGAAGTCTACCGACTTCCACCTATCCTAACTATCGAACTGTTTCAGGAATAGGCCCAAAGTTCCAAGTACTACAATGTGTTGCGGAGAGTGGAAGTAATCAAACACCCAATCAGATCTCTTTAGTTCGAGATACTGGTTTTTGCTGTAAATGTTAAAAGGAGCAGAGCGAATGAGAGGAGAAGAATGGTTTGTTGTAAGAGCCGACGGGTGGATTAACATGCCCCACTGTCTTAGTAGAGAGAGGCGCAACAAACGAGGAGAACGGATCGAGTGTCGAGGTCAACGCAGCAGACCTCAAAATGTCGAGGTTATTCAAACACTAACCGGCCCTATGCCGAGGACGGTTAAATAAGTTCGTATTACTTCATTTGCAGTGCAGTTTATTTATGAATAATTGGATTAAAGCGACATTTTAACATAATTCCAGTTAATTAAACTATTGGAAATATTTACAGAATAAATATTAACAGATTTACTACCCTCCATCTTAGCAGAAAGAGCGATGAGCTACAAGGATTTCCGTTGGTAGCTAGTAAGGGATTCTCCATGCAAGTCATATTTCATGGACGTTTCTAATAGTGCTACCCTCATCCTGTGATTTCTATATGAGAAAATTCAGTCACATGACAGAAAAAAATTAATATGCGCATCAAACAACATCAGCTGAAATATACGAGTCGCAAACAATGTATTTATACATGAGATAGTGGTTGAAAAAATAAAAAATTGTTAGTTTCTTGATAATGATATCTGAGTCAGTATCCACAAGAACGGCAGTTGGATTCTGGTCTAGTCTTGCTGGTCTTTTGTTGGTTTAATTCAGTCACCGGAAACTGAGTCCAAAATTATTTAATAGTAAATTTGTATTAATTATGAATCTTAAAAATAAAAAAAACTCTTACAACAACTGTTCATTTACCAATGATGGAAGTATTCAAATCCAATTTAATATTCAAAGAAGATAGTGAATTCTTTATTTCTGTTCCTAATTTCGTTCTCTCTTAATGCTCTTCTGACATGGAACGAACCTAGTATCTACTGTTTGCCAAACATGTGGATATACACTCGACTCGATATTATCCAATTGAGACAGCATGAATTAAAATGGTAGTGCAGTATAATACGTCAAAATTTGTTTCCTAGACGATAGAGTTAGACGTAAGGTCCCACAAATAGAAACTCCTGTGCTTCGTTAATAGGTTTAATTCACGTCGCGAATGGTATTACCACAACTGTAAATAATAGGAGCCACAGATTTGAAGTACGTGTAGTGTAAAATTTTCATTAGTTTAATCTCCACTTATGTCAATTTGCGTATTATATTATGGTAGATGATTCTATGATATAACTTGTGTGCAACGCTTAACTAAAGTTTATATTAGACAACACATGATAATTTCGATCATAACCCTACATTCATAACAATGCTTGTAAAAGTAGGGTATTAAGATTAGATCACAAATTAATGTTTCTTGTATCTTACTACAGATTTTTTTTTTTTTTTGAACACTAAAGAATGTGCAATATCTTCATCCTGAGGATTTAATAAAAACTCACTAAGAAGTTTTGCTTTAAATAGCAACACTCATACACGCTCATCAGTGGTAAAAAAAATTAAATTTCAGTGCGCATTTAGGTCAGTCGAGTATATTGACGAGTTTTGAATTGATGAAAAATATCCTCTCGAAGAGCAGGAGATATTAAAAGCAACAATCTCACATATTCTCTTTTGTTAAATTTATCGTATTTTATCAGATGGCACTGCTGTAAACTACTGTTCAAAAGCTTACAACGATGTTTTTTGATTCCGGGAAAATCTGCGAATTGAATTTATCACGAGGTAATATGTGCAGTTTTATGAGTGGATTATTGTGCCACCGTACTTCAGTGCTTGGACTCGTTTCCACTCCACATACCATTCGTGTTTCATTGGCAAGAGAGCAGACATAACGGGAAAAGTGTAGTACAAAAGGACGCTGTTAAAAAATATAATTCTTCTTCCACTCAGGTTAGTGTTTGAAACGACCTCTGTTATCTGGACTGATGCGTATTGTCAAACTAGAACAATCTTCGAAAATTCGAGAATCTGCACCAGGACTGACAACTATGGAGGCAGAAATGGAGTCTTTTGTAGCTACCACCGCGCCATCTGGAATGAGCCTCACTTATGTATTATGCTTTTTGTTCGGGTATTCCGCCAATAAGCAGCATGTTCGCAGCGAAATGAAAGGACGCGATGCAGTGTTTACCCGTAAACAAAAGTGCCGTCTGTTATTCAGCTGCCCTGCGACCCCCCTCGTAATGTACACCTGCATTCTGACACAACGCGACTGCTGCATGCTAACAGCCAGCCCTCATCTGCGCTAAATAACTGTTTCATTTATTTAACAAAGTGTGATGGCCGAAACGTGTACTCTGCCGCGTTGGGCTGCCTGAT
The DNA here is from genome assembly GCA_031002005.1 of Vandiemenella viatica. Classification (NCBI taxonomy): domain Eukaryota; kingdom Metazoa; phylum Arthropoda; class Insecta; order Orthoptera; family Morabidae; genus Vandiemenella; species Vandiemenella viatica. Next base: position 83,196,518 of record JARYHS010011408.1, on the reverse strand, counting down.
ATACGGTGCAAGCAAACACGGACATGCGGGGCTCAGTTTTTTGACATTACGGGTATAACTCATGGTCCACCAAATTCTACCTCTCATGGACGTCACTTCACAAATTTGACAAACATGGATTTATTTACACGGATCACCAAGTTTCAACTGGAAGTAGGTCACGTAAGGATAGACCATCACAGTGTTTGGGCCCAGCGTTGTTGACTGATTCAATTAGTGTTGAATTATGAGGCAAGTCGCAGTGGTTGATTGAGACCATCATGTAGTTGACTTTATCGGCTGTTACTCGACCACGAATAGTTAGTCCTTTCAGGTCATTTAAAGTCACAAATTGTGTTTGAGATGAATACCGTTATTGTTGGTTCATAAAATTAATTTGTATCGATGTTACTAAAATTGCATTTATACAGCGGTTTATTAGCTAGTCACAGATATACTGAAAACGCGCAAAAAAAAGAAAAAAGAAAGCATTGATATAACAAAACCAGTTCCGAAGCTAATTTTCTTAGATACTAAGCACCACCACCCTCCCAAAAAATAATCATAATAATTTATTGCCTGGAGGTAAATACTAATAATTATAACATGACGTTTAACCAATAAATGCCACGTCAGTATGGATAGCGTCACAGACAACAGTATGTAAAAAACAAAAAAGTTGCTTTATAATTTGCGTTATGACGGAATTAGTGTTTTTTACTTGCACTGCGCGATCTTCTCCCTCGCAGGGTCCTTGGATTAATATCGTCAGTCAAGATTATCTTTTACTACCCCGGAGCTATTTTTTGCGTCAGAGAGGTTGACATGATCCACGAGATGAAAGCAGTAATCCGCCATATCCCCATCCAGTGTCCACTATCCTGTGATGGATTGTTGCGTCCAGCTACTGACTCACATGAAGATGGTTATGCAACTACATCGAAATAAGTCACGTTATTAGATGGCGTAATTCATTCTTTTTTTGCTTATGGCTTTACGCCTCGTCGACGTAGAGGTTATTAGAGACGGGAAAGGACTGGGGACAAGGAGCAGGAAGAAATATGACCGTGGCCTTTCGAAGGAAGCATCCCGGCATACGCCTGGAGTGATTTGGGGAAAATCTGGATGCTCGGACGGAGATTCGAACCCACGTCCTCCCGAATACGAGCCAGAGCGTTAACCAATCGATACGCAAGCATGGCTGCAGTCGTTGGTTTCTCGAGCCGTACTGACAGGTGAAGCAGGGCTTTGTAGCTGGCTCGTATAGGTAGCGGGCTCAGTGCGTTTCGGACGTTGTTTGCCGCCAGAGAACACGGCGTCGTTTTGTGCACTGCGTCCAAATATTTGTGCTGCAGCATTGTCAGATAGCTCTGTATAGCGCACGGCCGCGGCGACAGAGTTTTAATATGGGTCGTTCACAGTTATTACGGTCTCTGACAGCGATACAGAGTAAAGGTGCAGTAGGATTATCGGTCACAGCGGTGTTCCATATAGACCGAGCCATGTCGCATTATTGTATCAGATATTTGTTACAGAAAACGCAGATTTAAAACACAGTAATAATAAATTTGATGATAAAGACAACAGCAACCAGTCACAATTTGTAAATATGTTTATTACACCATTAACGGTTTCGGGCAAAGTTGCCCATCATCAGATGGTTTGCATTTACTTCACATCTGCAGATGCATACTACAGCGCATTTGTGCATCCTATAATGTTGAAAATTATTTACGATGAATAAAAGAAATTTAATTATTTTGTAATGAAGTTAATCTCAAAAATTTTACTTACGTTCAATGCTGCAGGAAGTATGCTCATATCGGTGGTGAGGCACAGTTTCAGAAGTAACATTTTATTACCACTATTGATACCAAACACGAGCAGGCTGTAATTTTGCCTTTGAATTTACAGGTAAACATAAGCAAAGATGATCGTATGTTTACCTGTAAATGCAAAGGCAAAATTACGGTGCGCTCGTGTTTAGTATCAATAGTGGTAATAAAATGTTACTTCTGAAACTGTGCCTCACCACCGATATGAGCATACTTCCTGCAGCATTGAACGTAAGTAAAATATTTGAGATTAACTTCATCACAAAATAATTAAATTTCTCTTATTCATCGTAAATAATTTTCAACATTATAGGATGCACAAATGCGCTGTAATTTGCATCTGCAGATGTGAAGTAAATGCAAACCATCTGATGATGGGCAACTTTGCCCGAAACCGGTAATGGTGTAATAAACATATTTACAAATTGTGACTGGTTGCTGTTTTCTTTATCATCAAATTTGATATAATAGTCACGGAGTTCCACTGATCCATCATGGATAAAATATCACAGTATTAATAGTTTCTACATCACATTAATGTTTACCCGATCACTCAAAATCAGAAGTTAGAGCACATTTTTTGTTTTTTATAATCTAAGGCAATAAAGGGTGATATTGCGATGATGATACAAACTTTTCCCCCTTTTATTTATATGGAACCTCCAAGACCTTATGACTCACTAAAATAACATGTAGAAATTGGAAGTCTGAAATTAATTCCGCTTAAGAACTACAGGTCTGTTAAATTCGAACAAGTCAACGAAGAGAGAGCAATCGAACGCCACTTCCCTTTGGATTAGGAAACTAAAAACCTTTTGCTTTCGCATCATGTATAAAATAATAGAAGTATTTCTGGTATTCATCTTCTTTCCATGCTAATTGACTAATTAAATATCGGATCAATATCGTTCCGTAACTGTTAATCCTATTACATACTTTTGTGCCAATTGAAAACAACCTAATTTGTTGCTGTTAAATGATAACGGAATCATTAATAGAATGATGAAAGGCAGTAGGCCCAATACATTACTCCTGTATTCCTTTCTTGCTCTTTCAATATCGCATTTGTGCCACCACTGTTTTCTTCGTACTTCTTACGAATTCTTCAACGCAGCAAGACACTGCGTAATTTTTCAGCATTAACTTGTATTCGCTATTATTGTAGGGTACTCTGTAACTTGCCATTCTTTGTCCATTTCATTTGCAATGTCTTGCATCAAGCTCATTCAGATTCACGTGAATATCCTTTCCTAACCGCAAATTCTGATATACAGACATCATTCTGCTTCACAGAATAACTTTAATGTTTGTTACATTAATGCAAGGAAATTCAACTTGAATTGAAAATAAACGACTTCTTTTATTACCTGCATTTTGCTATTTAACATGTCATATTCAGATAATACAGTTCCTTTTGCCGGACCAACACGTAAACTAATAAATAATACTTTTATTTATAACATAATCCAATACATATTCGACTTCTGGTTCTACTTGGATTTATCTTCGCTCAATCCGTTCAATACGCTTAACCTTCCTTTGTCGCACAACCAATGATTCTCCTTCATCAAAGCTGGCCCTGCTAAACGCAATCTCTGGCTCCATAGATATCAATAACCAGTTGCACAAGAATTATTCACATTCAATTTAAATAACCTCCAAATATAAGGTATTATCTTATAACAGATAATCCGGAAACGTTTGAGTACTAAAAACTCTTTTAGTTTCCTATCAACTGAAGTTAAATGAACCGATACATGGAACACAAGAAGCTTACTAATCTCCAGTATTTTATGAACCAATAGGTCCCTAAAACTAATGCAAATTTAAAGTATACTTTCTGCAGCCGGTTTGCAAACTTGTTACAAGTCATATTTATCGGTTTGATACGACATATCTACATTTAATTAACTCCTCTGTGGCAATATTATCAATACCAACCACTTAAGACTTTTATAAACCTTCATACACTTTTTCGATTAGATTTGCGATATTAATCAGGAGGAGATGTGACTGACGTTAATTGTATCTGCTGACATTTATTAAAACATGCATACAGAAAGCAGTTTACTTAAACCATTTTTAATGTTGATTTAGCTGATATCTCGAAGTTATTTTGAAATATCAGTGAGTCAATATATATAAAGTTTTTATGTTAATTGAAACAATAAAACAAAAAATTAGTTAAAATTGACATAAGAAATAAATATTTTGCTGCATGGTGCGACGTTGAGAAACTCCGAAACATTAATGAAAAACAATTCAGGGCACAGGCAAAATTTGATTTGTATCTTAACAAAATCCTGATAGAATTTATCAAAACCTATTTAAACACATACTTTAGTGATTATGCATCCATCGCTGACCATTTACACCGGTTTCTGAAAACACCAAGCAAGCCAAATTAATTAAATTAGTTGCACGCAGCATGATAGTCAAAGCTTTTAGTAAACAACAGCTGTTTCCACAGTATAACACTGTGAACCGTTAAAATTTTCCGCTCTGTATATAAAGTGAACCCATGGGAGGGAATTATTAAGTGCAAGCTTTGTCGTGGCCCTCAAGTTCTGAAGGGAAAAGTGATGTTGACGGATGTCCAGGGTGCGACATGTGCAGGAGACCGGCGTTTCACAAGCGTTGATTGAGGAGGGCGAGTAGATGAAGGATGACAGGCTCGCTGGCCAACCATCAGTGTCAGCGGGTACCCTGATCAGCAGTTGATGAGCTAGATGTAAGACTAAGACTGTATTCGAAATCGTAAATGCAAACTGGGGTTGCTCACTAAAGAGAATATATCATAAATTTCATTAGATGTTCCTGGTATGAACTACATTGCTATAACTTATTTTCTTGCGATGTAATCATCACAGTATGTCCTGTCGGATGTGTTGTGAAAATCACTTTGCTCTGCTGTCTTCATCTCGAGAGTTCACGGAAAAGTAATACATGAGCAGAACAATTATCGCCTTTATGTAATTGAACGAATGATTCGAAGGTAAATAGAACAAATTACTTCCGCGCCAGTGTTGCTCAGTGCACTGAGGAGTACCACTATTAATCGGGGAGCTATAATGGGATCTGGCACGAACCCAGGATCCCCCGCGTACTTGTCACCCTAATTGCCTTTTTTTAGGCGGTTTCCTCCAATCTTCTTGACAAATGTTGGGATAATCACCAATCTCCACCTCGTACCTACACGTTTCACAAACATAAAATACACTTATCATACAAAACAAACAAAGATACAAGTTTCACAGATAGAGGGCTAACAGTTCCGGTCAGATTTCGGGAATGAACTCCTCCTCTCAACCAATGATTCTCACTGGCCTGCTGAAGTGGCCAGTTTCAACGAGGACCTATGAACCGAAATCTGAGCGAAAATAAAGCTACTTACAATTAACAGAAAGTTTAGAAATGTCTTCAGAAATTTTTTCTCAACAAATTGATTACGGATTCTAGTTTACTGTAGGCGTGATTTTAACAGGCGCTAAAGTTAAATTAGCCCATTCGGGAGGACGTGCGTTCAAATCCACGCCAGACCATCCTAATTTCGGTTTTCCATGGTTTTCCGAAATCACTTCATACGAATGACGGGATAGTTTCCTCAAAAAGCCATGAGCAAGTTGCTTCCCGTTCCTTGATCCCCATCCTCTCCCTGCTAAAATGACTACGATGTTGTCGAGCCGTAGCAATACCCCAAGCAAAAAGAAGAAGAAAATGAGAACAGCAGCCTGTGGTCATTATGGCCGACAATTGTAGGTTTTCTTCATACTTAACAGATTTTCCTATCATCTCAGTATAATCGATAAAAACCTGTATTCGCTGACTGGTTGAATTTTTCCTGAAGCTGTGCTTTTCTGTTCTAGAAGCTTAGTAGTATTTTGTTTAAGTATCTGTGGGTCTTCATTAGTATGGATTTAAAATAATCTCCCACTGTTCTATAATTGTAACTATTCACATCACCAATAACTATCAATTTGACAAAATTAAACAATTTCAGACAGATGAGATCGCATTTAAAACATTGTGGCTTATAAAACATTCTTAATTAGTCTTTAACCTAACATTTCAGACACAGAACGGCTGTTAATCAAATCACAGTTCATTTTAACTATTTTTATTCATCAAAACACTGTAAATTCATAGACAAAAATACACAAATTTACGATTAATCGATGCATATCTCCCTCAGGCACAAAGTTAATAAATTTAAATGATTGAAATTAGCAGGAAACAGGGTCTTAGGGTGGTAACAAGTGTTCGGTTGCTATAGTTCATAGGTTTTGGATAGTCAGCTCATAATTTCGAATGATTTGAGTAAAATTTAAAATAATTGGTGTTCTTGCAGATAACTTTTATCACTGTCCGGGTTGAACCGCGTCAATTTATGAAAACCTAACGTTTCGGTCATCATTTTGCGGCAGGACTTCTTCAGTCCTCTGAAGAAGGCCGCAAAATGATGGCCAAAACGTTAGGTTTTCATAAATTGACGGGGATCAACCAGGACAACCAAGATAACATCGACAACGACCGCGTAAGTCTGCGCACCCAACTTTTATCACTGCAAGTTACGTGTCTCTTACAGAGACAGGAACTATTTTTTGCTATAGTGGATACGTACTTCATGCCACAAGCTCCTTACTCTTCCATCAGTTTTAAGGTTAGTGACCCTTCAGGCTGTACGTTAACAGCGAGCTCGAGAGAGACGCCTCGAGCGTTGATTACACTGTGTAACACGGGACAGAGGTAGCGCGCCAACCCGCCTGTGAGCAGCGAACTCGTGGTCCATAAATATTCAATTCCAGTGTGGTTCCAGCGCCAACTGTCCAGTTTTTTCTTGCAGAGCGAATGCGTGTCGCACGCTGGAGGATGCACGCTCCAAGCGCGTAAACAACGCGCCAGCGGGTCTAAACCGCCGAAACAATCAACCCGCACGCAAATGAATTGTCCGTACTCCGCGTTTAATCTCCTGTAAGCAAGACACACAAAAGAGTTTATTATTCACGCTTGACAATCGCCTCTGTTTACCGTGCTCTGATCTGCGCGAGACTCGGTAATTACGGCCTACTTGAACATAAATTGCCACGCACTTGTTAATTTGGAGTGTGCGATGCAACAATGGAAAATAAATCGTAACCGAATTCGACTACTACAGGTAAACGCAGTGTGGACGTCTTTATTTATGAACCAGATTTTGGAAAAAAACGCTTCAATGCGAAATAAATGTGTTCTTAAAATGGAAATCATTAAAGAAATATCATAATCTGTTGCAGAATAAAAAACAAATAATATCCTTGTTAAACAATAACCTACAAAATATGCATGGAAAGTGGTTTATTTCAATTCACTGTTTATCAAAGAAAACTTGAGGCTAATCAAGGTACAAAAGTTCGATTCATCATCATCATTGTTCTGTCTTAAGGCAGGTTTTATACTTGGTAGCTCTTCATGCTCACCTACCCTCCTCTTCAGGTGCATGCATGAAGTTTCCGTTTCCCTTGATGTCATCTATTATCACGTACCTCCTTCTTCCACTGACTCTCCTTCCATAAATTTAGAAGGCGTCTCTTAACCAGCACTCCCCTCTCAGTGAGTGTCCCATCCAATTCTTTTTCCGTTATCTTATGGCTTGAGTAGTTTCATCCTCTCACCAATCCACTACAGTTCGATTAACAGCAACTGTAGAGAGATCGTACGAATAGATTCTAAGAAGTCAAATAGTAGTATTGAAGATCACAGAGCTAAAGACCAGAACTGTTATGTGTTGTGCCCAGCATAATTAGTAAATAAACGATCTCACACTGATCTTTTTTTATGGCTTTACGGGTCGTCGAGATCATTACAATCAGAAAAGGATGGGAGGAAAGGTACAGGAAGTAATTTGGTTATGGTCTTTTCAAGAATTTAGTCTGATATTCTCCTGAATTGATTTCGGGAAACCATGAAAAACCAAAATCTGGATGGGTGGACGGGTATTCGAACCGACATCCTCCACAATACCTGGCCCAGTCGTTACCGTTCACCAACCACATTAGCAGAATTACATTTAATTAAAACTTCGGGAAACAGTGAAAGTACATAAAATTCACAATTAAGTTATCCGACCGTGAACAATCCAGATCTTGATATAGACTACTTGTATCTTTCGATGTGAAAAAAATGTTGCCTCTCTTTATACTTTTAAATATAGATAAAAGTTCAATTTTGGAAAATATGGATTATAATATGGTTTTATGAGTTGAAAATTGGAGAAAGTAATATCTGCTGATTTTTATTAATAGACGAACTCCATTTTCTCGCCATAGAATTAGATGAAACCCCCGTTACCTATGTTTAAAAAAGTGAAAGAATGGAGTACCTGGAATCTAGAAACAAGTGGAGATACGACTCAACTTATGGAAATAGCGTGTGAAGTTGAAGATCATCCCGTTCTGATTGATATGACCGTTCAATCATCGCAAACCTAGGTAGGTGATTTTTAAGTTGCTCCGCTCGAATGTTGGTATAGCTTTGAATTTTTACACACTTACGATCTTCAACTTAAAGGTCGCATTTTGTGTGCGAAGTTACTGTGAACCTTCCTTAGTTTGATTTCTAAGTTAAGCCGTGGGTCAAGTTCTGGTATAGGCAAGATATGCACTAACTCAAATTAACTGCCACGAAGACAAATATTTATTTTTCCATGTAGTATATAATTTTATGCTTCAAAATTAATTGACCCGAGATCCACATTATACGCTGCTGGTTTGTAGGTAATTCTGCAAGACATTTCTCACACTCCAGTGGACTGCTGGCACAGTGATCTGATTCTGTTCTGACACCATATCGACCTTCTGTTTCCACCCCGTGGTTTATTCCCTATCACCTCTGGCCTTTGCGGATTTCAGATAACCCCACTTGCTCCCAGTCGCTTTGGTTGCCCGCCCGCAAGTTCATTCGGCAGCGGCACCGTATATCTGCCTTCCCCACCCCGGTGTCTCCTCCCGGACTTATTGGATTTCTTTGTGGTGGCGCGTTGGCCGTTCCTAACACGGGTTGGTTGTCGACTGGACTGAGGCCAAGACAATTATTTGGCCACTGAGCTGCTTCACTGGGCGTGCTTCCTGCCCGAATATCTTACTGCACATTGAGTTCTCCACCGGATGCTACTGGGAAAATGGAACAGAATACAATTATCTGCGATGGAGAGACAAGCTTGTAGTCCAGATTCAGATTAAAAACACTTTCTAGTATTTCACACATCTAGTTATTAATAATTTTAAAGGTGTGTAGTGACTTTTCGAAATTTAAATTTCACACACAACGAAAACAGAAAAATAGTCCAGGCTTTAGTAAACAGTAGGTTGCCTTTTTGCTGTCCCAAAAATAAATCAAATTTCGCTTGTTGTAACAGCCGTCAAGAAGGAATTTCGTAATTTTTAACTACTTACTTTAAATTATACCAAATGCGCATGACAGGATGTACACATTTCTCACATATGTTTCATTTTCTTAAGCAAGAAACAGAAAAAAAAATACGAAAATGAAACTACTATTACCCAGTGTTATCTACTGTCATCACAAAGTTAGTAACAAGTGATTTTAAGATGTAGTTCGAAATAAGTTAAAAAAAAAAAATTGCCTACTCAGTGATATGTGTAAGTCGAATGCACACACACACAAGAAACACCAAATCAATTAAAAAAACTATTGTTTGTCTTATATAAATTTTCACCAAAAGTACTTTTACGGTATATTTATTATCCGACTTATGAAGCTCTTCATCATTTGAAATACACTACTTTTTGTCAAAATATATGTATATATATATATATATATATATATATATATATATATGCTGCAGTACCGAATTTGTTAAAATCACATTTATTTTTAGAAAACTGCAGAAAGATGGCGATAGTTTTCTTTTAAACCTTATCGGGTTATATTTCACTTCCAATTATGAAAGAATTTTTGAATGAATAATTTCTTAAATAAATTTGTGAATGCTTCCACAAATCGCTGAATAAAAAGTCGAAGGATGTCGTCTTTCAGTTGATATCTACGAAGACTATTTAACTGATATCATTTCTTCAGCCCCTACTAAATCCGCGTTAGTGAATTTTACGCCCAAAGATTTTTCAAAACTTTATTTTAAAAATTTTTAAGTTAAGGATTATAGCTTTATGGCAGACGAAAGGATGAAAAGACAAATGAACGAATTAATTAGGGTCATGTTTTTCAATAAAAACATACGACCGAGCGTGGTGGGTGAGCGGTTAACATTCTGGCCTCGCATTCGGGAAGACACTGGTTCGAATCCCCGTCCGGGCATCAAGATTCGGGTTTTCCATGGTTTCCCCAAATCACTCCAGGCAAATGTCGGGATGTTTCCTTCAAAAATTCCATGGCCGAATTCCTTCCCGTTTCCTGCCCCAGTCCCATACCTACTCTAATGACCTCGACGTCGACGAGGCGTAAAGCCAGAGGAAAAGAAGAATATAAGGGACGCTAAAAGTTAAAAAGAGACTAAAAATAGTTTTCGTGAAAAAAGTACACAGAATTTGTGAAATTACTTGCTTTTATGTAATATCACCATGTTTTCTAATTTTGGTTGACATATGAAGGATAAAATATTCCTGAAGTTGATACTGTTTACTACTTCACTGATACATCGTGGAATATCTTTGTGAAACAAATTCCTAAACAATTTTGATTCAGCCCTCTAAGTAAAACTAATGACGTTGAAGACAACAGTTTATGCAATACGGTAATGTTTATTATAAATTCTAATTGTGTATATAATTGCGGGCTTGAACCATAAACGATGTTGGTTGTACTATAAGACTACACTAAAACTAAAATAAATGTTATGCAACACTGTAACCTCGTCAAACTTTAACAAACGGTCGGTAATACTGTAGCAAGATTAAATGAAAGCCAAGCCCGATATTGAAATGGGTTAAACTTGTATTCAATTGTAATAAAATATTAATCTAAAAATAAATTAAATGAAGAGGTTCTACAAAATTATTAAACTCCTGAGTGAGAAAAATTGATTTGTTCATAAAACTTGCCAACATTTTAAGAAATTTGAGCAAAAAATTATGACTGCAGAGTAATTTATCAAATCAAAATTGAAATGGCACCTTGAATACAAACTATTAACAGTATGAACATATCTACATTTCTGGAAGTATTACAAAACGTACAATATTGCAATAGACATACTATATTAAATGAAATAGCAAGACAAAGATTATTTAAAGCTCCAGTAACTCAGCAAATATTGATAGATAAATGAATTCTTTTATAGCTAATTGCTTCCCCCAGAGTCGTTAAATGGACTTTTAGATGAAGGTCATTCAGTACAAAAACAATCCTCAAATTTAATGACTATCGTAGTGTTAATCATAGCGTGACGTGCCAATCACATCACGTATCAGGCATCAACTATCTTATTTTACCAAGTCCGCCTCATATCTGTGAGAACAATTAGCGAAATGAGTGAACCTCTAAGTCGATGGGGAACTGCACGTTCCATCTATGTGAAGATAGAGTTTAAAGAAGAATCCAAATCACGCGAGTTCTGCAGTGCCCATACTAAGGAAGGAAAGTCCATAAAAATTCCTGGCTACAATGAGCTTCGAGTCAGTGATAATTTTGAAGGCGCCTCTTATGAACTGGGATACCAGATTGCAGGTGTACTATGACCCATTCTTAATTACATTTATTTCTACGATTACGCATTTAAATCAACTGAATCATCACCGAGACACAAATGGGATTTTTTGACACAGACTGTGAGGCCAAAATATTTGTCTTAATTTTGTTTATCGTACGCAAGAAAATAAATTTCTTACACGTCTATAAGCCACTGTTATCGGAGGGAAAGTCAGGTTGTTGTTAGACTACGTACTTCGATAAGTATCGGAAGGAGAAATAGCTGGTTCATAGAATGTATAGCAACCGTCTTTTAATTATGTGTTGAAATTACCTGGTGTATTTACAGCATCCACTGGGACTTCCGAATCGCGTCATTAAAATCTTTCTCATGACGAATTCGCAGCGAACTTACGCTCTTCATGCGCTCTAGAGGACTGCTGGAGGTAAAAAATAAAAAACAGTGTGACAAACAGAGAAAAGATGTACGCGCTGTAAATCTTTCTGTCATTCTGCATTGTGCACTCTTGGGTGAAAGTCTTCAGCCGTAGTGAAAGAACACGCCTATTGCGCGCGGGCGCCATGTTGTTAGCCTCAGGCGGCTGTTGCAGCCCTTCCGCCCTACTGAACGCAATGCATGTGCCACACGCAGCCCTGGGAAAAATAAAAAAAGCCACGGAGTATTAAACAACATAATTACGGTTTTAATTACGCACACGTCCATGAATCACGGTAGAATGTGAATACATATTTTAATTTTAAATCTTGAATTTATAATTAAACGTGACAGACAAAAGTTTAATCTATGCGAGGCTCAACTTTTATTTTCGGCTTCTGATGGGAAAGCTGTTTCATTATAGGAAAAAAGTTGGCCCGTTGTTAAATTAGTAATTTAAATTCACGCAGTGGCATAGACGGATATTATTTGCTTCTTTTACGATACGAAACGGTTATAGAACGTTTGCCACTAGTTGTATCGGTCAGAAAACCTTTTAGTTTTAGGTGGAAAAAGTAAAAACAGAAAACCTAACTAATTTTGGAAACATAAATTACTAAATATCCACCTTTTGTAAAATAAAATAAAAAAGTATGGTCCTAATTAACTCCATCCTGTACAAAAATTTGTATTACATTGCATTCTACTAAACAAAGAGACAGAAAACCCAATTTACTTGAGTAGTAGATTGCGAAATAAACATCTTCGTACAATATTTGTTTCGCGTGTTAACTTAACGACAATTTAAAAAGAGAACGGCACGAATCTGTGCCGTTCACACACTATAACTGAACCTAGAGTCAGCGGGCTAAATAATGTTCAATATCACAGACGAGATCCTTTCTTATCTCATAAAAAAGGGAGAAAGGAAATGTATAACATATAACAACGTGACGGCTTAAGTCACTGGTTCCTAACGGTGTCGGTTCCGCCCGGCGTTGAGTGTTGGTCCAAGACAAATTAACGCCGCCCCCTGCTCACCAGTATTATATAGAGCTTTAAGGCTACATTATACAAGTTTTTAATTGTATTCCCTTGAACATATGTAGCCGAAGAGCATTTAACGTAGTCACCAAGCAACTATCTAACAAATGAAACAGATTGTCAATAGCGGAACGCGCAGTTTAAGATTATTGACAAAAAATAAGGCACGAAAATTAGTGTCTTTACACTGAGCTCAGTCATCTATTTAATAATATTATTATAATATGTATTAATTAATTAAACTGTGTTCAGTACACCAATATTGTTAAGTGTATTATAAAATAATTTTAGAAATTTACCCTTGTTTTTCTGCACATGGCATTGAACACTTCACCTAAGAAGGGTGGCATCGTATCACTATTTGAAAAAATGGATTACGAGCCAAAAAATTTAGTTCACGTTCACTACGGCTTACAATATTTAATACGAGAAAAAAAATGGTGTTTAAAAAAAATTATTAAAAAATAATAATAAAGAAAAAAAAAATGATGATGGTGATGAGTGATTTTTAAAAAAAGAAGAGGCTGGTAGATTGAAATATGTTGCAAATCTATGGCTTAAGTATTATCAAGAAATGGGTTTTTTTTTCTCTGGCTCTATTTTATTTCCTTTGTGGCTTTATATCTAGTCGACTATGAAGTTAGAGGTGAAGTTGTGCACAAGGACACGACACGACTTTATTCTACTCCTGCATTTCGCGACCATACTGTGTAGCTTGGTAGCGATTGGTGCGTCCATTGCCCGTGTCCATCGTTTTCGTGATCGTTTGTTTGGTCGGTAGTCCAGTTGAACACGCGATGAGGGCTGGCACCTTGCCCAGATCCCTGAGGGCCCATCTGTCCGAGAGGCAGTCCATCACTCTCCGACAGTGCAGCCGGTATTCCATGTCACCGACCTCTGTCCGTTCAACAACCGCAATTTCCCACGAGGCCTCCGGAGCTGTCAGTGGCCTGCTACCTCACCTCTGTACGTGATCACGAGGCGTATCTGCGTACTGGTGGTAGTCTTTATTCCTGTGTTAAGGTCATCTGTACTAACACAAAAACCAATAACATGATGCACGATTAAAATTTGGCGCCCTTTAAGTACTTAACTGTCTATGAACGGCTACCGAAATTATTATTCTGTAGTAACAGATTGGAGATACCCGAGAGCTGGAACAGCAATGGAGCCGATGCACTTACATATTCTTCCAACACAAGCTGAGATCACCAGAAAATCAAAGCTCATTGCTTCTAATACTTTTGGAAATGAATGCAAAACAGTGTTGAACTTGAGAAACATTGTGAATGGCATTGTATGAGGTAATACAGGTGCAGACTCTGTCTTAATCCAATCGCTCTGTGACTTCCCTACGCTGCAAGTAATCCCAACAAAATAAATAAATCTTTTACCACTGACTTCCAAACAAAGCAACCCGCAAACTGGACACTTAAACTACTACAAATCTATCCGTAATCTGGAAAGTCGCCTTCAGAGGACTGTTAATTCTCCGAACAAGGCAGCAATACTCACCAAGTAAGTGACGATACAAGGATGTTGTGTGAGGATGTAGAGAAATTTGTGATGGGATGCTGAAGGGGAAAAGGTTTTTATATCACAAAGAGCATCGTTAAGTCTAACCACATAAGGTCAGTAGGATATAATGGGGTGAACGCATGAATCTTGGAGGCCTGGAGAAGAGGATGTTAAACCACAGAAATAATTGTTAATTCCTCTTGCGCAACAGGTAAACCGATATACCCCTGTTCGGAAATATTCAATTAGGTGTCGAGGAATACATCGTGGGAGTCTTGTAGCAAAGAAATTGCCAATTTACAAAGAAAAAAGTTTAATAATCCATTTTTGCCACCTGACATACCTGTGGCAGACATTCTGCGTAATGGGTACAAATACTAATGTCCTGAAGAGAACATAGTTGGAATAAAAGAATAAACTTTAAAATGTAAGAGGTAGTTTTTTATTGAAACCATATTCAAACTTTTACAATACTTGTTTATGAACAACATTTTTCATTTTGTTATCAGGGGTATATATGTACAAATTTTTAGAATTTCCTACTCGAAAGCAAGCTACGTATAGTTGACCGTGAGAGAAGTAGGAGTCTTTGGGGTTGATGCCGCAATATTTTAAAGTTTGTATTTGCGCTTTGTTAATTGTAAAACGATAGGCTAATTTGATTGGAAATTGCAGTCTTTTAAATTGGAATGGCAGTTCAGTAGAGATCAGGGGTATTCTGAGGATTAATACTATGTGTTTAGATTCTGGAGTTTCACCGGTCATGTAATGTAGAAATTCCTGTGGAGGAACTTCCAGTAATGGTAATCGAATTTTTCCATTCATGCAACAGAATCCTGGTGTTTATCCACTGAATTTTTTCGCGTTGCAAAATTGGTAGACGTTATCCATTTTTCCGATTACGACGTGGTTGTTTTTGTTATATTGTTTTGTCTAGTCGTGGTGGAGTGTTTCATTTGTCAGGTTATGCTGTTTACCTGTCCTCGTCTCGTAGGGTGATATTTTCATGGGCGGCTTACGTTCGCAGTCTTCTATTATAAGATTGTGTCGCAGTTCTTGATTCTTTAATCCATTAATTTCGTTGTTCTTCGGTTTCTCTGCTTCTCACGGTGCTCATTCATGTTTGCTGACAACATAAACGTGCCTCGCGCTCTTCAACTGTTTCGTTCTTTCGCTGTTGTTTTTGTTTCGTTTGTTCGCAACGTAAGCGTGCCTCGCGCTCTTCGACTATTTCGTTTTCTCACTGTTCTAGAGAGCGAAACTTCCTGCCCTTCTATCTTCAACAGCAAGCCCTTCGCGTAAAAAAGGAAACCTTCTTCATGGATAAGGCATAGAGGGCTACCACGCCATATAACTCCCTTGATCGTACCGGGACTAGTTTTTGAGTTTTAGCGGCACGCACATTGTACACTTACTTTTATAATATATATTGATGAAGTATAGAAGAAAGTGAATTTGATAATGAGTTTCGAGAATCGTGATATTTCTAAGTGCAATCGTTCTATGCCTGGGTAAAAAGATAGGAGGAGGATGAAGAGAATACTGGGAATGTACAAGGCGTGTATTGGTCATGAGCCGTTGGAAGGTATTGGTGGAAGAATTAATAGTGGAATGGAAAAAACGGTCACCACCACAAACTGGCACTATATGTGAAAATTTTAATTCGTAGGCAAGAGTTTGGATAAGTTATCAAGGGAAGTTATTAATAACTTACCAAAAATGATGAAAGAATTAGAATTCGTAGAGCGCAAAAGTAGGATGGTACTTTACAAGAAAGAGCAAAAAAGGGGCGTGCGGGGAAATTGTCAGTCGATCGTTGCACTCCAATAGCAATTACTCATTTAAGGGAAGGTGGAGTGATATTGCCACCGGAGCGGGTTTGCTCTATCGCAGTTTTGTTAAATTAATCGCCTTCCGTCGTGTGTTTAAGAGATCTTTTATTTATATAGCCGACTGTAGTTTATTGTTTTTATTTGTGTATATGAAAATGAAAGAAGACCGATTGTCGAATCCGGTGCGAGATAATTTGAACGTACTATTCCGAAAAACAACAAAAGGGCGGTCAATTTTTACAGTACCATCAAATGAATGAATTACCATTGAAACGATAGTACATCCTTAGTCAATACTAATAGCTGAGACATTAAGGATTAAATCCAAGTGTTTGGTTTTCAATTGCTT
Source organism: Vandiemenella viatica (assembly GCA_031002005.1). Taxonomy (NCBI): domain Eukaryota; kingdom Metazoa; phylum Arthropoda; class Insecta; order Orthoptera; family Morabidae; genus Vandiemenella; species Vandiemenella viatica. The sequence continues at coordinate 83,179,883 of JARYHS010011408.1, read as the reverse complement.
ACCATCATGTATGCACCCAGTTGGCGAAGTCCCAACTTTTCTACATTTCAACCACCACGGCAGATCTCCTGAAGTTCAAACATAGTAAAAATACCAAAATTTTTCTTCTACTAACAGATTTGTGCATGCCGGAGATATACGTAAGACAACATCTGAAAGTTTCCTCAGTGTTCCAGTTCCTTAAGGGACCTAAAACTGCGGTAGACGCTCACTGACAGTGCAAACTGTTTGTTACGTAGATCCGCATCCTTAAAAATATAACATTTACAAGGAAACAAGACTAACAATACTGTGTTCTTCAGTCGAAGTCGGAGTACATTTTAAACAATACAGCATGAATGTTTAATGAGAGATGAGAGTCAGAATGCAAAGCAATATTACAAAGGCAAGTAATAGTGCTTGATATACCAGTTACCTGTTTGTATTTTCGTTCAGAAGATAGTAGGCATTAAAAATTGTCATTTCCATAATAAAAATTTATACAGATTATTCAAAACCACTGATTCTCCAAAGTTCTATATGTGTTGTAAATTCGCTGGTGAAACTCAAGTTAGAATTGTTCAGTGCAATAGCTGTCCACGAGTGGCTTCGAACCACCTCAAAAAACACGTCAGTAATGTTCTTGACCTCGCTGTGAGGCTGGTTTCAGTCATCGATTCAGCTGATGCAGTGTGAACATCTTATTTCGGCTTACTATCGATACCGCTACTAGCGAAATATTATATTCCAACTGAACTATCTATCTGATTGTATTTTTGCAACTAAGCTGGGGACCCTTTGTTGTAGAGAGTGGTGAGGGGATGTACGCGAGAAGTAAAGGAATTAGGTTACAAAACTTCGTTCAGACCATTGCTTGAATATGGTGGTGTAGTATGGAACCCACATTTTGGGTATCAAATACAGAGTTGGAGGGAGTGCAAAAAAGGGCTTGTCTTTGAAAATTACCATAGAACACAATCAGTAACCGATATGATAAAAGAGTTGGAATGGGATTCATTGGAAGACAGGAGGAGGGTGAAGAGAGTCATGGGAGTGTACAAGGCATATTTTGGGGATGAGACGTGGAATGATATTGGTGTAAGAATTGAAAGTAATGGTTGGAAGGGAAAAGATGGCCATGGGCATAAGCTGGCACTCGATTTCAGGCACAAGGGTGTGGGAAGATTTTCTTTCGTAGTTAAGGAGGTCAAAGATTGGAATAAATGAGAAATTATGAATAATTTACAAAAAACGGCGAAACGATTTACAGTTGACATTTGTATAGGGCAAAAGTAGGTGAGCACAGGATAGGGGGAATAATGGGTGGGTATGGTAATTGCCACCGGAGCGTGCGCTCTATCGCAATTAAATTTAATTAGAACCTACATTTTATTCTGTGCTCCTTTAAATTATTGTTGGTTGCACAAGATAGTTGCTTTTGTTCATGTACGACAAGTAGTCAATGTCGTGTTCATCTCGTTGTTGGTTGCAGTGGTGGCGCAGGCGTACAAGGTGGAGGTGGAGGTGCTGGGGGCTCCCAGAGGCTGCACGGCTGTGCTGCGCTGCGTGGTGCCGTCCTTCGTAAGGGAGCTGGTCAGAGTCGTGTCCTGGGTGCAGGAGCCCGGCTTCTACGTCTACCCCTCCCTGCAAGGCGGTGAGTGTCGACAGCACTTTCACGGCTGTTAGTGTTACTTACGTTAATGTTTTCACTATCTGGTACCCTGTGCTAGGAAGATATTCCAAGTTATTATTATCGCCTAACACCTGTAATGAAATTATAAAACTAATTTTTTTCTACATTATCGAGAAATATGTTTTGTATATATATTATAGTTCACCTCGATGAATTACAGCAGTGTCTTGCCCGAAGCCTGTGACATTCTCACGAACACCTCCTCCAAAATCATTTTCTTTTCTTTTTCCTTTTTTTTCTATCAATTTCGCTACTATTGTTTTTATTGCTGAACTAGCTGGTGCCCACGACTTCGTTCTCGTTTGTAAAGATTTTTTACCGACATGCATCCACCTTAGTGCACGATGGAAGACCATACGCAAACGCAAGTGATCTGCACGTGGTATTTATGGCTGCAAAGTTAAATATAGGGACTCACATGTCTTTAGTCGAAACATGAAAATACCCTGTGTCAACTACTTTCAACCTTCATATCTCCCCCTCCCCACATCTACCGCCATGCCACCACCATAGTGCACGATGGGAGACTCGATGCTCCTACCACACCGAGCGTGGTGGGTGAACGGTTAACGTTCTGGCCTCGCATCCGGAAGGACGCCGGTTCGAATCCCAGTCCAAGAATCCAGATTTGGGTTTACCATGGTTTCCCCAAATCACTCCAGGCAACTGCCTGGATTCTTCCTACAAAAGGCCATGACCGAATTCCTTCCCGTTCCTTGTCCCAAATCCCATCCTGCCTCTAATGACCTCGACGTCGATGAGGCGTAAAGCAATAAATAAAAAATAAAAAATGCTACTACCACACACTAACACCAGCCGTCTGCGCTATGTAGTTGTGGCAGTAAAAAGATATAGGGACACTTGTGTCTTTGGTCAAAATATGAAAATGTTCCAGATCGATCACATTCAACCACCATATCTCCCATACCCTTCCAGCTACCAGGATTCGGCCAACAATGGGAAACTCCATGCTACTACCACACACAAATACCAGTGGTCTCCTCTAGGTAGTGAATACTGCAGAGTGAAATATAGATATAAGATTATTTTACTTTGATTAAATATAAGTATCCTGAATGCTTAGCTGTGCGGGCAGCAGTGAGTATTCATTGGGTGCCAGGACTGTAAACACGGCATGGCACGATTCAGTTTTGTAATGAGCGCCAAACTGCACGCATTATCTATGCGCGAGACTAACGTTATGTGAAACTTGTAGTTTGGATAAAAAATGTGTGTGGGCACGTATTGCAGTGTATTTCGGGAGTGTAAAGGTTTATGCAAATAACTGTGAATAAATTTGATGCTATTCCTTTCGGAGCGATTATTATCATTCATTTAATTAATTTTAATACCTTCCAATTGGTTGGTGACTATAAGTTTTTGATAATCTTCAACTAAATCAAAAATGAGCGTGCAGCTAGTCTATGTTGAGATATATGATAATTGGGCCATTTCCATCAAAAAGCACGCTGTTACTTCAGTTAATTTAACAGTCACGGGTTTCGTCAGAAGTTGTCTGCTGGCTTCCGTCAACTAATTATCCGCACTGATTGGGTGGTTATCTCATAAGCCTCTTCTAGAGCGAATTTTCTGTATTTTGGCTGTCAGCGAAATAAATGAGTTGGACGCATTTATGTTGTTGTCAACAAAAATATCCAATCACGAGAGAAACTAAATTCGGTCTGAAGATATCCTGAGTGTTCTAGCGAGACGTTTTCGTAATTCAGAATCAAAACAACATCGCTCAACGCTCGACTAAAAGAACGAATTATGAAATTTCAGCTGCGAAAACAATTTTATTTATTTATTCTCGTATCTGGAACATACATATTACACAGTAACAAACATCAAATTTGTACTGTATCAAAACTTGGCACATGTTACTTCCTCATCCAGGTTGAAGGGTTACCTTAGCATCCCACAATTGAATCCTGGCTTTCTGAATTGTAAGTTCCATTGATGTACTTAGGAAACTCTCCCTGGATTTCAGTCTTCGCTTGTGCGAAAAATGCCCATACAATGGACGACTTCTTGTGAAAACAATGAAAGGGTGTATGTTATAGTATTTTGACATTTTTTTTTTCGTGGTAGGGTTATACAACATGTTACTGTCGAAATCACTAGGGGCGGTATTACCTGAAGGAGAATAGTATTTCCATGTGTCAGAGTGCCGTGTTTTCTTAACTTATGGCATTACGACTCGTCGAAGTCGAGGTCATGAGAGGAGGGATGGAACTGGAGACAAGGAACGGGAAGGAATTTGGCAATGGCCTTTCGAAGGAAGCATCCCGGCATTCGCCTGGAGTTATTTGGGGAAACCATGGAAAACCAAAATCTGGATGCCCGGACGGCGATTCCAACCGGCATCCTCTCGAATGCGGTGTTTTGTGTTATTTTGCTTGTATGCGTTTAGTTTCTGTTACAAAGATTGTAAACTATCCCAGCATTCATCCGGATGAGCGCAAAAATTCACATAAAAGATATTGAATAAGTCAGCTGTAATGTCGAACTCGATATTTAAACTTATATCGCGTCGAGTAATGTTGGCGTTTAAAGCACTCGCAACAGTTATCGGGTATTGTTAGTGTGTTAGCGGACCAAGAGATAATATCATAAACTTTTCTCAACAGTAATTCAAAAAATAAAATCTTTTTCAGTAGGTTAAGCCAAGAAATAAGCAGGTTTTGTAAGTGTGTTGCACTCGGCGATGCTTTCCTGATCCAAAACCATTGGCTAACATTGGAGTACATCTATTTAACCGTAAAAAGTGAAAGATAAGAGCTGACTTCTATCTAGAACGAAACTTTTTCATAAACTGGTCACAAATTGTTCCAAATTACTTTACCTGCAGTGCGCTTGGTGGAAATATCGTGTTATAATACGAATGATTTTATTTTGTTTCGACGTATCGCCAGGCACGCAAACCGCAAACAGCCGGATGAGAGGTTATTGCAAATCGCTAAGAGGCACTGGCGTATTTTTGTCAGTATAGTCTGTGCTGCGTGGGCCGAGGAGGATGTAGCTAGTAAAGTACTTGAGTATGGAACACGCAATAGCATGGAAGAGTGAGCAGTTCCGGGCAGTACTGGAGGGAGTTGAGTCTCCTGCAGCAGTTTAGAGACTGCCGTATGGAGAGACTTTGGATCGAGTTGAGGACTTATCAGTTTGGCCGTTCGAGAATCAGATCGGTATCTGGACGGGATATTAACAGGTGCAAAGAGCTTTCTCTACTCTCCGGCGTATATGTTCTGTACGAACCCACTATCAACAGTGAATTTCTTGTCACTAAAAGAAAATAAACGAGCTAAATGACGTCATTTACGTAGTTAAAATGTATGGAAATAATTGATGGTCGAAGGTGACTGTTGACGTAATAAGAGCTCATTAAACTATAAAATTCGAAAGGGAAGGAACGTATAGCTTAACAAGCCGTCCACCCTCTCATTACTAGTGTAATAACCATAATTAACAAAATACGGATTGCTGTATTTGAATATAGAATTCAATTTTTTAAAGATTTGGTTAAATTTCTGCTGATTTTAATACGATAAAGTATTTTTTTAAATGCATTTAACGCTTCGTATTTAATACATAATTTCTTACGCTGAGCTTAAGCCAATTAATACCGTTGGTACTTACTATAGTGTCTTATGCTAAAATCATAAAATATTCAGGAATATTAAATAACTTTAGTCCAGATTATTTTAGATGAGATTGAAATGTGTAATTCGTATCATCCAACAATACAAATAAAAAATCCTGGCTACAGTTTCATACATACATATTTTTTTTAGAATTCTTCAAGAATAAAAAAAAGCAGTAAATATTTCCTAAAACATGTAAACGTAACAGACTGCAGAAATCATGCTAAAGAACAAATCAGTTAAATGTAGCTTAAAATTTTTTACAGCCACTCAACTTTACTGAGTGTTTTGAACTAGATGTATCATCTTATTGTTGCCAATGAGACGGTCACATAGCCTTACTGCTGAATTTGTTACTGCTCAAACACATTTTGGGCTTCTGACCAGATGGTTCCTGATTTGCATAACCTTCAGTCGTTAAAGACACATACAACAGAAATTTGTGAGTTAAATATTTTAAAGAGGATAAAATTCAGTTATTCTTCATCGGGTAGTTAAGAAAGTAACAAGGGTGTATAAGAAACTTCTGGCACGGCAACTGTTTTCGTGTAGTGGTTAAGATACGGCACACTGCTTAGCGAATGGAAAAAGAACTATTCTCTGTCTGTCCTGAGGCTGTTCTAGCCTGACTGCTGTGGTCTGTTATGTTGCACGTTTTAATCTTAGAAAGCCAGCTTGATAATCGGTGGTTCCAACTGGCAAGACAGACCATGTAGCTGGCCACTTCATCTTCAATACAGCTCGGAAAATTAGGATGGGACCCCCGGGGTTTGCAAATTACATTGACGAAGTGAGCCTTCAAGCATCGGACGCTTCTCCATCGCTGCTGAACTGCTTGAGAGAGACAGAAATCATCAAAAACCTGAATGTTTTCGACTGATTTCTGGGTGAATACGAGTACTTTTCCTCCAGCGCGACTACGTGAAACTCAATGTCCTATTGTCGTGTGCGAAAGTGATTGCGTTCAAACCAACTAAACTATTTCCAACACCAATCAAGTTGCCCTCCTTTGCAGATTCTACATCCTATACCCATGATGTGTAACCCATACCACCACACCTTAGCAATGATCTGACCAATGGTTTGTGTCCAACTTCCATTTCTTCCCTGGTGTATCCATTCAATGCTTAATCCAGAATATGCAAGATTTTAAAACCTCTCCCTACCACCTGCCCAGCTGAGTTTGTAATCGAATTTAATTCCAAGATATTCACATTTCATGTTTTCACCTTGCAATTTCTACTCCATCCCATAGTCACACTAAACCTTACATCTTCATAATGTCGCGTGTTTGGAAAATTGATGCACCCTCCTCTTCGTATCAGTTATTACTACGGTTAAACCTCCAAATTACTAGGTGCCCATCTTCCAGTGTACCTGATCACCCAAACAATCGTCGGAAAAAGGAAAAATAAGTTGCTTCTGGTAGGGTCACATCCATAGAAAATCATTGCTGTTGGAAATGCTGCATTAACTGTTACTCTCTAAAGTTATGCAAACTCAATGTTATTATCAAAATACAAACTTCTTGAACGAAATAACATCGCTGGGTTTTATTGTGACAGAATTGACTTTTATGGATTATCAGGGGTATATTTCATCACTGTTAATTATTTTGGACGCCTTTTATAATTAGTTGGTATATTGCATGAACAAGGTTAACTTTCCTTTTTAGATATCGGTAACAGATACATAATGTAACATCTGTAACTTTTACAAATTATTACCGATATTTAAAGAAAAGGGTGATTACGATTAAATGGATATAGCACACATTTACAAACAAAACAGTCTTATAAAAATTACGGGATTTGTAAATTGTCCAACCAAATCATAGTTCTGCTAGCTCGAAAAGTTTATTTTTAGCACATCAGTTTCTTCATCTGTGTAAATCACTTTTCGGGTCGTTTAACAGATCTCTACGGAATGGACTGGAAGCTTCAAGAATGCAAAGCACTTACCGGACGGTCCATATGGTGGTGAGGATTTCACAATTATCGAAGCACTGTATAATTTTTTTCACTGACTGATAGCGGGAGTCCACTTGTGGACTCCGAAACTGACTAATCATTAACTGCCTATAGATATGACGTTTCGCCACGAATCTCTCGCAAAAAAACCAGTCAGAGCGGTTTGCTCTGTTCTCTTCAGCTGCCACGCACAAGATGATGCTTTTTCGGAGCCAGAACGCGTCACTCCTCAGCTCCCCACTCCTTTTTTCTCGACACCAACCGCCTTTTTCTTCTTGCCGGAATATCCCTGAGATCATGCAAAATTGAACCTTCTATTAATATGTGATATAGATATTACGTGTTCATTAATCAGTCACTAAACTCCTTATCCCGTAATTTTCGGAGATCCAGAGATTTTACGGAACCGCACGAACTGGTGAACCAAAGACGGCTATCGTCCGACATCAGATTTCTCCGGTTGTCTCCCAGATGATTCAGTGGCTTGATAGGGGGATAGTCCATAGTAACACCGTTGCGTACCTTTGAGTGCCACCTCTCCAAGGTTGTCCGTCTACGTGAACCTAACACAACCTGACCCTCCCGCCAGGTGTCTATTGTCGCATGCCGTATCTGTTCACCCTACGCACTTCTGTAGATTGCAACCGTATTCACTTATTATTAAATAAAGTACATAAAAAGTTTATCAGATCATATCTGTCACATTTAACATTCGGTAGGATGTGGTTTCAACCCCCAATCAGGTGATTCACATTTCGGTTTTCCATAGTTTCTTTAAAAGTTTATGACAATTCCTTTACCTCCATTCTCCATCCAACTCTAATATCCTGGCCATGGGTGAATCGTAAATTGCTAATGATTCTAAAATATGAATTTAACACATTCTGTAGTTAAAATTTTGGAAAATTTGTCTTATAAATAAAATTGAATTACATATTTTTTCTAGTTTATGATTAATAGAACAGTGCGATATCGTGAATATTGCTACTATTATGAGTTTTCGTTACCAATAGGAACAATTGTTCACATAGCGCGTGATATAATCCAGCAAATTTAGTTAGAATACAGCACATCTGTATTGTTCTAAATGATTAATATAAATCGAATAAAGCACCATTTCCTGTCCACAAACATATGCATATTTCAATTAAGTTTAGCAAATCAAAAACAATAAATGTTGCAGGTTAATCCGGTGAGATTACAGACGAAACTCGCAATGCGAACCGACTGTCTTACTCAGTATCCAATTTGTATTCCAAACATTTATTTGTGAACTGCAAACAGAAGCAGTAATAATATCGCTGCAAATAACAAACACAGGAAGCTCTGTAATCAAACAAAGGAGCTTTGCCGCTGAATGCTGGGCTTAAAGTATTACGCAGTGGAAAGCTCGTTAGTATAGTAAAATTGAGTTTGCTGAAAACCTGTTTTTTGCCGTTTTTCATGAGTGAAAACTTATAATTTCCTCACATACGAAATAGGCTTTATAACCAAATATATCCCACGCTTTTCAATATTTTTTTTTTTCAATTTTCTTGTTTGCAATATATATTTGCTGATAAATGCGAAAAACAAAAAAAAAACATTGCCGATCTTTTTTGTTTCTTTTAGTTTAAGAAATTTAGTAGCAATAAATGAAAAAGATAAACAGGGAAGTCACTTTGAATAAGATCCATAATATCTTGAATATCCAGACGCTTTTAGGAATACAATACGAGAAACTATCATAGTCGGTACCTACATTTACTTATGAACGATGAGCATCACAAACGTTGTGGATATCGACTAAGTCCGGTGTGTGTAAGGGCCTGACATTCGGGTGGACGTGGGTTCGAATCCCCTTGCGGTAATGCAGATTTCATGGATCCCTTTATTCACTCAAGGCAAATGCCGGAAGGTTCTTTCAAAAGACAGAGGCCAAATTCTTCCCTATTCCACGTCTCGAGTCTTCTTCCGCCCCTAATGACCTCAACGTAGACATTTCGCCTGTACACGTACAAATAAAATTGTTTCCGTAAAAGCGTACGGCCCCATTTACTGAGTTCGCATTTAGCACAAAGAGCGCAAATTGAAGAAAACCCGTCATAGAGAAGTTTATGAATTTGCATAATAGTATTAAGCGATGCCTAAAAGTGTAACGAATAAATATCATCATTCAGAATAGAAAATGGGCTCATGCAAGGAAGCACATTTATCCCACTACTGTTCATTATTATAATGAATGAGATACTATCTGAGGCGGCAAGTATGACGGGATGCACATCATTAACATTATGTTAATTGGTAACATGTGATGATGTACGAAAAACACATGAATGTTGTAAAACAATAGCTTGATGGATCGAAGTCTTTCTCGGCGTTGAGAATGGATGTAGTCTTCTCGGGAGACTAGCCGAGTAAGTAAGATGTTTCCACACGATATTTCGGCGATCTCTGACTCCGTCGCCATCTTCCCAGAAGATGGCGACGGAGTCAGAGATCGGCTAGTCTCCCGAGAAGACTACATCCAGCTTGATGGATGTTTGGAAGGAGACACATCATTAAGAATATATTGAACAATACGTGGTATAGATTGAAATTATATCTGTAGGTAAGAAGCAGGAATTCGTACAGACACTGAAGAATGTTGAAAGTTTGACAGAGTAGATTAGATAAAACAGGAAATGCAGGCGTTAAAGAACTGATATGCAGCAATGAACTGCCACAAGTCTGCAAAGGAATTATTTAAAGGAATCAATTGTGTCCATATTGAGACAGGCTCCAAAATATGACTAAAAAAAAAAAAAAAAAAACGGATAAGATCAGAATCAATGGCGGGGAAATTAAGTTTAAGAGGAGGAGGACTGGATAAACTAGATATGTTGCGAAATGAACATGCAGCATTTTTCATCATGAATTCCATTGAAATAATGAGATTCTACTGGCATGGTGATACGATGATGATGACTAAAGGAATTGTGCCAATCTGAAATTGTTAAGAACGATGTCTCACGGATGACCTAATGCTGTTGGCAGTATGATAAAGATTCAAGATGTTCGTTGCATACATCTAGTTCTCTACTAAAGATATATTTATATTCTTGGATGAGAATGGAATAGGAAATGATGACAGTTCCACAGCTATTTGGAAGACAATCTGAGCCTACTTTTTTACATGTATATAATGGAACATAGATTTAGTAGGGGTATAGCACGAGGTATGGAATATAAAAAAAATTTACTTTCGATCTTATTCCTGAAGCATGTATCTTGTTACGTACCAGAGCTATTTTAGCTATCAGTATTAGTGTAGCATTATTTCTCTGAAGTACAGTTATGTCGGAAGTATATAAATTTTTGCATTGAGCAATTTATTTAGCATAGCATTACTTGTTATATACTTTAAACACGAAGTTATCCCTAATTTGTACCAAAGAAATAAGTGATGCCTATGAAGGAAAGCTGATCTCAACAATCTATTTGAAATTATTTCTAAAGCCTCGCATATCTGAGAGAGTCTTGCCACCAACGTGTGGTGTGAGTCTCATCAATATAAGTTAAAAGAAAAGTTTTGGTATAATTTTCAACATTGTTCACTCTTAGATCAACACATTTTCTCCAATGACGTTCAGGAATTTTCGGGGAAACTAATTACGTCAAATACGGAGATAACAGCACGTATTGCATTATCCTCAGACTTCAAATAGTGCCCAAGACATTTTTTAAATGTTTAAAGTTTGAGGGAGCCAGACAGGATGCAGATGGGGATAGTGGTATGAATTAAAATCCACAGTCGTGAATTGCAGTCATAACGATGAGAGACTCGTAACTGTGACTGTTATCCTGCTCAAACAGCATCCTTCGCGGCAACTTGAATCTTCTTTCAGTTACTTCACAAGGTGACCCTATCATAGTTTCACCATTTTGAGTGCGTCCAGAAGCACTACACCATCAAAGTCAAGGAAAACAGACGCGATTAATTTCTCTTGGTCTTCGCTGAGCGATGGGAACTGGCATTCTTCCACAGCATTGACTGGTATCTGGAATCTGGGACAAATCGATGTGTCTATTTGATTTAATTAGCTTCAAATAGCGTTAAATTTTCCACAGACACCTAGACACTTGCTACCTCACTGTCTTTCGATCTGCTATCAAACTGCCTGGAAATTACATCATCATAGTTTGTTATAATACGATGTACTGTTGTTCTTGGAAAGCTTGATATTTCCTTATCGAGCGTGGCAAGTGAGCGGTTAACGCTCTGGCCCCGCATTTGGGAGGACGCGGGTTCGAATCCCCGTCCGGGCATCCAGATTGGGGATTTTCATGGCTTTATCCAAATCACTCCAGGCGAGTGCCGGGATGCTTCCTACAAACGGCCATGGTCGAATTCCTTCCCGTTCCTTGTCCCCAGTCTCATACCGCCTCTAATGACCTCGATGTTGACGAGGCGTAAAGTCATAAGTAAAAAAAAAAAGATATTTCCTTAGACTACCAAATTGTCTAACTTCCGTCTGTCATCACTCGTGTAGTTGTGCTCATTTTCCCGAGTGATTGTTTCCCCTATCTTTCCTACGGCAGATATCTTAAGAGCCGCTTTTCCTGCGTTCAAATTCATTTTCCCAATTTGTACCGCGCTTTTGGAAGGTACGCTCTAACCTAATATTTCCACTGCATACTTTTGAATGTTCTTCTGTGACGTCTCTTTCTTACACAAATATTTATTGATACCATGTAATTCCTTATTCTTCATTTCTGATCAAACTTACATCAAATTCACTTTAAACTGCTGTAACAAACTGAAAGTTCGTTGCCTACAGTAATCTGTAAGTTTAGAATTTTTTTTACTGATGAGTAAGGAGTTGCATACAGATTTCTCAAAATGTTTGATATCGTTTCCTGTTCGGGTCACCGACTTCTGTTAGGATCTTGTTATTAGTAATAAAATTGGAGAAAATCAACGCATTCTTTCAGAGTGAAATTCCCTGGAGGTTTCAGCTGGTCTGTACTAAATAGAAAACACGATAACCTAAGAACCAAGGATACTGTGACAACTCTGCGACCCAGCTAACTATTCATTTCAATCTTATGAATTCAGTACATTTGTGTTGGAAAGAGATAAACGTTGATCAATTGTAAATTTGTAAATTTTAGTAAGAATGAATATTGTTTTGATGGATGAAAATTGTTGTAATGAATTGCAATTTGATTACAAGCAGTACAATGGTAGATGTGTTAGTTAAAAGACTGTAATTATGAAGGTTGTGTAAGCCATAGTGTTTTAAATTTTATTTTAGGCTATCTTGAATTTCTTAATTTTGTCAATTGTTTTGTTAAATACCTGTAAAAATTTTTTTTTTAATTTTCTTCATGACTATAAGTAATTTTGCGCATGTTATAATTGTTCTCTTACGATTTTTTGTATTAGAGCAATTGTTAGCACTTGTGAAGTTACGGGCGTCTCTTTCAATGTCCTCTCGAAAATACAGTAGCGTCTATCTAAGCTCGCGAGACGGCGAGTTGTCATGGAACAATTCTAGCAGGTAGCTGTGATTGTCGTACTCGTAATGTGCTTAGAATCTTTGGAAGAAGCCAATGCCTTATCCGTGTATGTGTTTGAGAGTGTTTCGGCGGAATAAAAAGGTAAAACAAAACTTGTATCGACGGCATTGTTATTCCTGTAAGTACCGTACTAGTGAGTAGTTAATCATGGTACTTTGGTGACACTTATGTATCACGTGGTGACCTGGCAAAGAGAAACCTGTGAATATAAGGACCAAATGAATCAACAGAAATCTTCTATCTACTTACAAGCACCAAATTTCGAGTAGTTTAATAATACTGGTGATTACACTTTATGTGTATTTTAATTTCTTTTCATGTTTTTGCATGTTTTGGACACAAAGTTCGTAAGAAAATTTATGATCTTGGTTTAGTGTGAGGGATTTTATCTTCTTTCAAGCTGCAATTTTCGGTGTTAACCAAACAGAAATGTTTTTGAGCAATTGCGTTAACGTTTTCCCATGAATTGTGTGACAAGGGAAGTTACGGTCCGGTAGTGTGCTCTGTGATAACTGATGTTACACTGTCCTGAACACAACAACAATGTCAACAACGATCCGACTGTCATATTACCATTTCCACTCGTGTTGTCGGTTAAACTGAATTATGTCATTTACACTACATACACATTGCAGTAATTTTCTGATTGCAAGGTATTTTTTCACTGTAGATTATTCAGTAGCAACAGAGAGAATTTAAAGACAGTAGCGGTAAGTAGATTTTTAAATATTTGTTTTTGAATTTGTTATTTAAGTTCCACCTGAATTCTTCATTGCGGCTCCTCTTTTCTGGCGATGAATGGATATTCTAATGATACTGATGTGCAAATTAAGAAATTGTATCGTAAATGAAACTTTTTATGATCTCTACCTCAAAACTCACTGGTTTATTTAAAATCTGCTGAAGTAAGTTTCTCTACATAACAAACCTAACTAATGTTTTCATTCATGAATAGCCACCTAAAACTAAAGCCGCGGAAGTAAAGAAACATTCTTGTTTGCAGAATAAATCGTGGCACTTTAGAGCAAGAGCTGTTTTCGGATGTTTATCATTTAAGGTCCTTTTACCTTTATGGCCGGTCGTATAAAGCAATAAATTTGGAGTGCAGTTAATCAACAGATTTAATGGGCGCTTGTTGTTTCCCAGTTAAAATCCCGTTTCGTGTTCAGGCTGGAAAAAAATATAAACAACTGCAGTATAGCATGCCGAAACAAGACACTTTACCGGTTTGTTGTCGACTATGAAATTTGCTATCGATTTTAGCAATTCATCGATTTCTTTGATTCAAACCAATAAAAACTTCGTTTGTTATTTAAATTCCTTATACAAGGTAAAAATGATTTGACTATCCTAATTAGGTGTTAAGAAACTGTTTTATAATAGAGTGAATGACAAAAGACTATTTTTCTGTGAAGACTCCAGGAGTGTGATTTTGAGTACGTTTCGTTTATCTCCTTGAACTTCTCATTTGAATGTATGGAAATTAATAAGAGAGCCTCCGCGGTACACCAGTTTACTAACGCCTTTTTATCTGTTTGCTACAACCAGTAAACAAAAGAAGATTATTAGTGAAGGCGTTTTCGTAAAACGCGATCAGAAATGAGCAATTAAGATAACAATGTTTCTTTTGTATGTTTTCTCAGTTTCTTTTGATACTCGGTAATCCTCTACCGACTGGATTGGAAATTAGTTGCGTAAGACGTATTTCATTTTTCAATAGTCTGAAGAGGAATTGTTTCAAACGGCATCCCGTGAATCGAATTACAATTATTATTATTTTCATTACTTCTACGATATTACTATTTTCCCAACATAACGGGAAAAATTGCATAAATATTATTTTTAATTGAAGCGTACGAATTCCACTGACATTTATAACTATTACGCGTTTCATTTAAGCAACTGCATAAACATTTCGACGACTTTACAAGAACATATTAACAGTTTTTTGAAAAAATTGGTCTCTTACTATGGCATTAAACGTGTCTTACCTGTATTCAATATTCAACGATTGTAAAATCAAAGTCTGAGTATATTTTTGTACAAGCGTTCGTGAGCTCTAATCCTTGTGAAAAATACAGTTAAGATATTTTGTGGTTTGAAGAGATTTTTGGATCGAGTACATCATCCTCCACAAATGAGTCGCTGTACTTGTGCATTAAAAACCATGTTGCTGTAAATGATTTTTACAAAATATTCTAACAAGTAAATGAACTACTTAGTTTTTAATAACGTCGCTCGTTGGTTAAACGAGTGGACTAGTCAATACGACTGGATATACACGCCGGTCCCACTTTAAAATTTCTCCAATCCATTAGGATGTCACTTTATGCTGTCATACTTCAATAATATATTAACGTTGCTTGGGATGTTTGGAGTTGATTTACCGCTACAGAATTTTTAAACCCCCAATGAGAAACATGTTTACAAAGTTTCATACAGATTGCCTCAATCGTTTCAAGAATGTAACAAAATGTAGACTCTCCACCAACCCACCCAGAAGAGAGTACGTTGGGATTGATTTACACTCACAGTTTTTTCAGTCACACAATGAGAAACATTTGTACCAAGGTTCATCAAAAAAGAAAATCTCCCCAGCCTTTGAATAAAAATAAATATGTAATTGGATGCATCTTCAAAAAAAAATAAAGTTTTAATGTTACAAACAGTGAAAAGTAACCAAAAAGAACACACGCAGAGAAAAAAATAATGCTCCGAACGGAGAACTAACCCGCGGATGGCGGCATGGGAATTCGATTTTTTTTACCTATGCAATCAATTTCACAATGTTATTTTATTGTCTTTTTTACTGCACTTATTTTCAATTGTTTACAGAGTTTTACTTTATTCAATATTATTCGTTACACCGTCGGAATCATACACAAACACATTGGAGGAATCGCTTACTCTGGATAGAGCCACGTGCTGTTGGCCGTGGTGAGGTCCACAGCGACTGCCCTTGTGCTTTATTTATCGCCATAGCAAAGCAGACGCTTACCGGAAACTGTGCGCGCTTGACGTTGGACGGGAAATTATTTGGTATAAGTGATATCCAGTAATAAAAGCTTGTTCCGCAGCACCGTATCACGTTGCAACGGGATGTCTGTGAACTGGAGCTTAGAATAAGTAATTTATCATTTTATTGAGTGAAGAATATTGTAATCTGCTCATAACTAGAGCGAGCGAGCAAGAAGCGTACGTGAGCGAAACTGCAGGATTGCAAGATTCAGAATCCAAGGTTATTGCAGCGCGTAGCTTACATACAGGCAGGGAAAGTGCTCGTGAACACCTCACCAGAACACATAAAAACCCTGTCGCCATATTGAATGAGGTGTATTCTGCCAGCAATCATTTAACAGGTAAGAGCTGTGTCTGGCTGTTGCCTTCGGGCAACATTGTCTCATGTAGTTATTGTTAGTTATTTGGGTTGAGAGAACACCGGGGAATTGCATCAGAAGAAGTATCGGTTTGGCGAATTCTATAAATATTAGATGACCCACGCGAATTTATTAACATCTCTGTGATATGTGCTACTGCTATCTAGCGGATAGTCTATGACTATCTCATACACGCGACATTCACAGTCATTACTTTTTCACTTTAAAATCAAATTCCGAAAAATTTCGTTCTTAAGAAATTATGTTTCCAAAGCAGAGGACCTTAATCTTTAATATAATAGCTCATTTATTTGTTTCGGTTAGATATCATGGAAGATAAATGGCTCATGATAAAAAAATATATTATGGAAATAATGATAATTTTGATTTTAAGGGTCGAATCCGAAAGATTCCTTTCTTAAATTATGATGTTACAGCCGCTGAGACCTTACTCTAAAATTATACCTTCATTTTTTTATATTGGTTAGATATCAAAGGAGATAAATGGTTCTTGATACAAAAATGCGTTGTAGAAACATTGATACTTTTGCCCTTTAAGGGTCAAATTCCGAAAAGATTTGACCAACGCATAATAGTTCATTTCTCGATTTCCATTAGATATCAAGGAAGCTAAATAGCTCGTACATATATATATATATATATATATATATATGTGTGTGTGTGTGTGTGTGTGTGTGTGTGTGTGTGTGTTTTTTTTTTGTTTTTTTTTTTGAATTAATGATTATTTTTCCCTTTATGAGTCGAATTCCAAATGATTCCCTTCTTAAAATATGATGTGACTACGATGGATACCTTAATATTTAAAATGATACCTCCTAGATCAGTTAAATATCAAAGGAGATAAATGGCTCATGACAGAAAAACACGTTACAGAAATATTAATACTTTTGCCCTATAAAGGTTGAGTTACAAGAAATTCCTTTCTTAATATATGATGTCACTAATGTCAAGATCTTAATCTTTAAAATTATACTTCATTTATCGATTTCGGTTAGGAATGCAGGGAAATAAATGTTTCTCGTTACAAAAAAAAAAAAATCGCATTTTAGAAATATTGACATTTAAGTGTTGAATTACGAAAAATTCATTCCTTAAAGTATGATTTAATCAACAAGGAGACCTTAAGCTCCAAAATGATACCTCCCTCGTAGTTATCGAGGGAGATTTTGGATTGTGACAGAAAAACACCTCATAGAGTTAATAGGGTCTATATACTGTATACTCTGGGTCTTTAATCACCAGTCACACGCCGGTAGGAGGCGTCATGTCCGGAACGAAGTTTTATTTTAGTGGCAATGTTTGAGATTAGCGTATGCATCTAGTTATTTGCCAATCGCCTGAGTTGTTTAGTGAGTTTGCAAGAGGGGTAAATTTATTTGTTGGTGTATTTTGTTCTTAATAATCATCGAAAGTGAGGAATCTAGTATAATCACTCCAATTAGTTTTTTCGCAAAACTAACTAGAGCTAAGTTTATATGAGTGACAGAAGTGTATCGGGTTACGGAACAATAAAACTAGCGGTTGCACAACAGTTAAAAAAATCGCCACGTCTATTCTGCCGTTTATGTTTATAAAGGACTTTCCTTCAGTTTAGAAGCTGTGAATATGCCATCAAGTATTGTTTTTAATAAAGTATTATAATTCATAATTGTTCAACAAGTTTTAATTGACAGGAACTGCTAGGAACTTCAGTTACTGAAAAATCGCAAATTTCCAGTATTTTACAATTTGTGTGGTATTGAAAGACGTGGTTAGAGATTATTAGCGAACAGTATTAAGAAACTTCCAGGGATTATTTGTGGTCGCAGCAGAACTGTGTTTGGGTACTATTAAAGGGAGGAATAATTACCTGGTAACAAAAATCTGTTGTGTAAGGAACCCTATGTTAGTATTTTAAAAAATATACCGGTCGGTGAGTCTAAACAATTTAAGAGAAATTTTTGCGTTAAAAACATAGGAGGATATTATTTGATCTCTAACTAATTGATATCATTCAGTAGTGTTGAGATTTCCTTCTAACCTTTCGTGAATTTGAGAGGAAAGTTTCAAGTGACCATCGACCGAAGGGCAGTGCCTTATAGTTTATTAATTACTGACACTATTCCAGGTAAAGCACAAGTAAACTCACGGAAAGAGAAACTTTATATACATATCATAGGTCCAGCGCGTGAGTGATGCTGTATTTTATTACTTAATAATATAAGTGGTTCATTAAGAAGGTGAAAGTCACCAAGGATTATATTTTAAGTAAGTAACGTTCTTTCAGAGGGTGCATTTTTTCGCATCTCCTCTGTTAACTTTGAATATATACATAAAGGGAAATTTGATTATAGCTGTATGCTACCCGAACAAAAGTTTCGAGCTTGTTAGCTGTCTCACGAATGTCATATTCAGACTGATAGTACATCTTATTAATGTACACTGAATGCAATAGCCTTCCTGATAATGATTATTTTAGTGTCATAAAATTTCGTATTTCTCACTTACTGTTAACGAATTCCACGTGACAAGATTGTATTTAAAATTAAATTATGTAGGTAGAGTGATGTCAGCTGCTAATTGTTTCACCAACAAGGAATCAAATAAGAGTTCGCAATAAACTAAACGAATTGCTGATTCCTGTCAACAGTTATCTCTATTTTTCTTTTCCCAGTCCAACTCCGCTCAGGCAATTCCCTTGTAGATAAACCGTGCTCAATTAACTCGTAAATGCTAAGTCACTTATATACTTGTTAAATTACAACTTCCTCAATTAAACATACTTAGTTCATGAAGTAAAGAAGCTTTTGTGAGTTTTGTTAACCTCCCGGGTTTAGCAATTCCCAATTCAGTATACGACAAGTTTGCTAAGATTTATATATATAATTTAAACGACCTTCAAATTTTATCTTACCATATGGATCCGTATTTGTGAATTGCATAAAAGTGTTTGTTCCACGACAGTTCTCCGCTATATCACGCGAATAACTTGCGTAATAAATGTGCAAACAGATTAAAATGCTCAAACAAAATTCAAGCTCCTGAAATACTAATTATTGAGAGCGCAGGATTGTGAAAAAATTATTACCTACAGCCGAAATTTAATTTTCAGCGTTAAAATCCTGGAACGCATCGCTAAAACAAGTTAAGCACAAATGGAGAGAAAAAAAAAACATTACCTATCTTCTTACCAGATCGCAAAAACACGAATAATCGTATGCGTATTTGTCAAGAATTTTTCGCACAATGTTATATGAACGGAAAATCTGCAAATCTCCTTTAAAGTTATTTACTCTTACTTCCGTGTATTTCTGAGATCACCGTTTGAATTTAAGTAAAATAATATTAGTAATAATAATTTATTTCAAAACTAGATGAATTTATTAATGTATAGCATAATAAATATCCGCCTATGTGATTATAACTGCATGCGACTATGAGAAATAAAGAGAATTTTCTAAATTTAGTTCTATTCACATCACCTACCAAGGTGGGTGAGCGGTAATGCTCTGGTATCGCATTCGGGACGACGCGGGTTCGAATTCCCGTCCGGGAATCCAGATTTTTGTTTTCCATAACTTCCCCAAATCACTCCAGGCAAATGCCGGGATGCTTCCTTCAAAAGGCCATGGTCGAATTCCTTCCCGTTCCTCGCCCTAAACCCTTTCCCGCCTCTAATGACCTCGACGACGACGAGGCGTAAAGCCGTAGACAAAGAAAGAAAGAAATATCTACCTATTCACATTTCAAAAATTTATGTATCTCTATATACGGTTATAATAATATTATGGAGTTATTTTGTACATTGAATATATTCAATACAATTTTGAAAATTAATTGGGATCTACTATTTGAAAGTTCCTGAAATTCAATTTTTTTTCTTCAATTTTTGCATGTTTGTGTTTTTTTCGGCACTAAGTATAAGATACACAACAGATTTTGAGGATTTAACAGTTTCGGATCTTAGGACCCGACTTAAAATCAGGTGATCGGAGCATTATCAATGAAACGCACAATATTATAACACCTTCTATGGATTCTTTAAACACTAAAAATGATCCTAAATTAGTAACATTTCATCCACCAAATGAGTGAAAGAGTATGGTAATAACATAAAGAAGTATGTAAAGAGAAACAGTAATTAAAAATTACGTATTAATTTAATTGCGAATAAATAACAGTTCACGTTGCTTTGTGCAGTTAATATCTAGGACCATAAGGAGTAATGCATTGATCATAACCTAGCTATGACGTTGCTCCCCGACATCTGTTAGTGGTATTATAACTCCGTGTGGAGGGTTTCTCTTGGCTGCTCATTCCGCCCCTGCCGTAGCTGCCTTAACCTAACCCGGTAATCCTGCCGGGTACAGGGGACCAACATTTTAATGTGAAATCCGAAATAAGGAAGCGTCCTGGCGTGCTTCACATTACACAGCAAGCTATGGCAGAGGTGTCGGTCGGGTTAAAAGCCTACGAAAATCCCCTCTGAGACATGGATTCGAACAGGGAACCTTTTCATCTCCAGTGAGACGCCTTAACTACTGAGCCACCGAACAGCTTTGTTACTGGTATAACTGTTATTAATTCAGTTAAGATTAGTCAATTATTCTACCTCCTTTGCTTACATTCTCTGTTCCACGAATAGATGACACTATGTCTGGTTTGAATCACAGTATATTTTCATTGAGTTCACAGAAATATGAAGTATACATTCATGTGAACACAAAATTTATTTTATTTGTCAGCGGAAGAAGACTATGGAAGCCGCTGACAATGATGCAGTTTCGGCTCCTGCACGTAATGGTGTCAGAGGGCGACAAAATTAAATTCAGCATGACTACTGCCGAAGACTTTGTGGCCGTCACTTCTCTCCTTCAACAGTATAACATACGGTACTACACTTTCCCAACTGGAGCGGTGAAATTATTGAAGGTGGTGATTCGTTGCATTCCTAGGACTCTGCCAACAGAAACATTGAAAGAAGAGCTGACAGAAATGGGTTTGACGTGAGGTCCGTAGCTCAACTTCGTCGTCCCGGCAGTAACGAAGTAATGCCGCTTTTCGTAGTAGTATTACCAGACCTCCCCAGAAATCACACAATATTTGAGGCCGACAAGCTGTACCACCTCAGAGTATCGACAGAGTAACTTCGATCGACGGCTGGACCACAGCAGTGTTTTAACCGTCAGTTGTTTGACCATGTGGGACGCCATTGCAAAATGCGTCCGATGTGCGTCAAGTATGAGGGGTAACACGATGCAAAGGACTGCCACAGACAGAAGCGCCGTGATCCACAAATCTGCGGACACTGCCACGGTGGCCTCGTTGCCAGTTGGAAAGGCTGTCCAGCCTATAAGTGAAACCGCGATCGTCAAAGAGGAGTTGGGACAGAGGCTCCTCAGAGGCGTCTACAACAGCAGTCATACCAACAACAAATATTGGAGTTCAGTGAACTATCAAATTCTTACTCAACGAAATCTAATCCCCAAATAATGAAGAAAACGAAGAAGCAGAAGGGAAAGAAACTGGTACCTTCCACAGTGCAACCAGACTTATCCTTCGCTGAGGTAACCAAAGACGCGATTGATACTTCGCCCCTAAACAGTCACAGCAACAGGACACTTTGACGCAGCCAGTGAAGCAAGGTCTACCACGCCAGCAGCCAGAAGAAGCAGCAGAGGAAAACGGGCCCAATTTCGGGAGACTAGTCATATGCTTGAGAATATACTCAGCATGATGGTCAGCCTCCTAACGCGGCTGGATAGAATGTCTTCGGACATCACAGCTGCAGTGACGTCGGCGCTTGCCAACACCACCGTAACCCAGCAACGCAACCATGAATAGGAAGCCACACATTGATAGCCTCACTTTCTGTGTGTGGAATGCCAACGGCATTCATGGACAATTGGTCGAGTTTAGATAATTTCTGCGGGATGAAGATGTGAACATTTGCCTCGTCAGCGTAGTCCCACCTGAAGCCGTGCCTGCGGGCGGCAGCACCAAACTACTGCTGCTACCGTAAAGACCCACTGACGGCCGGTGCGGGTGTTGCGCTGTACATAAAACGCGGTATTCCTCACTGTGAAGTCCCTCTTCCTCCTCTTCAGCATGTAGAGGCTGTCGCGGTTCAGATGACAACATCCTCAGGTGCTATCACCTTCGTCGCAGTGCTACCGACCAACACGCAGTGTGCTTGACGAAGCTGACATCACCGCCTTTGTCACACTTCCTGGCAAAATCCTCATTGGCGGAGATATGAATGCAAAGCACCAGGATTGGAATAGCAGAACTGCTAATCCGGCAGGAAACCTTCTAAGACGCCTAGCCCACTGCCACAACCCAGGCGTATGGGCACCTGATGAACCAATCCATCATCCTGCAAATGGAAGTCTGCCTGATGTTCTTGACATTGTTGTATCAAAGTGAATCACAGGGTTTGTCTCGGCAACAACCCTTAGCAGACTATCTTCGGACGACATTTGGTTCCAACGGCTCAAATTTATAGGTAATAATTAATCACTTGTCGTTTTTTAATTCTGTACAAAAGATGTTTGATGTCTCGAGTATTTTGGAAAATGTTGATAAAAGTCTTTCTCATGCGAGCAGCAGATCTATTGTTATACAACATATGTTAAATTGTTATAACTGATTATAAGCGTCAGCTTAGGATGCCATCTTTCACAGATTTGATAAACGAAGTTTCTGGAGGTATTACATTTAATTATTAACTCCATAATCGTATAACTAGTTTTTCAACACTATTTTCCAAACATTAAATTATCATGTAGAAACCGACCATTGTTATCTTCGAAGCTATTTCCATTAGGATTTTTTTGTGTATTTATTACATTTTGTTTTTTGTATAGGAAAGTTATATCAACAATCGGATTCATCTGCCTCAAAAAAAGGAGTATTGGAGAAATCTCATATATAAGCTTATTTGGGTTCCTAATCGACCATCAAAAAATTCGAACGGTATTTGTGTTGTTTTTCGTAACTGTCATCCTTTTGATTCTACCACCAATCACCTTCTATCACACTTCAAATATATCGAAATAATAGATATCAACCATTTTTCGAGAATAGGTTGGCTACCCTCTTTCATAAATTGTCTCATATAACCCTCGCAGTCCAATAAAAATTTAAGATATTGAGAAACATCAATAGATGCGCATTTCCTTCATTCCGCTTTAGAAATACAGAAGAGATCGGATGTTACCCGAGCTTAATGTATGCTGGGTAAGGTTCAAGTCGAAGTCAAAAGAAGTAAAATTTTCAGGGGCAAAGGAAAAGAACAAATTCGTTCACGAATTTTTTAAATTAGCAATTCGACATTAGTTTAGAGCAGTGACCCTCAATCTGTGATCCTCGTAGGTGACACAGCTGATCCGCAGTGGAATATTAAAAACTTGATGTTAATTGAATTGAAGGTATCTCACCAGAAAATAAATTAGAAAAAATTGCTCACATAAAATGGATACCGTGCTAGTACTTTGTAAGTATATAAGCGAGTATAAACTGTAAGCTAGTAAACCAAACTTTCTAAATGCCATGAATATTTCAAAGACCTGTCAAAATTCTGATATTTTGAAGATATGGCTTCATAGTTACTATAATAAGTTTGCAATTTGCATCAAAGAAAACGGCGTTCCATTAAGGATCAACGTAAGACCACTGTAAGTCTTGTCGTAGGTGGAGATCTTGAGGGACAACGGTATGTGCCAATTAGAATGGGTAGGGTTGCTTAGTGATGTGCATGTAGGTAAAAAAATTAGGTCTATGTAAGTTAGTGATATGTAGGACTATGTTTGACACATTTTATTGATCACCGGGTTGAAAAAGGTTGGGAAAGGCTGGTCCAGAGTGATTTCTAGAGCACCAAGCATCACAGTTAGCCACTCACCCACCAAGCTCGTCTTCTGTTTACCACGGTTTCAAGTATGCTTTACGTCTCGTCGAAGTCAATAGAGGTGGAAAAGGACTGAGGACAAGGAACGGGAAGGAATTTGTCCATTGTCTTTTGAAGGAACCGTACCTCCACTCGCCAGGAACGATTGCCGAAATCCATGGAAAACCGGAATATGAATGACTGGAGCGGAGATCTAATCCACATCCTGCGGAATGTACCGCGCGTAGTGGGTGATTGGTTAACGCTCTGGCCTTGCATCCGGGAGGACGGTGGTTCGAATTCCAGTCCGGGCATCCAGATTTGGGTTTTCCATGGTTTCCCTGAATCTCTTTAGACGAATGGCGGGGTGTTTCCTTCAAGAGGCCATGGCCCAATTCCTTCCTGTCCCCATGCTTTCCTCCCTCTAAAGACTTCTACGTCGACAAGGCGTAAAGCCATTGGGTAAAAAACAAAAAACAAAAATACTCCCGAATGTGAGATCCGAGGTTGCGTTAGTATTGATCCAGGTAATGTACAACACAACTACAGTTATTTTGCGTCAGTAGGCCGACTGTATTAACTTTCTACATGTAACGTGAACTGGTCATTAATATTAGTTTCACAACTGTCTTCATAATATTTATTTTATAGTATCGTAATCAGTGGTAATAAATAAAACGTACATGGTACGAACGACATTGCACTCGACTTTGTCTGTAATATAAATTTTTCCGAGCTTGCTAACACACTCCAACGACCTTGTACGTTTATCGTTAGCAACTATCTATCTGTCGCCCCACATTTGACACTGACTGAGATTTTTAAAAAATCTCCAATAAATACTGAAATTTGCAGCGATAAGCGGCGATCTGGCTGTGCGCCCGACCAATAATTGCAGTGTCCCGGCTCGCGGGCGCTATTTTTCTGCGCGTTAGCTATGGTCGGCGCGAAGGGATTTTCGGGAGGGGCCAGCGCAGGGCAGAGGTGATGAATGCTGCCGGTTGGTAATGCGAGGCGCCACTGTCACGAGCAGGGAGAGGGGAGGCATGTGTGATGGATGGCCACGTCTTCTTCGACCCCGAACAGGGGCACAGATCATCACACTTCGCTCGTTACGTTGACCTGGAGCTACGTCACTATGAACATTACACGCCTTCGACGTGGTCCCACAAATCACCAGCTTTCTTCTCAGCAGCAGCAACGCAATAATTTAATCACATTGCTGGCTTGCGGAAGAGACCGTTATTATAATAAATCAAGGCATACTGCATAAGTGACGATCATAGAACACTTATAAATTCTTTGTACTCTGCAAAGGTGATACGACACTAGAGATGTTGATAAAGTATCGATATATCGAAATATCGATATTATTTTTTGAAAATAACGATATTTATGAGTGATATTTTTTGGACGATATATCGATATTTCGATATTGAAATCTGGGTATCGGAGTAGATATTTTTTAAAATAACTTATTTTTCGTTTTCCTCGTAGAAAGTGTCTTGTTGTTATTGGAACAAAAGAAATCGATTACCCGTGTTGCACATGCAATAAATTTAATAACAGGTAGATTTTTTAAGAAACAATAAAAAATTTAAAACCTAGCTGATTGAATAAAAATTATTGAACCTTATTTTAAATACTCAGTTAGTGCTTCTGATTAATTACTATCCGAGCAACAAGCAGAAGTAATAAAGAAGGCCAATTATTAATGCTCATTCAGGCAGTTCCAATTCTTGTCTGAACACATTGCAAAGATTTTTAAAATTTGTTTTCAATCTACCCAAAAATATTAGCAATAAGAACTTATCGTAATGTACCAGGTACTGTAGTACTCCATTGTTAAATATTTTTTTGGGAATTGATTATACTTCTCCGTTTCAAAAAATTACATTTTGTGAAATCATTGGCCGTTTCTAATGCAATATCAAAGAAGGGAAAATATTTCACTTAATGTAAGGGCTTTTCCATTCATTGTAGGAGAAACAACGTCAGCTCTTTGGGATAAACATGAGCTCATGCTCTTGAAAAATATGTCCAATGAAGTTTCAGACATGAGTTTTGGTACAATGGTTGTTAAATCAAATCACTATTTGGATCAGCTGAGTATTTCAAAATCATCAGATGACCTAACAGTCTGGATAAATAGAAGTCATTTTTTTTCCTAGTCTGTACGAAAATTGCTTTAAAATATTTGTTATATTCTGTCACATCTGAGCGAGTTGAAACAATCTTTCTGTGCCTAATAATTACAGTAGTCTACCAGCAAAATCTATAAAACAAAGAGTATTTTTAAAAACAGCTGGTGAAAAATATTGGCACCTACATACACCTTTATTTTTTTTATTAATAATTCCTGGAAGCACGGTCCACACTACTACTTTAACCTTTATACGTCCAAATTTTTATTTTAAACGGAGTTTAATAAGCTTAACTAATTTGTGAAATTTTACTTCATTACATCGGAAGTTTGTTGAATTCAAACTCTTTGAAACGACTACGACAATTTTTCGTCATACTTCCACATAACTTTCAGCTGTTGTAGAAACAGGTAATTTGGTACACATACATGATTCCACCCCAAAGTCATAAGAAAAGTACCTGTATTTATCCAATGACAATTAAAATGGTTAAACGTCTTGAAGCAAATTTGTACGTTAATTGCTTTCCTGTTAATGAGGCTATTTGCCTTAATTTTCTATTTTGCACAAAGATCAGAAAGATTAAAAAAAATACACTAAATTTTACTTTATTACTATTCTTTTAGTAAAAATGCCGTGAAAAACTATGTTGTTTCAGAAATTGAAGATTTGATTCAAAAGATTATCTCACAACTTTTTATTAGTAAAAAGCCATAAGACTTGCCCCTACGTTTACGCGATTTGTTTTGGTAACATTGTTTGTATGAAATAGGGTCGATATATCGAATCCGATATTGATACCTTTACAAATATCAATATATCGATAATCCGATATTTTTTAAAATGTCATCAACCCTATACGACACAAGCAGTTCACTTTATTATTTATTTACTATCGACGCGTTACTCATACAACCAAATTTTCTAACAAACATTCAAATTACATTTTTTTTTTTTTTTTTTTTTTTTTTTTTTTTTTTTTTTTTTTTTTACATTCCTCCCAGCAGAAGGCTGGGAGGCGGGCTGCTGGAGAGTCATAGGGGACTCTTTTCAGCCAATCTACTACTACGGGGAGGGAAGGGGGATGGAAGGTCGGCCGTGGCCTTGTAGGGAACCATCCCAGCATTCGCCTAAGTGTCTGAGGGAAACCACGGAAAACCTCAGACAGGATGGCCGAACCGAGTTTAACCCCGGTCCTCCCGAATGATAGGTAGGAGGCCAATATTGGCCTCCTCCCATCTCGGTGAAATTACATTCTAAGTAAACTGTGATTTTATATTTCTGCATATAACTAAGCAACTGCGAGTTGAATGAAGACTTTTAGACAGGAAGTGAGAGAATATACCCAGGGTTTCTCCTCCTCTACATCCCCACCTCATTGAACGAAAATTGCAATCAACAATTTCATAAACACTCACTCAATACAAAAAGTTTTTTTCCATCATATTCCTGGGTAAGAATAGGGCTGCTAAAATTTCTGTCACTACCTGGGATTAAGTACAGGATAAGCGACAAGTAATACATTCTTTAGACATCTCAGAATGGAGAGGTAATGTAAAAACATGTACAGTGATAAATTACGTGCTCTAGTTCGTACGTTACGGGAGAGATATCATTGTTGCGTGTACGTTGCAAACAACAAAGGCTTTTCACAGTAATTATTACATGACTTTGATATTAATATTTTCAGAAGTGTTGTAATGGTGAAGGATTCATTATCCCTGAAAGTTGGAATTCTGTGTCGTTTTGTCAACGCCTTTAGGCCAATTGTGGCTATTTATTTATGGAGCAGTAGTAACTAAGAGAATTTGTATCCAGTCATGTTCTAGATTGAAGTCTACGTTGTAAGTAATTGTTTAGGCTTTATTTGATGTACAACCAATAAAGTTATCATTCTGGAGGATGTGGATTCGAACCCCCCCCCCCCTCCCGGCAATCCAGATTTTGATTTTTCAGCTTTCCCCAAAACACTCAAGGTGAATAACGGGATAATTCTTTCTAAAGGCCGTGGTCGAATTCATTTCCGTTCCTTGCCCATGTCCGTTCACTCCTATAATAACGTCGATGAGACAAAAAAAAAAAAAAAAAAAAAAAAAAAAAAAAAAAAAAAAACTATTCAATGTATCTGATTTCTTTTATAATACTCAGTCCATATTTACAATCCTTTGCTCTCTTAACAAGTGTTGGACGGGTTCGGTGTTTAAACGTCTCATATGCTTGGTATAACAAGTGTTCTTTCATTATGACACCGGAATACAAAATGTATAAAACGAGGAGCATTGTTATGTTAAATAAGATAGTGTAATAACGAAGAAGTTTACTTCGTTCTCAAAATTTAACGTCTGTGTATATTTTCCGAGATTATCGTTGTTTATGATAAACACATACAGCAGAAGCAGGTCTCATTTCACTTCGGACTGATAACACTGATACGAGAAGACATTAAGGAACTCGGAAGCACTGGAAAAAGTTTAGCTCGTTAACGAAGAAAATAAAGGTCTCACTCCCGAAAGCGAGATTATGAAAGTTTCGTAATCAAGAAACATTCCAGTGAGACCTGTGTGAGGGCGCGCGAGAGGCGGAAATGAAAATAGGAATCGCAAAGGAAAACAAGCGTCGGGATTGAACCATCCTCAGTGGACTGAAAACTGCTGTATAGAGCCTTCACCTTAACCTATCTCCATAACAAACGTTCTAGCTTTGCTTCATTTCACAGAACGATAGAAGGTGTACCTGCATAAATAGTAGGGTCTATTCTCAACTCAATACACTTCACTTCTCCTCTACCAATAATTCCGTATCACAAAACGCAATCTCTCAGTAATTCTTAACAGAAATTTTGTTTTTTAATGTCGTCACAGTAGTCTGCAATCTGTTTTTTTTTTTATGGCTTTAGCCTCGTCAACATCGAGGTCGGTAGAGGGAGGAAAGGACGTAGGGCAAGAAACGGGATGGAATTCAGCCAAGAAAAGGAAGCATCCCAGTATTCACGTTGAGTAATTTGGGGAAACCATGGAAAACCCAAATCTGGATGTCCGGATTTGAAGCCTCGTCCTCCCAAAAGTGACGTCAGAGCGTTACCGCCCACCCACCACGCTCGGTTCCAATCGTTTCTCACTATGTGATTAATTAACAATTAGTGATTGCAGATATCGGTAAACAGGTGGTTTTGACTTCCACCAAACTTAAAATTACCTGACTCTTACATTATTCAAACGACTTGAGGTTGTTTCAGAAATAACTGACTTATCAAATTACTTCACTTAGCTTTATTCAAAGTCGACGATGTATATACATCAAAACTCTTTGTCCAAAATTTACCAAGGAACAAGTTACTGTAGAAAATTGCTTAAAGGCGACGCTCCATCCAAACTAGAAGCATGTTATTAATTCGATAAACAATGAAAAGTCTTAAAATTAGCAAAAAGTGTAGCTGAAAATCGGATAGCAGTGTGGCTAAGAATGTTTCAAAAAACTATCGGTGTTTGAAATCAAATAATAATCAGAACAACAACACTCCAAGTTGTATATTCACAGACAATAAGGTGACTAAAACGACTCTAATATTAACAATAGTCAGACTAAGTTACACTTGCCTAAATACCAAGCCTGGTGGGTTAGAGATAATGCTCGGGTATTGCGTTCTGGAGGACGGAGGTTCAAATCCCTGTACGGTCATCCAGATTTCGGTTCTGCATGATTTCCCAAAATCAACCCAGGAAAATGCCGGGTTTGTTCCTGCAAGAGGCAATGGCCGAATGCTTCCTTTTCCTTCTTCCTCTTTAGACTTACTTCTGAATCTTGAACATTTTATAGTAGATACCCCGATCCATCTAGCCCTTCCTTGGCCACGACACTACTTTTCTTTCAATTTCAGACAGGTAAAAGTAATTTTACTCTTCTTTTATTCCTCAGATTATCCTTCAGTAGATCTTCTAATATAAGACAATGTTACAAATTGCTTTGTGTTCCAAGTGTGCTTCAACTATTCTTTCCATTTACGCTTATCCTATCAGACTACGATGTGGGATATAAATGTGTATCACGACCAGGACTTTGGTCAAAACGGTTATCGCAGCTACATTCTGGTTTTAGATGTGTTGTAATGTTGGCATATTAAAAGGTCCTTGTGAAGAAGATACAAGTTTCAGAAATGATTCTGAATACTCGTACAGAGATAAATTTGTTTAGAGTCTTTTCATCGTTTTCACCGCGTTTACAAAATGCTTAATCCAGACCTCCCTGACGCATCTAAAATTAGTTACACTTTCATGAAGTGGTGTAACTCGTGTTACAGCGGATTAACCTTTTTTGTAATTCAATAAATATCTGTTGCTTTTTCATCTCGTGTTAAACAGAGATGAATTAATACACTGCATTAGGACGAATGTTTTATCACGAAATCCAAAAGATATGGTTACCTGAGATAAAACTTCGTGTTTGTTGCTATGACGTTGCACTTTACTCAAATCAATAATTTCTTTTAATAAGTTTATATCAGACGCAAGGCCAAAAACATTTTTGTTATTTAGCTTCTTTAGCCTTTGTGCAGCACAGTGTGTTTTGTCGACTAAGATAATGACAGGCGAAATAAGTGATCCTATCTCTTTTAATCGATATCTTGGTCAAAGATGTCGGTTTGGTGAAAAATGTGTTGTTCTGAACAACTTGAAGACGGAGCATTCTTGTGGAGAAACGTCAAAAGCGTTCACTTTAGAGGACGAGAAACGAAAGTGAGCGGGGTAAAAGTTTAGTCAGGCGGGGCAAGCGGCGGCAGAGAACTTGTGCCAAGGAGCTGGCTGCACAACTTTCTGTCGAAGAAGAATATTACAGGCTCAGGCGGCGGCTTCTCCCCTCGGTAGCTGTCACGCTCACGAAGCGTACAGAGGCCTCAAGTCGATTATGGAGGGTGTTCAGACATCCAGGACGAAATATCCAGTAGTGAAGAAAATTGTGTTAGAAAAGTAAGTGATTACTTGTGTGTAGCAGATGTTCTTTGATGATGATGTTAACTATTCAACCGAATCTCCTTTTGGCGATGATGTCGGTCAATCTCTCTTGTTTTTTCGCTCTTGAACCTACTCCTTTTGACGTTCTTTACCTAATGTAATGTCTGCTTTAATATTTGTGAGGGACCCAGCCTCCAGATAGATATCTTTCGGTGATGCCTAAGAGAATTGCTTGGCCTCGCTGTTTTCAATAAGGTGTCATCGCATTACCGCTAGCTGGCGGAATGCAT
This sequence comes from Vandiemenella viatica, assembly GCA_031002005.1. Classification (NCBI taxonomy): domain Eukaryota; kingdom Metazoa; phylum Arthropoda; class Insecta; order Orthoptera; family Morabidae; genus Vandiemenella; species Vandiemenella viatica. The sequence goes on along the minus strand of JARYHS010011408.1, from coordinate 83,148,408 downwards.
GTCACAGAAATTTTGATAAACTGTATGTGTTTCTGAGAACAGGGGCTGAAGTTCCGTTATGCGGTCGTTGCCTTACAATCAGGGATAGAGCGGTGGGTAGCATATGATAACGGTAGAGAACAGTTGTCAGCTCTGCTAGAATTGCGAATGATGTAATGTTCTCAGTTACTGGAGTTTCACACTAAGTTTCACACAAAATAAAATAATTGCTCAAATGTAAAGCTATTACTTTTTTTGCTTACCATTGCACGTACACGAGAGTGCCCATTTTATTAGACCATTGGAGACCTGGAATTATTACTGATACAAGGAAAAAATTCGGAACTAACTAACCGATTAAAGTGGTTGCAGAAACGTGGTTCTGCAATCGTTGAATTACTAGGGCACAAAGAAAGGTAAGATTACATAAGGAGATACTGCACTAAAAAAACTGACTTAGTCGCCACAACACGAAGGTTGGCTGGACCCTCCCGGAGACAGGACGGACAGTTCCTTTCCTCTGGGACCTACAGTTTAACGTGGAATCCGAACCAGGTAACGCCCTGGCATAGTTCATGTGATAAATACAACTCTTAATAATTCGCGGCTCCAATTAAATATGAACCCGAGACCGGACTCCAAACTTCTGAATACAAACGCCGTGATTGCCCTTAAATACTTCTCTCATGATACTAGTTTTTTTTTTCAATCACGATATAATGAGGTCTCCTAGGATCATAAGGGGACGCCCATTAACTACGTGTTACATTTTTGGTTAAATTTCAACCCCCTCCCCCTTGGTGAGATTTGGTGGGATCCTCTCCCCCTCCCCAAAATGTGTAATTTACCTCGTAATTTTGGAGACCTTTGTTTATTCTTTTACCGCTACTGTTCTCAAGGGCGGAATTCTGAAATAAAAAGTTGATGTGAGTTTTCTATCGACCCCCTTTCTCCCTTGGTGAGATTTTGCAGGCCCCTCCCCCCCCTATTTTGAACTTACGTAGTTAATGGACGTCTCCTAAGCAATCCTCATTAACTCCTAAGAACGTGAAATTTCGTCATTGATGGATTTGGTTAACCTCCCGCTTGCCGAAAGGAACCTATTCTAACGAGAAGCTTAAGCATTTCTTCTCGTATCAGTACAGCTTTTGTGCTTTGCATTTCAATCCTATAACCCTTTTAGTGTAAACGAATGTTTACAATCACTTTTATTGCGTTGGTACTGTCATTGTTTCAATTTTGTCAGCGCAAACTATGTTGCTTGTAAGCCCTAAAACCTCGGTGACAACAACAGTATCGTAGTTATAGAAATAAAGTGGAGAATTTACTTTATAAACATATTAATTCCGGCTCCAAAAGTGGAGAGTTCCGTTTGAATGATGTTATATTTTTCGACATCTTAGGTGGAGGCGAGCTCCTGCCACTTGTAACAAGTGGCGCCGGGCTGAGGACTGAGCCCTGAGGAAGGCTCCCCCCTCCCCTCACCGCCGCCACGCAAGAGTAATGTCGCTGTCTGCTGTGGAGCTCCACCGTCAGCGGCATTCCACTATGACGGCGGCAGAGATATTGCCCGCCTGCTACGGCCCGGCCCGGAGGATTTTAATTACTGCCTGACAAATAAATCACCACTACCAGGCCGAATATGAATTCGGCCGTCAAATAGCAAAGCCTGGACCTAAATGACCTGCATGGTACAACTGTGGACGCGTAATTGGCCGTTGTTTGTTTTATGTAACGTTTTTCCCATTAATTCGGTCAATAAATACACTCACTCCCTAGAAAATCACGACTATTCATAATCTTCGAAACTTTTTTTTTTTTTTTTTTTTTTTTTTTTTTTTTTTCGAAGTAACACTGCTTCTGCTAGGATAGCCGCCTAGCTCACCGTGTAGACAGAACTGGACGAACAATTTTTAATCCCGAAAGAATTTTAGGATTTTTCTTCATAGCTAGAGTACGGAATGGATTTTCAGCTCGTATCAGCCTGCCATCCGATCAAACTCATTGAAAATAAACCATCCGGGTTGCTTTGCAATGGCCGTGCCAGATCTTCATTTAGTGGCGAGACGTCGAAAAGAAATAAGCAGTATCCCTGGAAGTACCCTTCCTTTCCTCGGCCAGAAAGTCCCAGAAACTTTCTATCCTATTCAATATATAGTAACAACTGTTGGGCCACTATAGGGTATATGCTAACGATCGGTATGTAACAGATACTCATACAGTTTCTTTTATATATAATCTGCAAGCCAAAGGTTCGGGTAACAATGGTAAGCGAGATTTTAAATTTTGCTGGCTGGCCCACAAGTAGTACTTTGATTGAACTTCCGAAGCTCGTAGGAATGTCGTCGTGATGACTGCTGTTGGTGTAATATCGCGTCTGATAAACTGTCTTATCATAATGATATCTAATGACACAGCAATGATATTAATAAAAACATGTTTTGCATTTTACTTTTGAAGAACGTGAAAAACATGACGATAAACCACGAATTTACTTCAGGAAAATGTGAGATTATTGCTGCAATTATATTTTTTCAATTTTATCATCGCTAACTATGTTTCTGGTAAGCTCTAAAACCTCTTTGACAACAACAATATCGTAGTTATATAAATAATGTGGAGAATTTACTTTGTAAACATACTTAGTCCAGCTCCATAAGTGGAGAGTTCTGTTTGAATGATGTAGCTGTAGATGTTATATTTTTCGACATCTTAGGTGGAGGCCTGTGCTTACTACAGTGAAAATAGACGCAGATATGGAAAGGCGCCGAAAGGATATTTACATTTTTTTCCATGAAATCATACTACTTCAAATTTTTCTTTCAGTATCAGCCTCTCTGCATAACGTCAATAAATTTACTTCAATGTTTTCTTACAACTCGAATGTATTTTAGCCTCATTTATATATCTTCAGCTTGCTCATCAAGACGTAAAATAAGACTGCTTAATGTGTAGAGAAAAATAACTTTAGCAAAGTGACGCCGAAACCCAAAGATTCATGGCGAATGAAAATATCCACAATTTGAGTGATGTGTACACAGTGAGGTTGATGTAGCCAAAAAATCTAGTACCTCATATACTACAGTATACATATTGTCTCCCTTATAATTTTATCAAGCTTAATCTATATATTATTTAACGGGAAAGATAGAATTTTGCTTAGAAGAGTTGCATACCCAACAAAATATTACCATTTCACGAAATGTGTCGTCAAATGTCCATCATGCCATTCTATGATTTTTATGTAATGAGTATTCATCTCTATGTATGGGCCAAGAAAAAATATTAGTTTACGCCATCACTGAAGCAATAATGATCCTATTTTTATGAATTTTCATAAAGAAGATTGCAACTTGCAAGTTATTTAGATTTGTTATCGCTTTACGTCTTTTCGTTGAACAGGTCATTAAGAGGAGGGAGAGTAATAATAATTTCGTTTTTTTTCCAGAGTTTCTTATACGGTGTGCGATACACCTGTATACCTGTATCTAGCCGCCTAATCTAACCTGGTAGGCAATCTTACCAGTTACAGCTTAACGTGCCATCGGAACCATATAGCTTTGCCAGAGATGAAGGTCAGTTTTATGGCCCGTAAAAATCCCCGCCACAACCATGATTCCAACCGGAGCCCTTCCATACTCATCCACGCGCCTAAACCACCACTAAGTCATAAAATGTAACAATAACAGTAAAATTAAAGTAACAAGGGGACCAGATGTTAACGAAGAAATAAGAGAGCTTTATTTTGGAAGGGGTATTACGAAGACTGTGCTCTTTTAATCATGAGGTAAAATTACCAAGAATGATGCGAGAGGAATTTAGTACTAATCAAAAAAATCTTCTTATCGAGGGATTCCATTCACTGACGTAGGATTTTCTGGAATCCAGGTACTAAATGTTTATAGGTGAAAGACGTAGCCCCGACTCCAGCCAGAGTTAGCCGGTGAAGTTGGCGAACCCTTGTAATCCACCACAAGCATAGTGACGAACCCATATTGGCGTCGTGCTGTGTGGTACCGTTACTTGACGACTGCAAAAACTCATCAGTGAGAAGTATGACTGAATGGTGTTTCCTGTAGTGTATTTAGTTATGTCGAGAAAGTGCTTCCTCGCTTTTCAGTGGTATGCTGCCACATGGAGATGCTACATAGTGAAGGTCCAGTTCGCTGCTACAAGCTATCAGTTTATAAAATTACTAAATATGCCACACACTCACCTGTATGGATAGTACTACGCTGGTATAGTGCATTCAAGGTCACTCTGCTCTATCCCTACTCTGTTGCCCTTACCCATAAAAGTGAAGGGAAACAGTGCCCGCTGACAAATTTACCACTCGTTGCCTGGATACAGGTCTGCTCGGGAGGAGCTGGTGAGATGAGCAGGTCAAGCGGAACATGACCTTGAACCGCCAGTAGAGAATGAACAGAGTATAATCATGTATAACAATCACTGTTAGAAGCTGTTCTACTGGGATAAATTTCCGATTTTAGTATGAGAATACTTATCAGATTCTATAGTATATATGAGCAATTATTATGGAACATTGTACAGTGTGCAGCACTTGAAGCTGTTGTAAGATTCGACGATTGATAGGGAATTGGAATGTGGCGTTTGAATAAAAAGGTGAATATAAATAATAATATGCAACAATACCTGCTACAAGCTCAGTGATTTTCAAGTATACAAACTACCGAGAATGCAGTCAATATTTGGTGAAGAATTCAGATAAACTACAAAAAGGAAGTTCGCTACGAAATAAATCTCGGAATTATCATCAGCTCTAATGGAGAGTGCTAATTGCTTGGAGGGAGTAACGAGAGATATTACTTGTGGTAACTCTGTACGCAAATACTAGTAACAAATAGCAGGAATATTACAAGCTTCTGACAACTCAACATAGCAACCCTAGAGAAACAGATTGATGGAAGGAAAGATTTTTAACGCTTGCATTCGGAAAGAAAATAATGTACCGAACTTGATAAAATTTGACAAGGAAATACTATGAATCATTACGAAGAACATAGAATAATTTTTTATTAAATTTTGAAAATTAATGGAAAGGCGTCAGAAAAAGGGATAGGGTGTGTACATTACAGTAATGTTCTATCAATCGCTCAGGTTTTGTTTCTCTTGCATTCAGTTTGCGTATGATCTACACTTCATATTACAAATGCGAAATCTCTCTGATTGATACGTTTTTGCGATTAAACAGCTAAACCGATTGATAAAATTTGACAAGCAAATACTTAGTAAGGACGTAGGATTGCTTCCCCTCATATAATCCCGACTAAGTGTTTTTTTCGGACATCTTTTACTTAACTTACGACTTTCATACCCAATTGTAGCATTAAAATTCTAAGCCCATGCTTACGAAGTCGCTTATAGCAGCTGCTTTAGAATATAGGATATACTTATTTTCGCGCAGTGGTATGGGAAAAGTGGTGTGGGAGATGGTTTACTCGACGGTCTGCTGTTTAAGAAAGGCGCCAGGTGCGGCGAGAGTTTCTAGTGATGGCCGAGAGAGGCGCTGCCTGTGCCGAGCTGCTCGTTAGCGTAGAGCCCCGCCAGGAAATGAGCCGCCTCCAAAGGCCGCACATAGAAAAGGTAAAGAGACCTGTGCTACGGCCAGGCCTTACCATCAGCCGTCATCCCATCTCTGGCGTGGTCCGCTGCTGTGCTTAATCTCTATCGCGCACATCAGTGTGGACGACAAAGGTAATCGAGAGCCAGAAAATAATGAAACTGAATAGCATATTCTGCGGTACAGAAATATCGAAATATTAAGAGAAGTGTGTGGAAGGGAACAAGAGAACTGATTTTAGGCATAAGGGAGAAAAAAAATGATCAGTTATAGGCGAGGGAGTCTGACTGGAATAAATTGTCGGAGTGTATGTTCAACCATTTTAATTCAGCACAGAAATATTTAATAGTGAACTTTTGAATTATACAGAAGTATGTGAGAAGAGGAACTTCACCCGAGGCACTAGTTCCATCACAGTTAGTAATAATAAGCTATTTTCTTTCTATATAACGAAAACTATGTATTCATGTTCCAGAAAAACTCAGGAACTATTTAGCAGATTTATCAGACTTGAATCGTTTGGCATATGTCATGTTTCAACATTTCATGACACCGGAGCAGTAAATGAAATTCTGAACAAATCGTGAAAAACGCCAAAGATGTAACACGTCGCACTTCGGAAAAATAATACGGTAACTTCCGGCTTGGCCGGCTTCGGTAGCGTAGGGGCTAGAGTATTGACTTCGCGTGCCGAAGGTGGCGGGTTCGGGTCCAGCTGAGGGCATGACTGTTTAAGTGTTGTGTCTGTGTGTATGTCTTGTCCGTCCTGCAGTGGCCATACTCAGTAGCAACTATACTCTGGAGAAACAGATACACTGGAAGAGTCATGATAATCACATTGAGCTGCCTGGATGGCCTATGTAGCTGAATACCATTATTAAAAATAAAAAAAAGACTTCTTTCTTAGATTCATGTTATTAAGTCTTTAAATCCTATAAATTGCCGTATTTAACGTGAAGGGCACTCTAGGGAATTACGTAAATTAATAATATTATCGAAAAAACAAACAAGAGCTTCTTTGTTTTTTCAAGCTACGATCTCAGGCCGCGCAGCTTGTGATAAAACACATATACAAATTGAATACAACAATGATTCATCAGGATAAAGCAATAAGACAAGCACTAAAAAGTCTCAACGTTGTATTTCCATGGTGTGCTTCTTAAGTGGAGTGCTGCAGAATTTCTATTCAATCAAGAACACTGAGTCACAAAGAGAGACGGACAGGGATCTTTCATTATCATGGCAACGAATCGATTTTGAACAAGCTACACCACACAGGCCTGCATCACAACATTACTTCTCTGCCACATCTACTGACAACTAACACCGTAGAAATACTTACACAAAATTTAGGACAAGAAACACCACGCTACCATGGATAAAGACCAAGCGCTTACATCCATAGCACCTTGAAGACGCTTTAACGGTTGAAGAAAATATTTAGCAAGAATGGTTAAAGGAACTGGTGTAAACAGTTTGGATATAAATGAAACAGTAAAATGTGCAGAGGGAATGTTAGTGCCCTAAAATGGAGTAGTATCGTACCAAAGAAATGTGAAGGAATTATGTATCTAGACCTATTCTGAACTATTCTTCACGTGTGGCATCAATATTTAGGTTTATAGTGTATCGCAAACGATAACAAATAATCTTAACTTTATCCATGGATTTACAAATGGATTTACGAAAGTCTGAAACTGTTACAATTGACGAGTTAACAAATAATTAAACTGCAACACAGTTACTTTTAATGATGTTTTACATTTACTCCGTGCGTGACGCGTTTCGAGAAATAATTCTCATTTTAAAACGCTTTATAACATTTTCGACGTGAGAAGTGTTCGTGTCAGTTTATGTCAGCATTCGGTGTGTTTCATTTTTGAAGGCTTCTTAAAAACACGACACCACAGAAACTCACACGCACACATCCTCATTACATTAAATGTAGGTGCAATGTTTGAAAGTCAATATAAATTATAATTTGTTTTTAAGAAGCTTTCAAAAACGTAAGTTTGATTAAATAATTATTCCACATCTACTTAGTTGCAAAATCTTTATATAGTACAACACTCCACAATTTTATTTCCAGGAAACACACCAAAAGCTCACAGGAACTGACGCAAACACTTCTAACGTCAAAGGTATGATAAAGCGTTTTAAAATGAGAATTATTTCTCGAAACTCATCACACACAGCGTAAAAATAAAACATCATCAAAAGTAACAGTGTTGCAGTCTAATTATTTGCTAACTCGTCGATGAAATATAAGTTAAGGTGATAGACATGGACCTGAAATAAAAGAAGGTGCTGATAAACGGAGGGACCGTTGAAAGATAGGGAGTTAAAAAGGCTGTGCAAGGGAAAGGAGTAACTCTAATGCAATAGAAGAAAAGTGGTGCTGAAATAATAGGAAAGCCTGGAGACCAGACCAGACCAGACCAGAACATAAATACCGCCCACGCGCTCCTGTGTGTGCTGAAGGGGCCAGGAGAGTTTCCAGAAGTCACGCAAATCAGAAAGAAACGTGGCATCTCATGCTCCAGCCGGAGAAGATCAAGGTCATATTCCGCAGCCGAGTTGATTTCTTTTTTCGTTCGTACTGCCTTGTAGCTTACAAAACTACTCCTATCTTTCATGGTATGAAAAATAACATTAAACATTCTCCAGTAGGTCTGGCGCATGCAAATGTACTGTACATTAGGAACTTGGAGAGTTTTTTTAACAGTATATAAAATTGTGTAGGAAAACATGACTTGCACTCTGAAAACATTTTAAACTAGTTCCTAAACAATAATCGGTTTTGCTGTTGTTGCAATATAAAATATTTTCTCTCGCATTTAAGCAGCGTTCAGAAGCACAGCGCTACATCTCTTATGGACTACTGTGTGTTACTGTGAAAGAAAATATGAAATATGTTGTTTTTTTGTTTATGGTACACTATAACAGACAACATGATTTTCAGTAAAACTGCAGTTATTTGATGACATGTAACTTAAGTCTGGAAGATCATGAATAGTGATGTAAGACAATGTATATAAATAAAAATGAAATGCTGTTCGTTGGTAAGTGCATCACTGGAGAACAGCTGGAACGATTTGGATAATTATTTTTTTTTTAATGTTTGCGGTAGTCCGAATAAGGTTTTTAGAGAATGAAAAATTGGAAAAGTTGTCCGAAAATTGGAAAATTCTGAAAAACTGAAAGTTCTTTTTTTTTTATGAACCGATATGGCTAATTTTTATCAAATGTTCTTAATAGTTCGAACAAGCTTTTTAGAGAAAGAAAAATTGGAAACATTGCACTGAAATTAGCAAAATTTGGGAAAACTGAAAGTACATTTTCTATGGACCAAATTGCATAATTTTTTTAATTTTAGTAATAGTCCGAATAAGGTTTTTTAGTGAAAGAAAAACTGGAAAAGTTGGCCGGAAAATTGGAGAAAAACTGAAAGTGCTTTTTATGGACTGATCTGGCTATTTTTTTAATGTTTGTAAATAGTCCTAATAAGATTTCAAGAGAAGGAAAAAATTGGAAAAGTTGGCTTGAAAGTTGTAAAATTCTAGAAAAATAGAAAGTTATTTTTTCTTTGGACCAAACTTAAAAAAAATATTCGTAAGAGTTCAGATAAGCATTTTAGGGAAGAAGTTGTCCAGAATATAGAAAAATTCGGTAAAAACTGAAAGTATACTTTCTATAAACCGATTTGGCTATTTTTTTTAAAAAAAAATGTTCATAATAACGTGAAAAAGGTTTTTAGAGAAAGAAAAAATTTAAAAGTTGCCCAAAAAATTTGAAAATTCGGGATATGCTGAGTACTTTTTTCTATGGACCAGTTTGGCTATTTTTTTTTAATGTTCGTAATAGTCGGAATGAGGTTTTTCGGGAAAGAAAAATTGGAAAAAGCTTCGGGAAAATTGAAAAATTGTGGAATGAATAAAAGTACTTTTTTCTATTGGTTTTTTGTACGAATCCAGATCTATGATTCAAACGATGGATATGCACAATTCTTTTTTTTTTTTTTTTTTTTTTTTTTTTTTTTTTTTTTTTTTTTTTTTTTTTGCTTCCCGGATGGGAAAGATAAATGTTTCATATTAAAAAAACTGGAAGATCTAAAGAAACATCTGGAAAAACGTATTCCAGCCTGAATTAAAATAGAATTACTTTTATTTTTATGTTGTTTCGCCATCCGTCCAACAAATGTAGTTATTTTATTTCTATTCCAGGACACGTGCTTGATGATATCGAACAAAGTATTACCTAAATCATTCAAAACATCGTCCAATTGTCCGATCCACGATTCAATATAATCTAGAGTTGAAACGCGAAAAATAATATGATTGTGATGCACTGAGAGAATCAGTTTGAGCGAATGTCCCACTGTTGAATAAGCAACAAAAATATGATTATGAAAGTTGTAAATGATGAACCTAAAGGGATATTCTTCTTAGACGCTCCCGGTGGAACTGGAAAAACGTTTTTGATCTCATTGACTTTGGCAACGATTTTCTCGCAAAATGAAATTTCTTGCAATTCCTTCATAAGGATTTGCAGCTACGTTGTTGGAATGCGGTCAAACAGTTGATTCAGCATTCGAGTTTCCGTTGAATATGCAAATCAATGAAACTTCAACATGCAACCTTTCGAAAAATTGAGCGATGTTCAATGTTCTGCAGCATTTCAAATTAATCGTTTAAAAATTCTTGGGATCTACGAAGTGATCAAAACCGGTTTGGCGGTGCGATGATCGAAATGTAAATAAAATATCTTTAGATTCACTGAAATTTCAAATTTATTGGGAGAAAATAAGTCATTTGGTTAACATGAAATTCTGACTTAATCTGATTACGACTTAAACTTTGAACAATCCCCATGGTTCCAAATCGATCACTTTCCAGGCACATTACACATTTCCAGTATTTCAGTGCTGTACTGCCGGTAGAATTTATCTGGGATGCAAAATTGATTATTGGCGAACTTCTGAATGTACTCCTCCTCAAATTGAATAACCATTCAAACAATCGTTAATAAACACAATGATCACTGAGAAATACGTTTTTCTCAATTTTACAGTATTACATATTTTCAATAGATTTCACAAATTCACAAAAGATCACAAACAAATTTATTGAAATTTGTGCAGGACAACGTCTTACGATTCAACTAGTGCTTCAATAAAAATTCTAGCTATATTATTTATGAGACGAGTAATTTTTTGTAACAGTTATCAGTCTTTTCAAAATAGTGAACTAACTTTAGTTATAGTTACTCACATAGAAATTGCAATATTATGTTTATAGGTACCCTAGTGGTTTTAGATCTAATTTTTACAATAATCTTATAGGAGAATAATCAGTCAAACGGATTAAGGAGTCTTGAAAATGTAGTCAAATGTCGAAAACAATATTTTTCGACTAATTTATAAAATCCGATGATTCTCTCTCACAACATCCCTTAACGATTTTCTGGTAGATTTCTTTCCTTTCTTCTACAGCTAACATTCCTGTTGTTCTATGTACTTACTATCTACTGAAAAACTAATGAATCCTGTGGGGAACTTTAATAACTGTTGTAACTCTTCTTTCTGTACATTTTAACATTATTATTATTATCACTATCATAGCCGTTGCTCTGGGCGTTATCCAACATCACGCCAGTCAGTCTCCCTTTATGTCCCAGATGGACTCAAACAGGAGACCCTCGGAATGTGACACCAACAGGGACGGACAAGTGTAAAAACCGAAAACTAGTTTGCTTACGCAAATCTCGTTACTGCCATTCACCAAGCCTGCCTCTTTATGAACTGCACCTTTAATGGCATACGGGTACAGAGCCTAAATATTTTATTAGTTCGGACAGTAAAACGTTAAAAATTTAGAGTGTTTGAACTGGAATTCTTGCGTTCACAAGCATTGCAACAGGGATGCAGTCATGAATTAGGAAACAGAATCCGACTTCGAGATGTATATCTTGTATTATTTTTATATTTTATGGAATATGTCATGTCTTGATATTTTCCAGTTTTACTTTAAAATTAGTCGCTGTGACACAATACAAACAGCGGATGATTACAAATGGCACCGACCTTTGTGGGTGAGTGGTAACGCTCTGCTTTCGAATTTGGAATTCGAATTCCCGCACGGCCATCAGATGCTTTCCCGAAATTACTCCCAGTGAATGCCGGGACATGGTCGAGTACTTTCCGTTCCTTGCCACTTCACTTTTTACCCGCCTCTAATGATTCTCTCTCACCGCTAAACGTTCAGGAAGACCCGTTACATCCAATCATTCTATTAACAAACCAAAACAAGCGAAGGGTGAAGACAGATTTGTGGCCACGTTTTCTGGAGTAAATAACCAGGTCATTCCTCAATTCTTCCGTTTGTCCGATGTGTACGGGGTCACCCTCCATTTTTGGTGAAGGTGAGAAAATGAATGACACCACATACTTCTGCGGGAACAAAACATCACCAAGACAGTTCAGACAGAAAATCAGAAAGTATCAGCCAAAAGTAAATAAAGCAATATCACAGTATGGAATTTATCATACTTTGTTCACAAGTTGTGAGACCGTAAAGCGTAAGGATTTGAATCAAATAACCGTCAGATTCTGGTAACGGCGAAATACTTAATATCATGAATGTATCGATTAGGTAAAGTGGAAGTTTATACTAATTAAAAAACATTACGTCGTTCCTAAAGCCCTGAGCTCAAGTAGAAATACGGATTACTACCTCGACCAAACACCTCCATTCCAGAATGGTTCCTTCAAAAAGGCCATGGTAAATTTCTTTCTAGCAAGTTGTGAACAATTTTATCCCGGCCATAATGAAATCGCCGTCGACGAGCCTTGAAAACTGCACGATTCCAGTTAATAACTCTCATTGGTGCTTATGCTTTACCTTCACGTCTTTTATTTTTTTTTTTTGTTCTACACTACTTCTCCTGTGCAACTGAAACAAAACTTATAACAGAAAATATCCTTTCAAATAACACTTTCCCGGCGTCTGCATGAAATGAAATCTTCACGGGTACCGCCAGATAGTGTTTTCAAAACACTATCCGGCGGTACCCGTGAAGACTTCATTTCAACACTTTCTCAATTAATATTGATTGGATGTGTAAATAAGAACTGCGTATTCATTTATTTTACTTCACTTTCAGTTCAATTTTCCTTTGGATTCATACGATAAATAACTTTCCTTTCACGGAAATTTCGTATATAATGTTTAACACAGTTTAACTTCCCGATTAACATTTACTGCACAGAAACAAAATAGTTTGATAAAGCCTAAACGATACGGTGATTAATACGTTTACTACCAGTTTGTATTCCAACAATTATGATCAAAAAAATCATTTTTAAAATGGTTCACCGTCGAAATATGCCAAGTAACAATCCATTTACCGCCAACGAATCTTCTCTTTACTTTCAACACCAAAGATAGCCTGAATCAAAATCTCGACTCAACAAGTACCGTAAGTTATTACCATCATTAGTTGTGTATCAGTTATCATATAAGCTGATTTGTCATCATATCTGTCTCAACAATAACGTTCGGGTAACGATCAGTAGACCGTGTAAAATAAAACATGATACTCTTTATGAGATATTTTTGGTAAGCAAAGTTGAAACAAAAACTCGATGGGTGCGCAGTGATTTCAACCTGTGTCCTCTGAGATAACAAAGCACAATAGATGTGATTAGAAGGCGGTGGGTCAGATATTTATCCGACCTGTTATGAATTTGCTACAATTAACCGCTTAGGATGAAATGTAGCCTGGACCACAGTAATAACGACAGATAAGACATTAAACTACAGCATTCGCGAATCGAGTGCCACAATTATGTTTCTGCACTCACGACGATTCGAATGTCACATTTACATTAAATTGCGATCCTGCGCAGTTGTCACCGTCCAAAATTATTACTGTGGTCCAAGCTGCATTACAACCTATGTCGCATGATTGCTTTTCGGAGATTTAGGGATAGCATAAAATCTTTATTTCATTTCGTTCGTAGCAGACAAGACCAGCCCAGAGCTGTTTCACAGTCTGTAACATTAGAACCAGATGCTCTGCCGAGTCTTATCAGCCACAGTTCTGGTGGCATCTGACACTTACACCTTACCATTGCATGGTTATGCGTGGGAGTGGAACCGGTGTTTCAAGGACATGAGAAACTACCGTCAGCTACCAACTTGCTGCGTTAAGCCTTTCCCCCTAGCCGAGTGCATAGTATACGTTATTAGTAGCCAGTCAGAACACTTGCTTGAACTAAAATCTTAACTAGCCAATCGGGTGTTAGAATACCCCCTCCACTAGCACTGACTGCGCGCCATCATGGCGACGACGCTAGTTAGTCAGTCGCGTCCAACTTCGACTCATAACGGCATTAGTATAATGAGATAATCTGCTGCTAGCTATTTATTCCATGCTGAACTTATCTAATATTTCATGATAGTATTAAATCAGGATCTATCTCATGTCACTCCATCCCCCAACTTATTTAAAGATTGAAGATTGATTCAATACCAAACCTACTATCGTTGCTACGCAACCATATCGTAAATAGTACCAACCGTGTCATCCTAACCATATTGCAATCATCATGTTTACGAAATAACATCTTATCTGAAGTGTCTGAAATAGTGTTCTTTCCTTCGCAAAGTATTATTAATAAATAACCAATTGCTTTATACGCTGTGCGTTTCCTTTCAAGCTACCTGATCACTGAAGTAAGATATCAGGTAAATCTAGATAAATTATACTAAGTGTTCATTCAGATGTCTGCCAAAATGCTAACAGAAGAGAGTATAGATTGTTTACTAACTGCTTGTATCAAATAAGTATTTAACCTAATCCTCGATATCATGTCACATACAGTAATCATGCCGGTTACTGGTGGCAATCGAGGCGAATCCAAAATCCATCTGTCGTAGTTATATTAGTCTCCGCTTGGCTCTCCAACACACGACACCTAAACGGTCCAGTGATCTCCACTGGTCCTGTTGTTGAAATCCCATAACAGGCCAGACTCATGACAACTCAATTCCTTGTTGACCCACCGCCTTCTAATTACATCTATTGTGCACGATTACCCCTCTCTGTTTGAATAAAGTGACACAAGTGACCATTATGCCTGAAGTTTAACAGTTTGATATTCTTTGGTGAAAGTTTCATATTTTGCCTTCACGACAGCAAGGAAAACTTCGCGTCTCGCCCAAGAGTGGTGGTCTGTTCGCTTGGTAGACAGTGAAGTGCGGGGTGATTCCCAGAATCTGGACGCTTCATCCCTGTGAAAGAAGGTGGGAGGCCACTTGGAGCAGCCAAGTGATGCTTCACAAATTCACAGAATCCAAAGCGCTATACACACAGTTCCCGGTATTGAATAAAAAGACACTATTTACAGCAGTATACAGTCTTATCCGTTTTCCATCTCATGGATTGGATAGTAGGATCGTATTTACTCTTTTGTAGGTATTACCACTCGGTTGAGTACTCTTCAGATAAAGGTCTTTCACTCTTTATTAAAAGCTAAACTGCTGAACGCAAGAACTTCAGATTTTGTTTCTCTTACATCAAATTATTTCGTTCTGCGCATACTGAATGACTGAAAGAACATCACTTAAGATGGTGGAAAACAGACACCTTGTTAAGGTTCTTTTGGTGGGTTAATTTACTGCATTTATTAATTAAAAAGTCCACCAAAAAACAATGTATGTTGATGCTCGTTTATTTTCAATCAAAACAAGTCTGCGACATTCACAAGCATAGTTGTTACAATCCAAAGATGCAATACTGACTTACTGAATACTTGCATGAATGTCTCTGTAACACTTAATTAATACTTAATGCAAACTAAACTCTCTGTCCAGGCGATCTGTTTATATAGAGTCTATCGAAATTACGAGAATTCTTCAAAGGCATCCGCCCGATATTTCTCGATCATTAACAATCACTCAAATAATCAAACATATTAAAAACAATCGGAATTGATACAAAATTAATTAATAACATTACAAAATGATTAGAAATGGTAATTATAGATACTTAAATACAAAATTATTTACAGAAATCCTTTCAAATGGTGGAAAATTGTCCTGTAGACATCGTAACATACATTAATACAAGTAATTACAAACTTTTAATAAATTCTCTTGCATCATTCGGTTCTTAAACATATTAAATGGTCTTTAAATAATTTTCTTACCTAATACAAAGTCTATATACACTTATTTACAAGAATTTACAAAATAAACATATCAAATCACTTTCAAGCAAACTTTGGCTCACTACAAATATTTCACACAGTCCAATACTATTCAAAATACAGGTATTAGGGCTGTTACAACCTGACAACAAGAGATTCTCAGCAGTGATTTTTTTTTTTTTTTAATTATTTGTAATATTTCATGTCTTATAGTTCTATGTCGAGGCGCCAGTTTTAAAAACCATTGGTTTATTTTTTTTTCTTTGCTTAAGGCCTTACGCCTCGTCGACGTTGAGGCCATTAAAGGCGAGGAACGGTAAAGAATTCGTACATGAACTTTTGAAGGAACCATCACTGCATTCTCTTGGAATGATTTGAGCAAACTATGGAAAACCCAAATCTGGATGCTCGTATAGGGATTCGAACCTACGTCCTTCTAAATGCGAGGCCAGGGTGTTACCGCCCACCCAACATACACGGTCATAATCTCAGGCCCGTTGTCAGAGCTTCATCTGGTCCATAGCATCACTGGTTCCTCCGGCTGTGTATTCAATTTTTTTTTTATTATTATTATTTTTTTTACTTACTGCTTTACGCCTTGTCGTCGGCTATGGTCATTAGAGGCGGGATGGGACTGGGGACAAGGAACGGGAAGGAATTCGACTTTTTGAAGGAAGTATCCCGAAATTCGCCTGGAGTGATTTGGGGAAACCATGGAAAACCCAAATTTGGATGCCCGGACGGGGATTCGAACCGGCGTCTTCCCGAATGCGAGGTGAGAACTTTAACCGTTTACCCACCACGCTCGGTGTGTGAATTCTAGATATATCAAATATGCTGTGACTATTTCACTCTTCGCATTCAACGTTAAACTCTAAACCGCGGAGAAAAAGTACTTTCACTCGTATATGTAACACACTGGCTTAGTCTGGTAGTTCAATTATGTTGTTTCTGCTAATTCAGTGTTCCGCGTATTTAGTGAATACCAACAGTTTCCAAAGACTGCTTTGAGATTTCAAAAGGTGATAGCTGAATAATATTTCATGTGATTGATTTCGGTTAAAAATCGCTCATTTGTGGCTGGTCAAACTACCTTTCCCCGCTGTAGTAGTGCGTTAGCAGCCGCCCGCCGCAAGTGTTAATTACAGTACGTAACTGGCCTGTTACGATTTACATTTCCCATCATTCAAACGAAATGGAACTGTGTTTTAGTAAAACTTCATCTTTCGCTTAAGGAAACGCCCGTCTTAAGACAGCGCAACCGAGCCTGCTTTGCGCCTGGTAATTGGAAGACCCGGGTTCATATCCCCGTTCGATCATCCAGATTTTCGTTTTCCATGGTCTCCTGAAATGACTACACGTGAATGCCGAGATTATCCCTCAAAATTCATTCCCACTCCTTGTTCCTAATCCTGTATGACCTCTAATGATCTCGACGTTGACAAGGCGTACAGCCATAAGAGAAAAAAAAGAGCAGAAATTTCGGAAAATTAAGAGATTGTAATCCCTGGATGCCTAAATAATACATTCATGATGTATAATTAGTGCATTAGCAAGAATATTTAAATGTTGAGCACCATACAAAAAATAAAACAGTTATTAACTATGATCGAAATTATACACGAAGTATTTAACTGGTGAAATAAAGTTACTAATGGAATCGTAATTGGGATTTGAACACCAAACATTCAGTATGGTTACTAAAATTATATGATGATTACTGTAAACAATGATGATGGTTATCGACGCCAATGCCAAATAATTGAATTAGATCTTATTTTACGGCTGGTCGATGTCTCGGTCGTTAGAGTCGGCAGTGGATGAACACAAGGAAGCTGAAAGAATTCGGCTATATCCTATCATGAGAGCCATCTCGTCATTCGACTGGAGTGATTTCGGGAAACCATGAAAAACCGAAATCTTGATGGCTGAAAGGGAGTTTGAACCCGCGTTCTCCTGCTTACCAGACCCGAGGGTTACAGCTCTCCCACCACACTCGGTGATTAAATAAGGAGAAATGGGAATGTAATGTAACACGCCAATATATCAACGGGGTTCGCAAGCGTCAGAAGTGACTCTTTCTCTAGAATCAAATATGTAACACTGCCTAAGCAATGAAAACAAGTCCTAGTTCCTAAGTCCTTAAACGTCTTATCGCTGAATTCATCGGGACGTTGCTTCCGTCAACAACGCTAAAAGTGAATCAGGCGATAAAACGCGTTAAAAGCGAAAAAGTTTTACGACGGTGAGGGGAATTGCGCCAACCGGGGCAGCGAGCCAGCGGCCGTATAAAATTATGTCAGTTTTTAGTGCAGCCTAATAAAGGGTGTACCCACAGGCAGCCCGCCTCGCAGGTCGTATAACCGGCAGCAATCTAGATTAATTGGCCCGAAGCCACCGACGGCTATGGGACACGTACAGGCCGGATAAAATTAAACTTCTCCCTCAGGATGACCCACTGAAGTTAGGGAAACACTCCCTGCCATTGCAATTCCCGACGTAAGTTTCTCACATGTCACGTAGCAACTACAGTTGTCAGTATTCCGTAAGCAAAGACAAACGGAATCCAATTACTGTCACACTATTGTATCTGACCTCTACTTCGTAAACGAATTTAGAATTTGTATATGATACTGAAAACCGAAAATAGTAATTAACCGTTTTAAATATAATACTTGATGGAAGTTTGATACAAGAAAAGATGACCTATTCAAAAATAAATTAAAAAAATGCGTCAAGTATAAATTTTCACGAATTGTCAAATATAGAACTAGAACCTTTTCTTTTTTCGATGTTTTTCACTGAAAAATAAATACAGCAGCGTCCCAAGCGTTTTAAAAATTAGAAACTTTTTATTAACGGCTCGATACAAAAGAATGTAACTCCCCACGAACTTAAAATTTCTCCCCGACATTTACCACAGCCCATATTTAAACCAAAAAATAGTAAAAAACACTTACATCTAACATACAGGGTTATTAAAAAAAAGATGGAGCAGATTTTGTATTTTTATTTCTCATTTACTATAAACTTGCCACACATTACTGAACAGAGAAAGTTCTTCAACAATATCAGTATATGTATTGCTTAATGACACTTACCAATAAAATATTCTCAAACCTTGACTAACTAATTTATCAAAATGTTACATTAGAACTGAAAAAAAGGAATAGTACTCTAAAATATCCAACTCACTGGAGCTATCTGAAACAAATACTTATTTGGTTTCGACTTAATCTGTGCAACGAGGATTTTTGGAGACATGGCACTATCTGCAGCGATACATACAGTTGCGAGTGAGAACAAAACTTTTATATTATCACGTTCTGTGGTTCAAATTAAATTTGGAATTACCTATCACGAACAACGTTTTTTAGGAAAAACGTCTCCAGAAAAGAAACAGTAAAAACTAAAAATAACTTCCATACTGCGGTTGATTTACGAAAATTACGAGATACTAAATTAAGTTCTTTCTCATTATAAACATTATTGGAACGTTTTGGAAAGCATTCAGCACTCAGAGGTGTGGTCATGTAAAATCGCTGTGGGGAGTATAGGGCAGAAACATAGTACCAAATCACATATGCCACTACACTCCCAGGACTGTTAATTGTTATAATTAATGTAACTAAACTGAAGGGCTTTATTTTTTGGCACATGCTAAGCTACTAAAATAATGGACCAATCTTAAACTGCTACCAATGTGTATGATTAATCCACTTTCGACAACTGTCCCCAACTCCAAGAAGAGGAGGATAGCCTAAGCCCCTTTCGTCCTTCTAGGCCATTGCTGTTGGTGTCTCGCTGCTTATAATGAGAATTGTTTAATCACCAAAGCCACGTCCGAATAAAATGCAACAAAGGTATACATAAAGTAATTGTTTCGTTCGCAGGTTACGTATTAAACTGAATTAACAAAAAGTAGTACAAAGTTTTTTTTGAAAATTTAATAGCACCTGATTTTTAAATCTAGTTCACGATTAATGTTACTGAATTTTCATTCATATTGTAAATACGACACAAAAAATAAAAATAAAATTTATGAACTACAAACATATTACAGAAGACATTGGATTTTTAACAATATCTAGACGAAAGGCAAAACGCTTCCGAAATAAATTTAAAAAAAATCCGTGAGAACAGTTTCAGTGTTGTTTTATATTGAATAACAATATCTTATTTTAACAAGATACTGCATAAGAAGTGACCCACAAGAATTACATATTATACTATCCGATTCACGAAATATGGTATCAAAATATATATGATTATTTTCTGTAGCAATAAAATGTTAAAATTACTCATTTAGTTCGTTTGCTAAAATCATAAACTCGAGAAAGGAAATAATCTTTGGGAGGTAAGTTGGAAATAACGGAGAGATAAAAATTTATATGGGTTTTCTCCAAAAACTCGAACATATCGAGGAATAAAATAATAATTTCTGGTTTTCATTGCTAATATTAACTTTCAAAAAATCATTTGTTTGCCATTTATACATTCTCTATACTTTAAATTTAGTATTGGTCACTATCGTTTATAGTTCATTCATAAACTATTTCTTTTCTTTATTCAATCAACCATAGTCCCACATCGTATTCTTCGACGGCTCTTGCATATATCTAGATGCCTCTCATGTATACATTACTGTTAGGCTTGATCAAGACTAGGTATTAAAACGGATATCCACACCGCAAGTGTGGAACTATCGCGTGAAATCCTACATCCGATTTCGCACCCGCATCCGCAATTTTTAATGCGGTTGTAGGGCGGATGTTTTGTTTACATTGCAATTTATATTATTATTTTCTTTTTATACGAGATTCTGCCCATCGTCGCTTAGCTAACAACAAAGTAATTTTTTTCTGGCGATCTTGCAATAAAACTAACAATGAACTGTCGGTGTTATTACCTAAGCGACGAATTTATAAGTTTGAACTTGCATGTAAAGCGGCCTATTGACGGTCCAACTTATAGGACATCTATGTTGAATTGCCGAAGGATGCAATCACCATTCATGCTAATAGAAGGGGTCCAACAAAATGTTCCAAGCAATCCTTCCCACTCAAATTTTCTCACGGTACACCATGTGACCTTAACGCACACTCGTAGGATGTTTTCTCCAATAGGTTCCTCCAATATCCATAGCTTGTCGGACAGCAAGGACCCGTGTTGGTGGCCTGGGAGTCCAACAACATCCAACACGTCCTGCATGTATTCCTGTAACCCCTTTCATCGCCCATCGAGAGTTCATTTTCGAAAATCGGATCATTTTAGGTCCTACAAGTTGTACTGTGGTTGCGCCATTAGAGCGGTGGGAAGGCGGGCGGCGTGTACGGAATCGAGCGTGGGTTGTAACGCTCTGACCTCGCATACGGGAAAACGCAGGTTCGAATCCTCTTCGGGGCATCCAGATTTGCGTTTTTCTTCTTTTCACTACAGGCGAATGCTTCCTTTAAAATGCCGTGGCCAAATTCCTTTCCGTTCCCAATGACCTCGACGTCTACAAGGTGTATAGTCATTAGCAAAAAAGAAACTAGAAAACGAGCTCGGAGATGTGCGGTGGCGTGGCCCCGTGCATATGACAAAGATTGGTTTTTAGACGCGTACGTAGTTATGTAAATAATTTAATTCACTTGTGAAATCATCACACATTTTTTGTTGTTTAAACCTTGGGCAATAAAATATATAGTGTTTGCGTATGAAAAAAGATAAAATTTGGCATAAAATATATACTTATTTTGGGTTTAAATTTATTTTTGGTAAAATATTAAAATCTGAATAATTATAAATTTATTTTTCCACGTCCGCATCAGCAAAGATGACTTCTATTACAATCCTAATCACGACCCACATTACTCTTTGCCGCATGATACAATTTCTTTAAAACGACATTAATATTAATGCTCTTTAAGCTTTTTTCTGTTTACAAAAACTAGAATCACAACCGATCTTTTGTGTCTGTTGTGACCGTTTTAACCTTCACATGTGGTAGGTTCCAATGGTTTCAAAGTTCTAGATTGTTGTGTGTCTTCTTTTCACCTTAGTGCGTATCCACGAGAATCCACTGGCTTCAAAAAAGGAATGTAGTTTTCTGTTTGCGAGATTCGGCCGCCTCCTGTCTACAGATTACAGTTATGCTCTGAAGAACTCAATGAGTACTGGCTTAAAGCCGCGTAATTTTAAGCTCTGCTCTTCAGTTCTGTCGCGCGAGTGGATTATGTTCTCTTTCGCAGGGCGCAACTTGCATTAAAATTATTTCATCACACAGTTCACTTCTACTAACTTTTTTGCTGTTTACTTAAGTCGCTTAAGGACCGGAAAGCGTACACGAAAACTAATTTCTGAAGCTGAAATTTTCTTTCAGCTTTCATGGTAGATTCGTTTGGTTCGCTGAGACCGAGATTGTCTCTTTTCTATTTCTTCTTTGAACTCCACAAACATTTGTTCTCGCGTTTCACTTTGTCTTTTGGAGCAGCATTTTACGGTAAATACTTCTTCTCCTTCAATTACTTAAACTCACATTCGTTAAATGTGCCGTCCGGGATTCAAAATTTTGTTTCTGAATGGCTCACCTATTCGACAGACGCCTACTATACGTCATTCATTACTTACACACAACATTACCCATGCTCCTGGTTGAATCCAAAAGGATTTAAATTAGATCAAGAGATCACTCCTTTAAATGTCTGAATAATCGCAAATAATGTATTTTTTAGTAATGACACCAAGTACTCAAGAATCTGTAAAGGTGGAACAGATACGTCTTGTATCTATCAAACAGGAATATATCACGTTACTATGTCGGACAATCTTTTGAAATTAATAGTGCAACACTCCGGATAATTCAGTTAGAATATAATGGTTAATTAATGTTTATAAGTGTGCATGAACTATCTTAAATTCCTGTTCCAGAGATTAAAAACCAAAACAGCCGTGTCCACATTCATTTAATCCATTTTTTTAAGGATTTGATCAATAGGTACCCTTTCAGATGTGTTTTATCAGGTAAATTTCTTTTTATTTAATTAAAAACATTTGCATGTTGCTGACTCAAACATGTCCAAACGTTGCTTATTAAAAATTTCTATATTTCCAGATTCATATTGCTTTAGGACTGGAAATAAGCATAAACAGGCTTCCAGCTGCATTTTCAGCAAGGAACGATTTATTGAGAGAACCTAATAAATCAAAGGAATATTGAGGTTGAAAAAAAATTGATATCTTTTGACTACACCGGCCAATCAGGGGTATCGTAACTGTGAAAGTACTTATTATATCTTTTATGCTACTAAATACTTTTAACTGAATGATTTCATTCGGGATTACGTGAAAGATAACTTTTTCAGTTACTTCATGTCTATATGTAGGCTTTGGGGACATATACTTGTTTATCACCTTTGTCTCACACTTTCCCAGTCTGACAACTGCACTGCATAAATTATTTTTTGTCAGACAGTGAATACCACCATCGTTTCCAACCGTAATTAATTACTCAAAAAACAAGAATTGATAAAAAATATAAATTAATAACACAAACTAGATTAATCCCCCCTCTAAATGCATCAGTTCTGAAATGAAAGACAATAATTACAATTATCTTTGCAGAAATTTTCTGGCATGTCTGTAAAGCTTATTCCTGACTGCTCTTCATGTTTCAACAGCCACAAAACCGCTTAGGATTTTATTTATCTTAACTTTATTTGTGAATGCTACTTTAGAAAATAAGCTATATTTTGAAAGGTCAGAATAGAAATTGTGGGGAAAAGGTAGACGTTTATTTATTTATCGTGTCCAGGACATAAAATTATAAGTTGAAACAAAACAAATAAAATTAATCAATTAATATTAAGCTTATGGACTATAGAACACAATTAAACGGAATGTGACCGGAATTCCGCAATCCTGATGGCCTTCTCATTTTCCCTAAAAAGGTCGTCAATAGTGAAGGTTACAGGTAGATTCCTGCATACCAGAAGATGTTGTGGGTTCTGCAGCTCACCACATTAACATAGTTCGTTTTCAGTAGTGTAACCCTATTTTTTTTATACTAGATCTGCATCGGGATACTTCAGTTCTTAATCTATTTAGTAACTTCCATATGGCATATGGCTGATTACACCCCGCGGCCGATGCCTCTGTGATATTTCTCCAGTGCCCTTCAGGCAACGAATTTCGCCATAGTTCTACACGGCGTGCTCCATGTGAAGATGTTATGGCGGTAGTTGACTGTAAGAAGCTCTTTCTTGACTTTAGCCTTGCGGGCTGAGGTTCGTGTCCAAACTAAAGGTGTCTGGGGTCTGTTTCCTGTTTCCTTTTCTCCATCTCTGCAGCTGTTTTCCTTCGAATGTCAAGTGGTGTTATACCCATGATTTGGTATATTTTGTTGACAGGAGTTGGTTTCAGGAAACCTGTTACAATGCGGCCAGTATCATTCAGTGCTATATCAACCTGTCTAGCATGTGCAGAGTTTTGCCAAACTGGTGCTAATTATTCTGTTGCAGTGCCAGGGCAGATGTACGAAGCACATTTGGCTGTGCTCCACAGGAGGTACTTGTAAGTTTTCGGATGACGTTGTTGCGGGCGGATATTTTGAGTTTCAAATTCTTACAATGGGCTTTGAATGTAAGAGATCGATCAAGCTTTACTCCTAGATATTTTGGAGTATCGCAAAGTAATAGTTGTTGTCCCCTCCATTTGATGTTCAACATCCTTCTGACTTCTCTGTTTCTCAGGTGGAATGCACAGACCTGCGTTTTTCTAGAGTTGGGCTTCAAGTGATTAGCATCATTAATACTTGGCCATATCCTCAAGAGCTGTTGTCAGCTTCACCTCCACCACCCCAAAGGTTGTGCATTGAGCTGTAATTGCTGTGTCGTCAGCATAAATAAATGCTCTTGTTCCAAGAATAATTGATTGATTATTTGCATATATGTTGTACGTTTATCATTATTTAAACAAACCTGAACAGAATTGCACCTACATACGCTTGGCTGTATGTTTCTTCTTCCTCTGTTTCCAATCTTTACTCAGGCGCAAGGTTAACGCTGCTGTTTGTACATATTCTAATTCCCGCAGTGTCAACACGAATACAGTTTGGAAAAGTTCCAACACGGAGCGCTAAGGTCAGCAGACGCATAAAAAACAAGCCCGCGAGAGGTGTACGTTGTCCTTTTTGCGCCCTCTGCTCATCAGAGCACCGGCGAATTAATGTGGCCACCGAGGGAGAATAAGATAGCCGCGAATTAAAGTGCTGCTATTAATATATGGGTCAGCCGTGCAATCCTAGCAGATATGGTGAGGCCGGGATTTTATGCCGATATAAATCGTCCGACTGTAGAGAAAGAAAAGAATTTCCTGTGTCCAGCAGTTCCCTTTGTCACTGTCGTCGGTGTTATAGCATTACGGGCAGAGTTATGTTCTTACGTTGACGGCTTAATAGATAACGCCTTCTGATGCAAGGACAGTCATAAATCATAACTGAACTTAATTTATGTGTAATAAATTTGACGTTAATAGAAGTCCACATAGTAAGGTTGGAGATGTTTTCCGCAATCAGTCCAGCGCAAAACCAGAGATAGGGTCTCGGACTGTACAAGCAAAAAGAAAATTCATAATTCTTTGTTAGATGTTACTTCATATTCCTCCTCAGGATTAGGTGTAATATACTCTCCATTCTTCTTTACAGATACCAAGCAAGGCATCAACATGCTAACAATAACGTTAACAATAAAATTAAGAGCTGCAGAGGCATCTTGATAACTTCGGTAGATTGGGATGGACTAAATTTAAATACCAAAACAATGTTGCCTTAGTGCGATGTAGAGTCGAATGTTGATAGGGACCACTTCTTTTTAGGATGTAAGATATAAAAATATGCAAAGAGACATTCTCTGGAAAGACTTGAAACAATAAGCTACCCATGAAGGTCATCTCTTTACTCCATGAAACGCTTCAGTATACCAGGTAATGGTGCGCTTTGTGACAAGGAACACATGGAAATACAACTGGTTGTACAACATTTACCTATTACTCTGGTATAAAAAGCTCCTCAACATTGTAAATATTTATCATTTACAGAACATTACACGGTTACAATTTTATTGTTAAAATTTAATTGTAACGTTTTATAATGCTTTTAACTTGTATTCCCATTTATACAATCTCCTGGATTATTAAATTGTAATTATCATAATTGTACTGTTAAATCTCTGTCTTACTACTTTTGTAACTCTTTTTGAATTGCTAACTTTTAACGTACACAGACCATTCGACGTCCACAATTTTACCGTTAAATTCCTTTTATAATGCTTATCTTCTTAATACTATGCAAATACTCTTTTAATATCAAGTGAAATTGTCATATTAACAGTGGCTTGTTTGTATGTGTGAGTATGTAATGTTTTTGTATGTGTGAGTATGTATGAATATATAAAAAGGAGCAGAGCAATGCTAATTATAACGTACCTTGACTGTATCGCCAATAGGCCAAGTGTGAATAAAATACAAAAAAAATTGGCTTATTAGGTTACAGAATTTTTTTTTTGGTATAAAGCGCACAAAAATTGCTGAAAGAATAAAATGTAAATATCTTAGCATATTAATTGATAATAAATTCAGTTTGGCAGGATAAATGTGGAATTTGGTAGTGGGGATTTCAAAATCTTGCATTTACTGGAGATGGTTATACGGTTTAAATATAGGAATTGGATGGAATGAATTTGATGACAGCTGGATTGAAAATATTGTACAAATTTACCAATAACTGATATAATAAGCCAGTTAGATTGTGAGTCGTTGAAAAATAGGAGACTGGTGAAGAACGTGCTCATAATGAATAAGGAATTGGTTGAATTACGGCTTAAGTGTTTTTTGTTTTTTGTTTTTGTTTCAGGAGTTAAAGACTGGATTAAGACTGAATAAGGACAATAATTTAGCACAGTGATTGTAAGAACTTAAACGGAAAATTTTGTGATATACAAAATTATGTCTGTAGAAGAAATGGCACGGAGAAATCGTTTCCATTGCAATTAACTAACAACAACAATATCGGGAACTGATGGATTTACAGTTATTTGAGTGTATGTCGTTAGTGGTTACATACGTATATCCTGAACACGAATAATATAAAACAAAACGCTCCTTATTCAAATGCTGATTAAAAAAATAATGAACTACTGCTCGTAGATAAAGAATAAGGTAATACTCAATATCTGCTACACACTATGAGAGTCTGAAGCTGTTAGGTCCCATGATCGTAAGGAAAACACTGAAAAATTAACCACTGAAAGATTAAAAAATCTCGCAGACATGAGTCGCTCATCCATACATCTGAAATCATTACAAGTACAGACGGGAATGGTTTCTTTATAGAGGTCATAACTGCCATCTTCCTCCTCTATCGATCTCGATGTAGACGAGCCTCAAGGACCTAATAATATAAGAAACTGAAAAATATATAAAAATTTTAAAATAGTAACTTGTTTAAAGAAATGTAACCTGCCATCCATGGCTCTGAAATTTTATCGCTTCATCAATATGATCGGCTCCTACGAGAAACGCTTCATCGTAACAAATCATATCGACAAAAATATAATATTTAGGTGTGCTTTAATGTATTAGCTGCTTACGTCAGTCGCTAGAGCAAACCGAGCATGGTGGGTGAACGGTTAACGTTCTGGCCTCGCATTTGGGAGGACGCGGGTTCGAATCCCCGTTCGGGCATCCAGATTTGGGTTTTCCGTGGTTTCCCCAAATCATTCCAGGCGAATGCCGGGATGCTTCCTTCGATAAGGCCATGGTCGAATTCCTTCCCGTTTCTTGCGCTCAGTCCCATCCCGCCTCTACTGCTCTTAGCCGTCGACGAAGCGTAAAATATATATATATATATACGCTATAGCAACTGATTGGCGATAGAAGGACTGGGTTACAGTCCCGGGCAAAGATGTCTGTATTTCTTTAAATCTAATCGTACCCTACGCCTGCTTATCGTGAGTGAAGAAAAGTAATTAAAAATGTACCTGACCGCGTCATTAGCAATGTTATCGTCATATTTAAATATGATAGTTCCGAATACGGGACTCTACCTCCTGAACTCCATCTTAAAACTATGGAGGGAACTACGTCTGTTTTAATACTCCCATATCGATTTGCATTTCAATACTTTCTGATTTGCAAAACTGACCAGAGGCTTGGTTTGCATATCTTCTTATGAAACACGAAGATTGGCTGGGGTTACCCTGCGAGAAGTAATAAACAGTTGAAGTCTGGCCATTTCCTTTCATCCATATATCTGGATTTATTGGTAATTTGTCGGTGATTACATTGAGTGTATGATATGAGTATTTCATTATACGTTGTGTGTTTCTTGTGAAATGGGGAAGAATATGAAACAAGAGACAGTGATTAAGAATAACAGTTGTGTAAAGACCTAAGATTTGACGCCCAAAATATGTTTGGACTCAAGTATTCTTCTGATACAGAAATTAAGTACAGGAAATTCACCTCAACTGAGTTATCTCTACACGTGCCAAGTAGTTTAATATTACACCTCGTACCAGATGGATTTTAGACAGTGTTCCACGTTACAAACTTTGTGCAGAAGCACGAAAGCGCCATGTCGAAAGCAGCATCAATTTTGGTGTAACCACGCCCGTTTATATCGCTACTGAAGGTCAGTTTTAGTGAACGGCGTCTGCCTTTGCGTATTGTCATAAAGGGAGTTGTGTTCGCAGCAGTACTGCCCTGTTAATGGCTACGGTATTAAATGCGTCGTTCAATGCAGAGTTGTCGCTGTGTAGTGAGCGAGCGGCAGCCCTGTTAACACGACGCCTCACACTGCGCTGTATAGGTCAAACGAGCGCACTGTACTGTACGCTGACAACTGCCGCACTTCTGTGCAGCCTGACTCTATGTCCCTTTTCACCCTTACAAGCAGTCGTTGTTGTCAATAGAATGTGATACGGGGTTGATTTTGTAACTTACAGATGTCTATTCATACGTGAGGTAGACTAATGCACTCGCCTATTCGCCAACACACTATTACGACACCGAGTGTAGTGGGTGAGCGGAAACGCTTTGGCCTCGGATTCTGGAGGACGCGTGTCCGAACCCCGTCCGGACATCCAGATTTGGATTTTTAATGGTTTCGCCAAATCACTCCATGCAAATGCGGCGATGATTCCTTTAAAAGGCCATGGCCGAATTCATTCCCGTTCGTTGCCCCACATCGTATCCCGTCTCTAATGACCTTGACGTCGACGAGGCGTAAAGCAATAAGCAAAAAAAAAAAAAAAAAAAACCAATGACGACCACTTGACATCATTACAGAACAAAAACAGGTCAGCGCACTTCTCATTTCAGGCAGGAAATAAACATCGTGCCCATGCCTAGCCTAACGTTTAAAGAATAATTGTCATTAATTCGACATATAAAATTTTACACAGTAAAAATAAGATAGAGTGATAAAAAAAAAACATAAAATAATATCAAGGGATTGTACATATTTCCTTGCGTCATTTAAAGCAGCGTCAGGAGCAAGTGGATCAGGATAAAACTGGGGAATATTTAACAGAATCAAATTTAGCCTTCACTTTTATCAAGGAATCATCAGGGTTATTGCTAGGAGTAGTCTCACGGTACAGTCGAAAATTAAAGTCTGGCTGGCCGAACCGAATATCGAAGCAGCGTCCTCAAGTGAGCCACTCTATGCTCCACAGTCCCCTATGAGCCACAGTGAGTAGTAGGTAATCTCTTGGGCTCTATCGATGCAATATTGCTGCGCACAGACTAGACACTGTGCTCAACTGACTCAGTAGCCTTAACGCTAGCTTCTTCGTGGGACCAATGGATAAATGTTCACTTCATGTAAAGTTCTGAAATCACTGTCATCTTCATTCCGTACTTATATTCCAATTCGGAAACCACTTGTGACAATACAATTTTTCTAATTATAAACGATTATTTTCAAGGACTGAAGATTGTTGGACAACTTCGGAAATGGCACGGGGATTATGGAAGTCTTCCACTATATTTTTATTGGCTTGTCGACTGGAGGTGGAATAATTCATGTAAATGCTATTTTGGGGAAAATGAAATCTCTGTACGCTTCGGTCAGAATTCTGTCAGAATTAGACTTCACAGCTTGTACGTTTCACCGGTTATTCAGTGCGCTTTTGAAACGATGTAAGGACTCTGAATTAG
Organism: Vandiemenella viatica; assembly: GCA_031002005.1. Lineage (NCBI taxonomy): Eukaryota > Metazoa > Arthropoda > Insecta > Orthoptera > Morabidae > Vandiemenella > Vandiemenella viatica. Next base: position 83,118,439 of record JARYHS010011408.1, on the reverse strand, counting down.
GAGACAGGGATCATTGTGGTTTTAATTTTTTAACATTTTTTTTCTTTAGGCGTCAGGAATTGTGGTTGTTACCACAGTACTAGGAGATAGGAGTTCATTACAGTTCGAAGGTTTCGTTTTGATTACGTGTCGAAAGTGTAACTGATACAATTTTTAGGAGAAGGTTGGGAGACTAACCCTATCTAATCTGAAAATAGTCTTAGGTGACTATACGATTACTTGACTGTAGAACACGGGAAGCTTGTTTGCTAAATTAAAAGTGTCTGCGTTACTAGTAAAGTGTACAGTCTGTCACAAAGAACGGGTACTGTTAACCAGGTACCTATTATTGAACCAAACGGTGATTTTGGAGGAAAGAGAAGCTTTAAAATTGGTGTCGTTTAAAATCTTCACAGGGAATTGTTTGGCATAATCCGTAAAAGCTGGGTAGACTGCTTAGTTGTTCACGAAGCCGAAAGGGAAGACCAGAAGAAATTCACAGCGAATAGAATAAACCCAGCATTCATATGTGCCGCATAAAGGAACTATTAAGGAAAGTTGTTAAGGAAATCATTAGTCTTCGTTTAATCTCTGTATTTTATTGTTATTTTATCCTTCATGGTCTATGAATCATATTTGATACTGAAGATACTTTTACGGATCGCTAACATTGATTTTTAACTTGTGTGGCCACTATCGCTATGCCTAATACATTTTAGAAATTATTGCTGGGCTCTGTCATGTACAGTTACTTTACTTTTAAGGTCAAATGTATGTCCTGTACCTTTTTGATGATTGTTGCTTGTCGTCTCACATAAATTTAATCACATATTAAATTCTGAAAGGTTCTCTATGTGCGCTGTGTTTCAGATGGCAAGTTCCACCTGCTGCCGTCCGGAGAGCTCCTGGTGCACAGTGTGGAGTTCAGCGACCAGTTCTCCACATACCGCTGCCGAACCATGCATCGACTCACCAGACAGGTGGTCGTCAGCAGTCCTGCCAACGTTCGCATCACCGGTGAGTTCAAATAAAATGATAATATACGCAGTTCATCTTCCAGCTCTCCTTGTCACTTTCAAATCCCTTCTGGTTCTCCACAACCTCCTTCTTAATTAAAAAATAAAAAAATGTGAAATGATTTCTATCAGTTTGGTAATTTGTTCAAATTGCGCTTTAAGTTTAGAAAACAATAGCCATAATGTTAACGGATTAATTGTTCCTTGAAAATTATTGACGACTGGATTTTCGCAATGCAGGCCGTGTATCTAAGGCGTTGGATTGTATGACTATATTTTGGGTGAGCGGTGTTTAAGACTCGAAGAGTTCCAGGAATTATCTTCAATGCTGAATGTCCTAAACGGCTCCACAGGCCCTCAAATGAGTGTCGTGAGTTTCTTCCTGGAGAACTTGTAGAGTGACTAACCACGTGACCCTCAAAATGACGAAGATTGCAACAGCAGTAAGAAGCTCTGTCTCCACGAATCCGGCGGAAAGCGACTGAAATAATGTAAATGCCGCTACATTTAAATTTTCACACTAACGTTCAAATAAGTCCTAATATCACTAAAAATTCGTTTCAAGAAACTAATACTGTGTCTTCAAAAACAATACCTCGAAATATTGGATGCAAACTAAATAGCGTTGGTGGCTCTTTAATATAATAGTCGTACGAAGTGAAACATCCATGTTGCGATCCTTTACTACCCTCAAGAAAAACGTACTAATCTCCGAAGATGCCTTCAACATCACTTTAAAGCTGATAAATGGAGTGATTCCTACCGTTTAAGTAGTTTCACCTAAAGTTGAACTATAAAACACAGATTACTTACTAAAATTTTTGTATCAATCACGGTCCTTTTTGAGACTGCATCTAGAGTCAAAGGAGGTCGTAAATAAATAAAACTGAAAAATTAATTAATTAATTTAATTTAATTTAATTGCGATGGAGCACAGGCTCCGGTGGCAATTTCCCTACACACCCATCTTCCCCCTATCCTGCACACACCTACATTTGCCCTCTACAATTTTTATCATTAAATTCTTTCAAAGTTTTCGGTAAATTATTCATCATTTCTCTTGGTAACTCATTCCAATCCCTGACACCCTTACCTAAAAAAGAGAATCTTCCCACACCCTTGTGCCTGAAATCGAGTGCCAGCTTGTGGTCATGGTCATCTTTTCCCTTCAATGCACTACTTTTCATTCCTATTGCAATATCTTTCCATGCCTCATTTCCAGTATATGCCCTGTACACTCCCATGACCCTCCTCATCCTCCTCCTGTCTTGCAATGAATCCCATTTCAGCTCCTTTATCATATCCGTCACTGATTGCATTCTGCGATAATTTCCATAAACAAATCTAGCAGCCCTTCTTTGCACCCTCTCCAAAAATGAGGGTCCCATACTACACTACCATATTCGAGCAATGGTCTCACCAAAGATTTGTAACCCAATTCCTTTACTTCTCCCGTACATCCCCTCATCACTCTCTCCAACAAGTGCAGAACTTTGAAACCTTTTCCTACCACCAGTCCAATGTTTCCAGCCCAGTTACGCTTGTTATCAAAAGTAATGCCAAGATATTTACATTTCAAGTCTTCAGGAAGCAATTCTTTCCCCACCTTATATTCATAATTAACCTTTTGTTTTTTATTTGTGTATCTAATAAGCTGACTCTTCTTTGCATTTATTTTCATGTGGTGCTATGTAAATTTGGAAATTAAGAGGATTCGTAAAGATTGAAACGAAGAGATTTTGAGAATGAATGTTGAAGAAAGGAGTTTGTGAAAGAATACAATAAAAGTAGAATAATCCGAATATTTATACCGATAACTCGTGTTTTAAATGGTTCTGTAAATACTTCTCACTTCTACCAACTGTGAGAACCTGGATGAAAATTCATTTACATCGGTTTCATAGAGGCTTAACATACGTGTTGCTGCTACTTGTATCTGGAATCCTATTCTGGAAGGAAGTAAGAAATCTTAGGAAGGATTCATCTTTTCTGCCAACAGAGGTCACTCCAGCCAATAGCATTGCCACAGCTCTTCTTTGTCGATAAGTCAAATTGCCTCTACCTGGAAAAATCCATTAATAATGGAATAATTTCAGATATCGCATTTCTTTTTATCCCGAACACAAAACCATTTTGGTATGGAGCGAAAACTTTTGTATTCATGAGCAATCATGAAAGAAAACTAACATAAAAGCTTCAACATGAATTTTTTTTATGCCTCCATGTAGCATTTAATCTTTGTCGTACTACAAGAAATATCAATAAATCACATATGAAACACTTAATACTATCGTGATATAGAAAACTCTAAACGTCTTTAAGTTACCTATAATTTTCTAACAAATCTTATTTTCCATCAATTAAAAAGAAGCATCGTGGGCGTTCAGAATAATTGGTTTTACTGACGGGTGTTCGTACCTGGTGACTAATATGGCGCTAGTTCTTTATTATATTTTCTTCTGAGGCGATATCACAGCCGTACCGCGGCAGCAGATATGATTTGAATACTGTGCGACGGTATAGCCGGCTCCTTTCTCTGCTGCTACACATTTCACCTGAAATACTGTGCAGAGGTAAAAAGCGAGTCCCTGGCTGGCGTCCAGAATTTCCTTCCTAGCTCATGCCGTTATTATTTACGGGCGGAGGAATCCCAGAAGCTCCTTGTATTATTACACACCACACCCCGCCCATCGCCGCTATATAATGTGGGGGAAGAGTCGAGTTTCTGCAGAGCTAGGGCGACCGCAAACTGCTTTCCCGTCAACCGCAACTGCCTCAAGGACATCGGAACACTGTGCAGTTGGCGACGGTCCTACTGTACCCACCAAGTACAATGCCGAGTATCCCCTGACATTCGGTGACACCGGCACTATTGGATCCCACATTTCCTTTCACAGAAACAAACGAATTAACTTTTTACAAAAATCAGGTGGAGCGTGCGAAAATTTCGCTAATATTATAATAATATATGATGAATAGCGAAGTTGACGATTTTTATAAGAATGAAAGGAGAACCAACACATTTGTGGCAATTTATTTACCAACTGAAATAGGTATGAAGCAGAACGCTTGCTACATCTTACAAAATAATTAGAAACGATGAAAATTTTCCCTAATAAGAACAAAAATATTATGCAATATGTGGTGCTGCTATCTAGTGGTAATGAGATCACTCACTATCGACGCCAGTGAAGCTTAACAGTTTAACTTCGGACTATAGCGTAGCCGTCACCTCGATTGTTCATAATTTTGCCGTTTACGAGTTGATTTTCCTTTATTAATTAATGATGTACCTAAAGCGAAGAACATAGCCTACTCTTTAGCATGATATCTCATTTATTGATTTCGGTTACGTATTAAGGGAGAAAAATGGCCAATCACAAAAATAAAATATATAATTACGTCCTTCTTTGTTCCATGTACAGAGCAAACTTACTGGAGAACAATTTTCTCACTGGAAGGTGCCGTTGTGATCTACTACATATTTATTTTCAATCATATGTTTAAAAAATATTTTCTCATTCGCATGAAATTATTTCAACTAGTTGTAACCAGTATAAAACTCCTGATAATATTTTTAATTTTTGTGTCTTAGTTATATAATGACCACAAAATTTTGTTTACTGCTCTGATTCAAAGAAGTTAATTTAGATGTTTATGGAATGAAGACATTGAAAATTTGCTATAATGGAATTAAGAAATAGAGTTGATTTCACACTCTTAGAAAAAATTCAAAGACGTAGCATGTGTAGACATTCACTTCCCTCTCACTTTATCCGACATAAGATGAAAGAGAAGAGATTGGGTAATTCCTAAACATTATATTAATCACAATGTCATTTGATTCTAAAGCCTTGAGACGAGCAAAATGGAAGTGCTCGGAAAAGCTCGTAAAGTCAGTGAGCTATCGAATTAAGGAATCTTTAGAAAATTAACCCAGTTCCGTCATTCTGTCATCAAAGATAGAGGTTTAGTAAAAAGGAGTAAAACATTAGAGGGCTCTGGTTAAAATAACGAAAGTGATAGAGTGAAGTCACGTAGAGGTCAGAGATGTTATTCAACAAATGGAGTGGACTGAAGTTGAGACGCCACTCAAATGTGACGAGCCTCAGAATATTTTTTAATTTATTTTGATCTATGTCATTACTAATTTACATCTTGCTACTTTTTCTGGAATGTGGATTGTGTTAAATGATGCAACAGAAAAAATAATGATTCTCGTCTATGAGCGAAAAAGGTAATTATTATTAAAGTACTATTGCATTTTTATTTTTGTATTGTTTCTTAAAAATATTGCAAAAAAATATTCCGTGTCCTCCCGAATGTGAAGCCAGAGCGTTACCGCTCATCACAGCGCTCGGTGTCATATTATACCCACTGCGTGTTTTTTGGTACACTTTTTACGTAACTTAAAGCAATAACATTCTTACTGCACGCGTATGAAGTCGCGGATAACAGCAAGTAGGTATGTAATATCAAAGAAAGATTCATTTTTGGCATGGGATTTGGATAAAAATATATTTTTTAAATTCGAATTGTAAGTATTTATATTTGAAAGCAGCGCAGGATACATGAGAATAGTGCTTTAACCACGGATGAGGGGAAGACGGGTTAGGCCAGTGCTCAGGGTGAACAAATATTCGTAATCTAAGACCTTTCTTGCTGTCGGAGTTACAATAGTTTCCTGGCACAGAGCTGGTTTTCCTCCCGCCATCTGCTCCCGTGTCGTTCACTCGCTGCCGAATCAAACTGCAATCGAGGGCGCGTTTAATCCATTGTTTGCGGCGGCCAAATATTTGAGGCCGCCGGAGGTGCGCGGGCGGGCACAGTGTTTTCTCACGGAGCCCCCCCCCCCCCCCCTCCCTGATTTAGGAGACGCCGCAGCCTGCGGCGGTGGCTGAGAGCGTGAAGAATGGCGTCTGGCGGAGGTGTTCAGTGTTTCCGCACCGAGATTACTTTAATCAAATATACATGAGAGGCAGTCGGGGCAATTGTTTGCCCCTCGTGACGCTACATCTTTAACTCGCCACTCGACTTGGGGTGGCGTTAGGGTCGCAGTAGTTAGTGAGTGCCCGGGGTAATGGTTTATGAATATTTAAGACCTGACTGCCGGTCGTTAGTTTTCATACCGCCTCGCTTTTTTCTGTAATTACTAAGATTTAGCTTCGCTGCATGAAACATTTTTCTCGGTGTACTTGCATTAAATACCTGTTAGCTACTACGTAATTTATATGATAACAAATTCATTCTTCCTAGGCGTGAATTCACTTCGTTCGCTGAACAAAGTTCGAAGAGGATGGTAGGAAGCTGTTTCAACACATTGTGACTCGGTTTGTTTTCAAATCAGTTCTTATATTGCGCCATGTTCCTCTGATAAGATTCCGATACCTTCATAAAATATCTATGTCATTTATCGCATTCTTTACAGATTTTAGACTCTTGAGTCATCGACTTTAAGTAATGTTACTTTCTTGATATGCCATGACATATTAAAGGTATTCCAATCTTACAGAATTTCTATTTAGAGAGTTACGCGAATTTTTCTTAGTTGGGAAACATACGAAAAATACTTTTGTGAGCATATTATGAAGTAGTGATGGGCATAAAGAAAATTCTGTTCAGATAACAAGATTACAAGGTGTCTTAGTGAATGCCTGTAATTTTTATATTTATATTGTTTTCAACGAATTAATTTAATTTAATAACGAAGCGTAACCGTTTGACGAGAGATTTAATCTAACGCTCAATAGACTGAACAACGGCAGTAAGTATTTCAACGCTTGAACCGAGCGTATCGAGCGTATTGGGTGGGCGGTAACGTTCGGTCCTGGCATTCGGGAGGACGCGCGTTCGAAACCCCGTCCGGGTATCCAGATTTCAGCTGTCCATAGTTTCTAGAAATCACTCCAGGTGAATGCAGGGATGGTTCCTTCAGAAATGGCATGGTCAAATTCCTTCCCGTTACTTGCACCTAGCCCTCTGCCACCTATAATCACCCCAACGTCGACGATACATATAGCTCGAAGCAAAAGGAAAAAAAAATTGTGATTTTCCCGGCAATATATGTTTTATTAAAATCGAAAGTACTAAATGAAATTTTAAAATGTTGGCACTCGATTTCATGCATAAGGGAGTGGCAAAAATTTCTTTTGTCGATACAGTGACGTATAACTTGCCAAAACTACTAACGAGGAAAAAATTAAAATTCGTAAATGGCAAAAGTAGATGGGTGGAGAAATTAAACATTTAAAGTATATAAGGTGGTAATAAAAGAGTAGTAGTAACTAGAGAGCACCTGACGCGTTTTTTACATTAAAGATAATTTTTTGGTCAGTGACTTTATTATCACTTTAAGCTTATTCTAAAAATGAAGTCATAGTGAATTGTGGGACATTTTTTAACTACCGATGTACTGAAAAACATTATTTTAGAAATTACTTTGACTTTTTAGTAATGTTACGTTGTTACGAAAAGTATGTTTGTTAGTATTTTTAAACTATAATTTTATTTTGAAATTTTTATCTCACTTTGATACAAAAGCATGTTTCATAATTCTTTAAATGTTGTTACTGTCAAATTAATGAGAATACCTGGACTACAGCTACGTAGTTATAGTATTGTCGTCCGTACTTAATATGTGTGTAAAATTCCAAACAATTCTGACGTCTGCAAGTGTGTGAAAATGGAATTCGAATATTACGTTACATCCATACAGATCAAGTTAATATAAAGCGTGTAATAATCGTCGTTTTCGAATGTTCTTTCAGATTTGTGCTTCAGAGCTAGAATTGTTAACGTATGATATGTCCAACATGACGCGGTTATTTTGAAATCGGCAGCTGAATGCAAATTTCGCAGTTATCGGTGACATTTGGCGGCGGCAGGTTGGCAGCATGTCTGAGGAAGCGGGCCGGGCCTTATCCGCGCGGCAGGGCCGACCTCCTGTCACGTCACCCGACAGGCTTCCCCCGGGGATAGAGGGCAGGCCTGTCGCCTGTCAGCAGGCTGCTGGGGATGGGAACGTAAAGAGCACGCAGGACAAGCAGCCTCCAGCGCCGCAGGATGTCTCCAGCAGAGCCGATCTCAACGCGTTAAAAGCGGCTTCACAAGTCAGCGGCTTGCACCAACAAAACACAGTCCTAACACTCTTAATTCAGTCACTAGGTACATCTTCTACTGTTCAGTGGAAAAAGTTAAACGCCTGTCTAATGTGACATTACGTTACACATAATTACGCAAAACATCAGGTTTTTGGCCATTAGCTTAAGACTCTAAGATAAAGGAGGTCATTAAAGACATTTTCTGTTGTGGGACAAAAGTAAATGTTTCCATCTCTTCTGCAAGTTGTGAGGTTACAGTGGTAATGTGATACACATTACCGAACTGATATTGTAGTGAGTATTATCTGTGTTGGGAATTAAGTTTTTCCCGGCGTATTGATGAAATGAAAATTTATCGCGTTTTCTGCCGGATAATATTTTTATTTAACTCGTCATACAACTCAGCATACAACGTTTTGGCAGCAACCTACACTGCCTTCATCAAGTACTATTTATAGAAGTTCCTGACGTCCGTGAGGTAGTTACTGTCTTAGCTTCGGTTGCTGCCGAAACGTTCTATGCTGAGTTGTATGACGAGTTAAATAAAAATATTATCCGGCAGAATACCCGAGAAATTTTCATTTAATTATCTGTATTGTTTCGCTTAACCCTTTGTTAAATATGATCTATGGCTGATAAGAAAAGAAACTATTTGTCACTGTCAATATTTTGAGACTGATAAATATATAAAGTATCAAGATACGAAAAGTTTTCTTAAATATTAATAAATAATATCATATCAAGAATAATCTTACTGATTTGTTAATGCAATTTTCACCTAACTTAATACATTGTGTAGTATGTTAGCTACTGGTTGATAAATCTAATCGTAAGTTTTGATGAATCCTACCAACTTCGATAACAAGTACGTTTCAGGCTGCATGATGGGCAGCAAAATTCGTTAAAAATATGAAAAAAAAATAATCTAGTCAAGCGCCAACCTTAAAGTGTAAGCAATGTACCTTTTTCTTGTTGTTCTATGAAACGCTTATTACTAAAATGGGAAGCAGAATTCGATTCATCTACATGACATCAGACAAAAAGCCTTATTAATGACGGAAATTAAGGATTATAGTATCATTTGAAACTAGGATATAAGTTAAAAACACACATAAGCTGAAATAAATTAAAAAAAAAGATTTACCTTTCAAAGCAGTATATACTTGCCTATCTAGCAAAACTTCAGATTGACATATAATTTACAGTAATAGTAGCCGCTTACTTTGCTAGTAAGGGACACATTGACAAACAATTGAAACGCTAATGGTTAACACTACGAGTACATCAGATAAAAACGCGGAGGCAAAAAAAAAAAAAAAAAAAAAAAAAAAAAAAAAAAAAAAAAAAAAAAAAAAAAAAAAAAAAAACGGAAAAACAGATCAATATTTCGTTTTACGAGTGGTGTGAACTTCTTGTTAGTATTAGGTAATATATTTACAAACTTAAATTTTGGTCATTGTCCGAGGCTGGATTGGATGTATTAAAAGTTTAAAACGAAATATGAAATGAAACGTAACTTAACCTAACAGTTACACCAGTATTTGGTTTAAGTCAAACTTCATTTCAGCGTAAAATTAACCACATAACCTACGACATATCGAAGCAAGGATCCAAAACACCAGATTAACAAAGAAAAATCACGATTAAACTGGCATATTGTTGTGCAGATACGAGATTGCATCAAACTGTTTGTGTAACAGAACACGTTTCTAATTTTTAAGTTTCCATCAGTGTGGACATTCCCATAAATCACTCTAATCGTCGCGTTCAGCGCCTTCTAAAAGTTATTATTCCCTTCCGTTTTGCAAGTGACACTTTGAGAAGCACTGTTTTGTCCAATTTCTTTCCCAAACTAAACCATCCCAGATATTTCCTGAATTATTTGTAGCAGTTTTAATTTCTAACCAGAATTTCACAAAATGGTATTAAACTTATAAGTGTTTATTTCCTACGCCCTAACTGAATTTCACTGATGTATGCTATAATAACTCACTCAAAGCACAAAGAAAAAATATGTTATTATAAATTTAAGTGATAAAAATCAGCCAATAGAACTTATCTCGCAAACCTTAGGGACATCTGCAGTTGAAAATTTCAACAGAGAAAATTTTTTAAGCATCTCATGCATTAAGCTGTTAGTAAGAATATTCTAAAATTTACGTATTTACCATATACTCTACACGCCCAGTGGTTTCTGCTGCTGCGGCGTGTTACTTCATATTCCTCGGACGCCTGGTCGCACTATCTTCTCGTCTGCCTCCACAGTCCTTTGGCTCCTCTTCACTACTGGTACTGTAAATCACCGACGTCTCGAGAGGCCCAAGTAATGTCCTTGTTTTACTTTGGGGCATTGCGCTAATAGTTATGAATGTTCTTCGGAGGCAGCGAGTTACATGAAACTACAGGAGACCCTAGGGAAGCGCAGTGCCGGCGCCCTGCCTGTATGCTACCTGCGCCACACAGTAGCTTGAATTTAACGAACAGTGAATGACGCTATGCACTCAAGAGTGTACTTACATCAGTCTTCCGACCAATTGCTAATCCATATTTACGTCAAGTTTCTGACGGGCAAAGAAATATGGCAGAAATTTTTGGTACAAATGTAGCTTACTTTTGAAACCATACTTTTATTATTTGCGGTATGATATTCAAAACATATCTCGTGAAAAAAGAAGCAGTTATCTCGGTGAAAAGCAGCGTGGAGGTAGTGAAACTAAAGAAATTATATAAAACCCATGATTATCATTGCTCATTCACTGAGAAGGAACTGCTCTGGTATTAGTGAATAGTTACGTTAGGAATAACGGCAATCTGATTGCAATGACATACAGTTATTGAATAATATTATTCAGCATTCTCAATACTTTATAGTGTAAAAAGACTGAGTTATGGACTCTGAGAGTATCTTGTGGACTTGGAATCGCCGTAACGTACTATATAATTCCAGGGTAAAATATTCCAAAGCTGAAATATCCCCACAACATATCCTGTGTGTGAAAAATCAGTGCGGATTTATCAGAAACAAATGTATGGAGAAATATTTTGTGTGAGGTGGAGAGTTGGAAGGTTAGCGGGTCAGAGAGCGTAAAGAAGGAAATGAGCAGACATTTCACAGGATTCTTTACGATCAGTGAGGTTAAATGGAACACTCAGGAATTATGTTCTTGGAAATATACTCTAATTAATACACAAACAAACGCTAACAATACTAAAGTGATGTTTGCACTAAGTAAGAAAATATAAAACTGGTCAGTTACAGAATTATATTAATGAGTCGTCGTCATATCAGTTTCTAGTACAACTAATGCGGTTACAAACAGCGTCACTAGTCACTATACTGCAGTTAAGATGAAGCTATTACGCAAGCAATACTACATAAGCTACGGAAATGTTTTAAATAACCAATGTAAGAAAGTGTATTGCTATTAAAATACTATGAGAATGAGGAACGCGAAAGAAAAATAAATATAAGCGTCACGAGCATAATCTGTCTGAACAGTACTGACTACAGTTTACGAAGAAGAAACGATACTAAGAGGATGTGTGTGCGTACGTCGTGTGCGGACTTAATATTTAATGGTTTGCTAGAGGAACCACAGTAAATACAATATATTAACCAAAAACAAGTAGTGCGAAGAAAAATAACTGCTTTTAATTTCATGGTAGCAAAGCAAATCGGACAGAATACAAGAGATAATTGAAACACCGATAAAATAAGTAGGAAAACTCGTGAATATAAAATGAATTAAATTAAATGAAGGCGTCTTTTTTCAGACTAATTTTTATTTAACGTAGAGAGCTGACAGAGTGTTAAGTGACTATGCGTCGGTAAATGTATTTCTGCAGGTAAATAATAAAATTACTGTGGATAAAAGAAAACCCTTACCGCATGTTTTCATTTGCACGGACCTATAAACAAACCTTCCAGTCAATCTGTATGAATAATTAATATTACGCCAGTGAAATTGAATTTGTTTATCTCTTATTTATTCTCCCGAATGCGTTTCACTTCATTTCCTGTATCATCTTCAGCGAATCTTTGCTTGTATTTATGCACCATTTCCTGCACCAGCGGCTTTTTTTTATAGAATTTTGCACTACAGGTCTATTTTATTTTGTTTGTTACTTTATGTTCACTTTGATTGCACTAGAACTGCACTGTAGTGTTCCGATTTCTATCAGCCTATATTTTACAGTGTATTGATGGTTTCACCACATATACATATTAAATAAATAAACGTGTTAGTTTAATAGTGTTAAATTTACAAATTTTTCCTGAAGAGTCATTGAAATATATTGAACAGTTTTCAGGAATTATATCTGAACTGAATTTTCACTGACAGTCGCGAAATAAAAATTTTGTGATCTGTCAGTGTAATAATGTGACATTCAAGCTGAAGTTTTGGTTTTGTCAATGCCCAAAAGGGAAAAATTGAAACATTTCGTGTATAATTAATTGATAAGTGGTAAGATCTAGAAATGTTAGTTTGAGATAGAGGTTTGTTGAAATGATTCTCAGGAAAAAGAGGAACTATGTAGAGTCTCATTCTAAGACATGTGGGGTGAAAAATAAAGAAACGTAGATTCAGAGCAGTCAGTTACAATCAAAACAAGTCGAGGAAGCAATTTACAAAAGATAATCTCTTCAGGAGCGAAATGTTGTATCCGTTTTTCCTCTGTATTGAGGAGCACTCGGTTTGAAATCCTGTTTTCGTAATAACACGTAAAATTTCTGTAAACTATTTTTGTTATCTATTTCCTGGACCATCTCTCCAACATCGCTCGTGCAAAATTCGATGAGTTTCTTCTGTGATGATAGGTAGTTGTAAGGCCTGTGAAATACAAGTTTCTGCTTGGTCGGAAAATTCGAAGTGCTGTATGTGGGCATGAATAAGAATATCTGTAGCGCAGAGACGGAAATACAGACTTTTATGACCCTACCTGGTGTGGAACATGTTTTTTGTTGTTTTCGTCGGCTTACTAGTGACATAAATATCTTAGGATTTTACGAACTGCGCAGATGTTACTGTATACGCTCCGCGTTATGTGTCAACTGCATAACTCGGAGGCTGATCCACGGCCGCGCCCCACATCAAAGCGCCCGCATATCGCGTGACAGTGGCGCCGCAGTGTCAGTGGACCGTTATCTGACCAGCCGCGCTCGCGTCCTGAAACCAACAAGCCCATCGATCAGGCTTTATCTGCTTATCGCTTCATGCTCGGTCCGCCATTCGCAGATATAACTCTGGTTAATCCATAATGGATTCCTGTTTACAGATCGCAAAATCGGATTCCGCCAGCCGGCCAGCGAGAATTCACTTTTCCTATTCGCGCTCTTCCACCCCTCCGCGAAACAAGTCAGCTGAACTGATTTGATATTAATAAACAGTGTTATTATAAATTCGTTTTAAATTTGGAACTTATTCCCACAAAGGGAACTAGGTTACAAAACTAAAGGTATTAAATGGAAAATTTTGGAACTACTCGTATTTTTCAGTGGTTGTTGCAAGCCTAGTATGACTAATGGTATGAATCATGCAAATTTCTATCATACCTTGTTAAGGGAAGATACGAGAAATATCATGTGGGGAAAGTTAATGATGTACCCAGAATGGAGAAAATTAATTCCTAAAGCCACGAAGTCTGATATTTTTACTAGATTAATCGTGTTCAACACTGCCAATGGCTTTCATGTTGTATGCCTATAGGTGTGGAAATCTTGCTACCACCTACTCCCATTAATGTTTTCATGCACGTTTACATAATCGTCTGGGCTAATGTTGTTATGGTCTCCGGCTTGCGGTTGAAAGTTACGCGTTGTTGTTGTTGTTGTTTTTGATGTTGTCTTTGACGTTTTTTTTTATGTTGTTTTCACAAAATCATACAATTTTTAAAGACATGGCAATATTTCCTTCAAGCACATTAGGTTGTCTTTAATGACCCCAGCTTTCAGTAGGCCGATTTCGTGGCCTTCTGTGATCGTTGTTCCTATTGTTTTGTTATTCCGGAGAGGAAACCAATAAATCGAGGTGACTCCATTAGGAGAGTAAAGAAAAATACTGACATCAGAATTTTAAATTCCTGTCTAAAAATATATATGCCACATGCAAGCTGATTGTAATCTTTTTTGTTTTGCTTGTGGCTTTCTATTTCGTCGACAAGAGGTTAGACGCAGGAAAGGGCTGGGGGCATGGAACTGGAAGGTATTCGTCCATAGCCTTTTGAAGGAAGCATCCCGGCATTTGACTGGAGCGATTTGGGGAAACTATGGGAAAACTCAGATTTGGATGCCCACACGGGGATTCGAACCACTCACCCACCAAACTCGATGATTGTAATCGTATCTGTAATGATTAAATACAATCAATAGGAAACGTTATCTTAAAGAAAGAATAAATACGCAGGTTTAAGTTGGTTTTATACGTCGTTTACGTAGGACAGGAAGGTGGAGGGTAAAAGAGATAAAAAATGATTTTTTTCAAAACTTCTACGAGCTTGACAAGTTCAGTACCGTAGCTTGGTTCTTTACCGCTGACAGAAATTTATGATCGCTGCTCGTAACTCACTCTAACAGTATTTCTGACGTGTTTAAGCTCTGTAATAAATATTAAAGTCCGCTACCGCTGTTTTGTGTTCGTTGGTAGCTCGTAATTACTACAGTAGGCGACGGCGGAACGTGGCACGCGGGTTGTCAGCTATCAGGCGTACTTCCCCTTCCGTAGACTTTCGGTGACAGCATAGCACTCGCGGCACGTGGATGGGACGGGAAGCGTCTGCAGCATGACGTAGGCTGCCCGGGAAAAGGGCATGAATCTTCGTCCACCCCCACGGGGAAAGGAATTCTACGGCGTGCTTAACGTGACTAAAAGAATTTGTTATTTCACTGGGAGCGAAATTAAACATTTAATACCTCGTCCAAGCAGACTCTACATTACAAAAAACGTCCATACTCGTAACAAGATAATTTTAATGTCTAAAGTAAAGGGACGTTCTGGTAGTTTATCGTTAAGGCACATATTTTGAAGAATCGACGAACCATGCGGGAATTCTGGTCAGTCGTGGAATTATTGCAAACATCCAATTTCACCTTCATTCCTAGAAAAACGTTCTTCATAGGTCTGCAACGATAGACGTGAAATATGTGTAAAATTGAAACTCCGTCACCATTGCGCCAAGTCCACCGAATTTATTTTCACTATCGACGTTTAATAGGTATAATGAGTGCAACACCGAATGGTTTTCTCGGACAAATTAACTCGACAATTTTATTTATTTATTATTTTACTGTGTGAGCTGTAAATATTTATCAAATGAATGGAAATTTATTTCTTTTTTCTTACTAACTTGTAGAAATAATGACCTGTTAGATTTTTACGCTTTCTTTCAAGTCCAGCCAGCGTGAACCATTTCTAGTTACCTATGAGGCGAGTGTTGACTTAGATTCACCTTTTCTAGCCCAACAATTATGCCTGAGAAAGACAGTACTCTCTAGAAACTATGTAATACTATGATAATACTTCTATATTTATTCTAAAAGAAGAGGCGATAACCTACCATTCTGCCGAGATGTTAACGGTGAAAACAACCGAAAACTCAATTAGAATGATCAACACCTTGGTGCAGAATCAATTCTCATTTGATGAAAATCTGGTCGTATAAGATTTCGTTTAAGAACTGAAAGATACATATTTAAGAAACACGTGTTGAAATGCTTGGCATACACTGTTCAAGGTATACACGTAAACACATGGAGACACTGTTGTAATCTGTGACCCATGTATAGACGCTAATCATCTGACAAGCCGAGGCAAACTGTTAGCTTTGGTGATGTTCTGAGATCCCATAAAACTTGGTCGGTCAAGTTGGGCATTGAAACCAGTCACATACCCAGTAACTCGCTGTTTAGATTTGAAGTTTTGTGACCCATCAAGTGATAGCTCGCACAATCTGTCTACGCCGGAAGGTAATCTGTTTCCTGGCACATTTCAGCTAGATTCCAGTTATTTTTTCCTCTGTCGGGTCTTTTATCATATTGAACAGATTCCACGTGATCAATGTGTATTTACTTTTATGTGGATGATGAACCTTTTCACTTTATCTGTCAGTTCCTTGTCTTCACCTACAAATCCTTTTTCTACTCTTCTTATTACTTTACGAATTCATTTAAAAAAGGTTGGGTGTCAAAAATTGAGAAACCTACTATTTATTCGCAGAAAGTAAACAATGTAGCAGTTTTAAATTCCTGATAACATGATTTAAAATGGAAGCGACATACAGAGGATTCTGATTTCAAAAATTAAAAAAATGCTAGTTTCATTTCAACCTGCAAATTTAACTAACATTTAGTGCAGCTACAATTTTGTTTATTACTTTTTTCCACTTCTTCATTGGCGTGCACATTGGTGTGCCAAGTAATCCGTTTACCAATTTCCTCTTTTAACAAAAAAGCACAAACGTTTTCAATGTAGTATTTTGTAACCTTTACCGTAGATTAAATCCCACAATGTCGTTATACTTACTGGAATGTTAATCTTTGATCTAGTAGTTTAATCACCGTTTCACATGTATTTTAACACACTATATTTCATAAACTAAAGAAATAACTAACTAAATATACTTAGTCAAAAAGCAATATTTACATTATCCTTAGGGTGATATTGATAAGCTTTTCGCTTAGTAACTAAATATTGCTACCCAGTCCTGTGATTTATTAATGTCATTTTCCTTTATTAACTTCCTTTTCCACAGGTTACTGTCTTGGTCGCCAGGTGGTTTTACCTTTCCCTAAAGGATAACTGATTACTATTTGTCTTGACTGAATTAAATAGTTCTCCAAATAACAGCACACGAATTGCTTTTTTAATTAATATTTATTTTTCCGTGATCCCTAATACGATATAAACATCATACTTCCCCAAAGACACTACAGCGTACACGCACAAATATTCCAGCGATTAAACATCCTGAAACGACTGACAACTGACTCTGCTCGCCATCTCCGCGTGTTTAAATAAACGCCGGAAAAACATCCAGAAATCCACAAAGAGTGGTGACGGATGTTTCTCGAACGGCGAAAATGCAGCCAATAATAAAAATCACATTAAAACAATCAGAATTAATATAAAATAATGCAAAATCATCATGAAACATACGGAAATGAAAATTAAAGATATTTACAGGTATTTACACACAAAGTTATCAACATAATCCAGTCCAAACAATTGAGTATCTACATCTACATCTAGATATGTACTCTGCAATTCACAAAATTGTGGGTGGCAGAGGGTGCTCAGCACCAAAGCTAATCTCCTTGCTGTGCATTCCAATCCCTAAAGGTACGAGGGAAAAAAGAATTCATATAAGAATCAGTCCGACACCTTATTTCTCTAATTTTATCTTTCCTGTCCTTCCGACTCAAATAGGTTGGTGGAAGAAGTATTTCACTACACTCAAAAGTGAAACTGGGAGTACGCATGTTTTCCAATAAGTTTAAACGAAACGTGTGTCGTCTATCTACCAGAGACTCCCAACCTAATCTACTAATCAGTTCTGTGACGCTTTCATAAGGACTGTAGCAAGTGGTCACGAATCGAGCGGCTCTTCTCTGTACTTTCTCTATACTTTCGATCAATCCCTTACGAAACGGGTCCCAAATGGCACAACAATATTCGAAATGTGGACGCACAAGAGATTTGTACGCTATCTCATTTGTTTGTTCATTACAATTTTTCAAGATTCTACCTATGAATCGCAGCCTAGAATTTGCTCTACCTACTAAAGAATTAATGTGTATGTCCCATTTCATGTTCCTTTGTACTGTTACTCCCAAATATTTAATAGAATCGACCATATCAATAAATGTATTGTTTAACTCGTATTTCTGAACAATCGGATTCTTTTTGTTTGTTATGCTCATTGTCTTGCACTTTTTCAGTTTAGAGTAAGTTGCCACTCAGCGCACCAAGCCAAAATAACATCCAGATCGCGCTGAATTTCTAAGCAATCGGCCAAAGTTCTTACTTCCCTATAAATAACCGCATCATCAGCAAACAATCTAAAAAGGCTTTTCACTTTGTCTCCGAGATCGTTTATAAAAATTAAGAAAAGAAGTGGTCCTATTACACTTCCTTGAGGTACACCCGATGTAACATCTAGATTAGAAGAACTTTCTCCTTCAACGACAACATACTGCGACCGACCAGTTAGAAAATCCTTTATCCATTCACAAAGCTGATCCGATATACCGTACGCTCGAAGCTTCGCTAAAAGGCGGTT
Source organism: Vandiemenella viatica (assembly GCA_031002005.1). NCBI lineage: Eukaryota > Metazoa > Arthropoda > Insecta > Orthoptera > Morabidae > Vandiemenella > Vandiemenella viatica. Next base: position 83,100,069 of record JARYHS010011408.1, on the reverse strand, counting down.
GTGTGGCACAGAGTCAAAGGCTTTCTGGAAATCTAAAAAAATTGCATCTACTTGTGAACCTGCATCGATAACTTTCATTACGTCGTGTGTAAATAGGGCCAGCTGTGTTTCACATGATATTGTCTTCCGAAATCCGTGTTGATTTGTTGTAAGCAAATTATTATAATCTAGAAAATTCATAATGTTCGAGCATGTAATATGCTCCATAACTCTACTACAAACAGATGTTATAGATATGGGACGATAGTTCCCAGGATCACTTCGATCACCTTTTTTGAAAATCGGAGTTACTTGCGCGATTTTCCATTCTGAAGGTACTTTTCGCTCTTCTAATGATTTGCTGAATATATCAGACAGAAATGGCCCGATTTCTGCAGCATACTCTGAAAATACTCTTACTGCAACTCCATCCGGGCCCGGTGCTTTCCCCCACTTCAGGAGCTCTAATTGTATTGTCCTCTACACATCGTGGCTCACCTCAACATTTACAGTTACAAGCTTATAACGAATTTTTCGTACATAATACTGTCCTTGAACATTTTACACACCATTTACACAGTTTCTTTCCATAAAACAATGTTCATTTACACAAGTTTACAGTTAATTACACGAAAAATATACAAAACCTTAATCATTCAACCCCCAGCTTGCTATACATAATTATTAAAATACTGTTTCGTAAAAGAGCTGGGTCTGAGGGTTGATATAATTTGTTTATCTGTGTTGTGGCGAGAGTTTTGCTGTGCATCTTGGATGGAGTGTGATCTCTGGCGCACATATGCTCACGATTCCAATGAATTATCATTTCTTGTAACGTTTCCCGGACAAATTGTAGGATAATACCAAAGGATTTACATTCTCCCATAAACATTCAAACTGTGAAAAACACACCCAAATTGATTTGTTAGCTTTTAGGTGTTTCCTTGATCACGGTAGAAACAGACGTCCACTTACAGATTTATGACAGTATAGATTGTTTCAAAAATGAGTTGCAACTCGATAGCAAATACTTTTTCGAAATTAGATTAAAATTTTACTGCTGAAAGCGAAGCGTTAAGATCTAAAACTAGAGGAGTGGTGGGATGAAACGGCTCCTTGTACACGGAATAACAGAAAAAAAACATATAATATACCGTTGAGATTAGGTTCAGAGAACAAGGAGAAATAAAATCTAGAGGTAAAAACAGATATACTTTATTGTATGTCGCAAGTACAATTATATTTACAAACGCTGATCTAAGGGAAATGAACTTAAGATCAGTGGCACAAGATTGCGATAAAATAATAGTAAAAAATTTCACTCATGGATCATATTTGAATGTATGGTATGAAAGAGATTTTTTTTTATTAATATTAGAATCGATAAATGCAAACTGCTGTTGTTCTGACGTTATACGTCTACTGTACGACTATGGCTCTAAATGAAATATTACATGGAATTTATTGGTTACACCAGCTCAGTTTATTGCAATTAGTAGCTCATTTTGTGACACACCTCCTCTTTTAACTGAACTACGTTGAACTTTTGACCTTTGCCGCGCCAAATCGGTTAGTAATTGTCAAATGGTAATGAATTCAAATACAAAAACAAGGGCAATAACGGATAGCCCAGGGGACTGCGCCTTTGTAAAATTAATGTTTTATTGAAATTAATAATAAATTGAAAATCGGCTTATGCGTAAAAAGTGCACTGAAACTTTAATGTAGGATTTATTTAGAAGAGCAAAAACATATTATAAACTACATATGGTGGTTGAAACGAAAATGTTGTGACTTAGCTATGGAAGATACGAACACCAGTACTTTGAATTACAGTAAAAAATTCCGATCCACTAATGTTTTTACATGTTCTGTGCTACTGTCTAGCTTATTCTGCTTATCCTAAATATAATGAACCGGATGATAGCAACTTCACAAATCATTCAAAGAAGCAGTGGATAGAAAGTTACTAACGCAGCGACCACCGATAAATAGCTGAACAATACATTTGCCAGATAATTGATCAACTAGTTTGAACATGCCACGTTCAACCTTAGGAGCAACATATATCGTGAATAGTTTTATTCCAGTAGCACATTCTATTTTACTGTTTACTGAAAAAATTCCGACGAGTGCCAATTACTCAGACTGTATATTACGCTAAATTCTCAAAAAATTTGCTTACTACACATGTTTAAAAAAGTGGTTGGACCTTAGTTTCTTCGTAAATATGTATTTTTACAACTTTTTTACTAATGATATCTCAAAATTCTATACCGAGTAATGTGTGAGATTTTATGTCAAAAATTATTTATTGAAAAAACAAAATTTGTTGATATTATTCTGATTTGTTTTAAGAAAACTATAACGCCATTATTTTTCTGTAACCGTTTGGCTACTATATTTTGCTGTAAATTATGGGGAAAAAATTAAATCAAGATTTTCGGAAATAAAATGTAAAATATATTTTTTTATAGTTTTTCACTAAAATCACAAATCGTGATAATAAAGAATATCTTAACATTTTAACAGTCGATCATTTTATAATCGACATTATCTAAAAGTCATTTAATTCTTTAACTTCCTACAAAATCATCTATAACTATTTTAACTTCAATGAGTTTTCAAAATTGTAGGTTAAAATCATTTGTGGTATAGTAATAATCACCGTTATTATTACTCCGCGATTCACTAAAAGTGACTGGCGGAGGGTGCATTGCACCTGTCCGAAAGGGTAATAGTTTGGAAGGGATATATAGGATATAGCAGGAGGCACCCATGGGCTATTGTGAAGAACCATCTCGGCATTCGCCCGGAGTGATCTGGGAAAACCATGGAAAACCCAGATCAGAATGGCCGGAGCGGTTTATCGAGAACTACTCCTGATCGGATTTTAAGTTTACTCGCCCGGTAAACCCTTTCTATTCCATTCCATGATCGCTCGTGGATAAAATGAGTACGGAAATGAATCGGTTCTGACCCTGATTTATCTTATTTTATATTCACGGTCCTAGATATGAATGTTGCTGGTAGCAATATTTGTTTGCTGTCATTCCGAAATAAGTCAGTCGTGAATTTTTCAGTTAGCTTCTGTCGAGAGCAACGCCTTCGGTTTTCAAGGTCTTCCCAAACTAAATCCTTCAATATCGCACTTATGCTGTTATGCTTAAGCTGTTATTTTCATAATACCATCTTGTAACAAAGCGCAGTCGTCCTGGGTTTTGATTTCACTGATAAATAATAGCATCATCGGAAAATAATCTTTCCATCCCCCTTATTATGTCGCACAAATCATTGATGTATATGAGAAACATCAGAGGCCCTATCACGCTTCCCTGGGGAAACCGTGGACCTCACTTCAGTTAGTGATGAACGCTCACCGTCTAGAACAACGCACTTTATTTTACCCTTCAGAAAGTCTGCAACCCAGTCGCAATATTTGTCTATAAATGCCGTAACAACGAAGTTTCCTAAGTAACCTAGTTTGAGGCACTTTGTCGAAAGCCTTTTTTAAAATCTAATACAATTAAGTCAATCTGTGATTGCTCGTCTATAATACGGCAAGAGTCGTGAATTAAGAGTGCAAGTTGAGTTTCGCAGCATCGGCCTTTTCTGAATCCATGTTGATTTGGGTTTAAAAGCTCACCTTCATCCAAAAACCACATGACGTTTGAATAGATGATGTGTTCTAAAATCCTGCAAATTATTGAGGTTAACGAGATCGGCCTATATTTTTGAGGATCGTTAACATTCCCATTTTTAAACACTGGACTTACGATGGCGATCTTCCATTCAGCTGGTATTTTTCCTTGATACAAGGAGGCGGTATATAATTTCATCAAATACGGTTGAATGTCCTTTGCTTACCTAGAGTAGAATCTTGTAGGAATACCGTCTGGTCCGGCTGCCTTATTAGTTTTTACATTAATAAGCAGTTTAGTTATTCCCTCGAAATCAAGAACGAGACCTTTCATAATTTTGTTTGTACAATTGTTAAATATTACAATCAGCTGTGAGTTTTCTCTTGTGAAAGCATTTTTTAAATACATTTTTTTCAAAATTTCTGCTTTCTTTACGTTTGTTTCTAATAATTCCCCATTTTGCTTAATCAGTGACGGCCCAACTTTACGAGAAAATTTTATTACTTTGACATACGACCAGAATGTTTTTGGATTAGCAGTCAGATCTTCAGATAAATTCCTAAATTTGAATTCTTTAAACGCATCACGCATTGCCTTACGCACTTCCGCTCGCAACTGGAATAATTTAGCGAGATTAGATGAGTCCCCCGATTTTTTCACCGTAGCGTGTAAACGCCTTTGCCTCCTGAGCAAACGTTTCACCTCCTGTTGAACCATGGAAATTTCTTACTAATCTTAATAAACTTCTTAGGACGAAATTGATTTAAACTGGTTAATATTACATCTTTTAAATTATACCCAAGTTCCTCAAATTTGTATTTAGCATGCATGTTTCAAAATTTGTCGCCAAGTGATCAAACATACCCACATCGTTTGCCTTATCGAAGCAATATACGAGTTTATTTTTGTCATGTTTCAAATTCAGACTAGATTTTAAAGTTACCACAACCGCCTTGTGATCACTTATACCGTCTTTTATACAAACTGTATCTACAATATCAGGATTGTTTATAAGAAAAAGATCCAAAATGTACGAGGAATCTTTGTCGCACCGTGTTGGATCTTCGACCATTTGTTCAAGAGATTTTACTGAAAATGATTCTAGGAACGTTTCGGTTACTAACCTGCCTGTTGCGCCAGATATGAACGTGCATGTGTGACTCTTAACCGACGGTAGGTTAAAATCACGACCCACGATCAATATATGTCGCTGAACTTTTTGGAAAAATTATTAAGTGACTCTCTGAAGTATTCCGCGTTAGCCAAATTAGAATTAGTAGATCAATAAAATGACCCTATTATGAACTTTAAATTTTTACCAATTTTTACCTTGACCCTTATTAACTCGCAAAAAATCTCCGTTTCAGTTACGACAGAGCAATTAACGGCCACCAACACACTCCCACCGATTTAGCCAGTTCGATCCTTCCGAAAAACTTTATATTGATGGCCAAATACCTCTGGCGTCAATCAGCTTTCAGTTCCTAGTATTATATTGACATCATTAGTCGCGACTGCGGCGTGGAAATCGGCTATTTTCCCTCTAATACTCCGATAATTTAGGTCCATTACCCTCAGCTACTTTGTATTGTTATTTGTGGAGTCTAAATTCGCATTTTTCATATTCGCATTCTGAAGGGAAATGGGTGAAATATTTGGAGCTGTAATATTAGATTTATTCACGTCATAACTACCAGAATCAAGATCTTGATTATCGGCACATCCTCTTCGATGAACCGAAGCATCCTCGGGCCTCACGGTGTTCCTAAAAAATATTTCATATTAAGACGGTTCCATAATTTTGAAGCCAGCTTGGTCGCCATTCTCGGTGTGTAGTGGACGCCCGACCTGTCAGATGCGTCCCAGCTGGCTGCTATCATCGGTCCATGGTCGACGAAGCTCCAGTTGTTTCTGCGACACAGCTCCTGCAAACTACAATTCAAATTGAAAATCTTCCACCATACGGCGTCCCCATAATCGATACGCGCCACGACACTACAAATGGAGAACTGCAAAGATACGAAATGTCCCCGCCCGGCTTCATACGCCTTCTGGCCCAACTTTTCCAAGGATTTCACTATATCTGCAATAGAAACACGACAAGAGTAGTTAGTACCGACATATGCAGCTACTCTTAATTGACGGCAGTTAGATACTCTAATCGTTTTTGGAATGGCCTCCATGACACGTGGTACGATTGCTCCTGGAAGACAAATAGAATGAGGGTCTGCACCATTGTTGGTGGCCAGTTCTCATGGCGGTTTCTCCAGACGTCGAACGTTTGAGCTGCCAATGACCAGTAAACCTTTTCTTGGCATCGCTCGGGGTCTGCGAACAAATCTTCCCTGCTGTACTTCTGGGCCATTCGCACTTAACCCTTGAGCTTCCTGAAAAACTGAAAACGCATTACTTAATGGCAAGGTATAATTTTTCCATCGGTTATTTTGGAATTTCGACACCTTTCTCCTGTCCACACGATGCCAGACATTTTCTGCAACAGCTACTTGAAAATCCATACTTGCCGGTTCTACCACACTGGTTTCCGGAAATTCTTCGTCGCACTGCCGCTCCTCGTCTTGGATTCTCCATATCTGTGCTTGAAGAGATGCCATAGTATAAAGAATATCTTCGAGAACCTGACACCTACTGGAACATATTGCACAAGTCATGTCACCTGAAACAGCCACAAACGGAACTACAAATCAAACACAAAAATCGGCGACTGCTGCTAACGGCTGAGGAAGCTCAGCTGGCTGGTTCACTACGTACACAGGAAATACTCAAAGATAAAACGAAAGCTATCTACCACACTTTAAATCACTCACAAAAGTTGGTGACTGCTGCTAACGGTTGCTGAAGCTGCGTATTATGACTGTAGTAGCATATATATGAAGAGAACTTTTTTTCCATATTGGACCTACGGTACTAAATGAGAAATTTTGTGGAACTAAATTCAAATTAGCGGCAATTATAAGAAAGAAAGTAACTTCTATTGGGGGGAAAAAAAACACTTAGTGAGCTTAGTCGCTTGATTACTGAAATGTGTATGGTTTTGCCTCCCTGCAGTTCATGCCCAATTGCCCTCAGCAAAGTAATTAAAATAACAGGCTGATAGAAATTTGTAACTTAGATTTTAGAAGTTACTTTTTTATGACTTACATACAAATGATTGATTTTATAAGGTTTCGGATTTCGTTTAGACGGCACGAAACCACTGAAATGTGTTGTTTTCAGTTGTGGTTCAAGCAAAATTATTTGTTTCGTGTATAGAAATATCATTTGACCTTTACCACGCATAAGATTTCTGAACTTAACATTAATAAAATTACATGTTCGGAATGTCTTTCTAACCAGCTTTGAATCATTTGCAATTAATGAAGACAGTGATTAAGGTTCAGTTTTAGGTTTAAAAAATGATTTGTGAAATGTTTTTTAATTCGTTCAGAGAGAGTTAAAAATAACTGTTCCACTAATGTATCCAATGTTACAGCAATATACAATTGAACTAACACAAAATCGGTATTTTTGACCATTGAAATATGAATAACAGACTGTTCGTAACATTTCGATCGTAGTTAAGACTGTACGAAGATCGTTTGCGGAACATGAGCAGATGGAGGCTATGTTCGATATAGGAATGTCATGGGATCCGTCGCTGATCACAAAACAGTTCAGGCGACATGAAGCTGAGTGGATCTTCAGTTTTATGTCTCCTGACTCAAACGAAAATATGAAATTCTCAGACTTAGCTAAATTATTTAAAACCCACACAATGCAAGTCTTTAGTCTGTAAATCGACTGATATGTTTTGAGATTCTGGTACATAGTTAAAGCTTTTATTTCTGTAGAACTTAATTATTACCTTACTATCACTTAAAAAATAGTCTTATCGCACCTCGTCTTATTGTTTAACATGTGCCCGTATCGCATGCACAACATGTCACGTGACATTCGACACGCATGTTCGACTTAATCGGCTTCAGTATTAGTCATCTATCAATTACGTCTAAAGTTGCTTGTCTAATGCTGTTTATCTGTCATTGCCACAGGTTAGTCTGTCAGCAGATGTCACCTTTCAGGGTTGATACATCATTTGGTTGTTTAACGAATTACAAAACCATGTACAGTTTTTAAAAAAATATTTATGCTATGTTTTAAATGAACAATTAATATTATCATCTTATTACGTAACGTATTCACTATTACAAATGATGCTAACTTTCTCTCTCTCCCATTTTTTCAACCTTTCAGTGTGAGAAAGCAGAATTTAAACGTGTGTGTAACATTAAATATGAAAAACGATATTTAGTTTTGCTTCCAAATGAATGTGAAACTTTCCTTATAGCATTTTAAAGTATATACAAAAATTTATCACTTACTCTACAATCTTAAAAGTGTAAACACAGCACCTTAATATCCTTACGAGCCTAAATAATATCATACATGCAACCAAACTTACTGAGTTACAATCTGGATTGCCGATATATAACTGTCTTTCTTACTTAATTCTTTGATTTCACTATTTTATCCAACAAAAGAGATTTAGAGTTTAACTTTGAACTAATATGCAGACTCATTTCGACTATACACAACGTATAATAGTTCGCAAGTACCAGATCTCATATTACATTGAACCAAGCATAAATACTACAGTCTAAGACAATAGTATATTTATAAACCTATTTGATTACAATTTTATAATTCATTCATCTAACTATTTCATTTTCACCATTTTCAGTTGTTATAAAGTGGTTCATTACTATAATAATTTTGCCAAACCGTTAATCTTCTTGATAAACAAACTGAAACAGACTAAGAATTTAGCAGAATCAACGAATGTTAAAACTAAAATAATGAATTATTCTTTGATCAAAAAAACGCCAATTCTGTTGGAATTTTTGTTTATTTTAACAAACAAATGCAGAAGAATTGGCGAATAATTATTACATAACACTTAAGTATTGAAGGATATTATTTTTCCATAGTAACTCTCCTGAGAAATCTTAATTGAAAGTACGTGTTAAGTCTAGTGTTTTGTTTGTAATATTCGACGGTGACAGAAGAAAGACTGTAAATCGTGTTGCCTGCTCTCCCGACAGACAGTACGTTAGCTGCCAGGCTTAAAGTTCCCATTCGACGTAAGAATCACAACCAAAAGTGTCGAATATCCTCAGAACACGATCTCAGGGAAGATATTTTCGATTCAAATAAGATCTTTGATATAAAATTCGGAACTGTGTAGCACCTTTACTAAAGTTGAAAAGCTAATTAACTGTCGAGCGTCAAACTAATTACATTTCCTCAACGACCTCGGTTATGGGCCTAGTAAATTATTCTGCTCCGATCTGTCTGTTGCAGTAGTTGATTTCAAAATTGTGGTACATGTTGCATGCAGTATTAAATTTCAACACCTTTTTGTCAGGTTTACAAAAAGTTTTTACGTTTCTAGAAAATCGCTAGTAGCCAGCACCACGTATATTTATCAATGTAAACTTTACTGACTACCTCCTGATCTCTATATTTATGAAACTAATCCGGTATATATTTGTTCTAGAAGATTTCGATGGGATTTTCACCATCTTAAGTCTTAGAATCTGAATTTAGTCGTTTTGTATGTCTTATGCTTAACGTGACACAGTGCCGGAACAGTAACTGAAAATATGAACGTATAACGAGAAATACAAAAGGAGCAATACCAACTAGATGTTGATACGTCAAACTTCATAAAAAAAAATAATTACCGAATGTATCGGTTTATTCCTTAAATTTTTATTTTTAAGTCATTAAACTCTATAGATGGCCGTATTGAATGCCAGGAAAATACGTAATTATATAACGGAAGAAACTTAAGGGAGATTCTTTGCTTCTTGAAGTTACGATCTCAGACCGCACGTCTACCATCTCTGATGTTTGGAAATCTAATTATATCGCTGTTAATAGTAAATAATGCATATCTGGTAGATTTTTAACAAGAAAATGAACTGTTTATAACCTATCATTTTATCATTAAAAGCAGTTTAGGAAAATAATTCCGAATACTTATTGTTCAACTAAATCTTTCTGGTAGTACTGCACATTGCGACACCTTCTGCGTTATAATAGTCGATCAAACACATACAGTAAATGGAAGAATCGAATTTGGTTCACATGTGCAGAAAAATGAAGTCTGTTATGAACTTCAACATTTTTAACAAATGATGTGACATAACCTGAAAACCGTATGAATCTTATATTCTGAATTAGAATCTGCCGTATCTCTTTTAACGCAACCTGAACTGACAAAGGAGCAGGAAATGAGAATGTGTATGTAATCTCAATTTTTTTTAACGTCATGTTTCAATCTTTTTTTGCCTCCGGCTTTACGCCTCATCGACGTCGAGGTCATTATAGGAAGGAATGGACTGGCGGCAAGGAACGAGAAAGAATTCGGACATGACGTTTTTGAATGAAGCATTCCGCTACTTGCCTGAGTCATTTGGGGAAACCTCGGATGATCCAAATCTGGATGGTTTGACGGGGATTCGAAACCGCGTCCACCCAAATGCGAGGTCAGAATGTAACATACCACACTCGGCACTCATTTTAATAAGATCGCAATGAGATTTGTTCAGTGCGGACATTGGATATAGTAAGACACCTCACGTTAATTTACTTAATGGTCTTCACTACTGTAGATTTTATTTCGTTGAAAAAATGAGGGTTAAAAATGATTAAAATCTTCTCTAATCTTATCCTCAGAATGAAAACTGCTCCACCACCATTTCTAAACTTTCTGAGTTTCGTTATTTTTTCGGAAAAACTGGGGAGAATTTGACACACGTTTCAAATTGTGCGACTAAAATTACTGTGTGGGAAAATCATCCTCAATCATACAAGGCAACGCCATGAACTCTGATACACATAATATAGTGTTTTAACTGCGTGCTATTCAGTTATATGCAGCGTTATGCGTGGGTGGACCGCTCTATGACATCTCCTGTGCGGTGCCCCTTAGCATAGTGTAATCTCTGAGTCTGTTAGATCAGAAGTTACTGAATCAGTTACACTTTCCATGAAAAGTAAGCCGTTTCCTTTACTCTAAATTATAACTTAGGAGCTTTATCTTCAGTGACCGTGTCTTAATATAATCACTATTAAATATTCTTTACCTTAATGTATCTTGTCTTTTGCCCCCAACCAGGTTGAAAACATGTTATGTCGTCCTTTATATTAGGCGACCCACGATGATCGCTCTCGCGTCACATTTTCAAAAAAAAAAAAAAAAAAAAAAAAAAAAAAAAAAAAAAAAAAAAAAAAAAAAAAAAAACAACAACACATTGCGCTTCATTCCTCTACGTTACCTAAAATAAACTCTTATACCACTTTATCCTAGTGTTTATTCTCCCACCACAAAGTATTTATCAAACATAATTTCCTCCACATAATTTCACAAGTTGAACCCAACCAACATTTACTCTCCAATGTGTCTTAATATTTCATTTTTTAATATAATTTCCACTTATACGGAATTGTCCATCAGTTTAAAGTTCTTGATACTATTAATCCTACTTCTTACAATTCTACTAATATAGTTTTGTGTACGCGGCGCCTCCTCGTTGCTGCCAATCAATACGCCGTACCCAATACACCACACCATCGACTCCTGCTTTTTCTATTCTTATTAAATTTTATAAATAACTCCATTCATAAACAACTGTTTCGGTGAATTTTATTTATTATTCTCCAGCAGCGTTTCGTCTTTGTGGTGTAAGGCATCATCGGTGGCTGTAATGTATGTTTTTACATATTTGTTATTACCAATACTACATGCAGTGCAAATCGGTGATAATCCTCACTTGTCGGTCTGGAACAGCACTTTATATACTTTTCCAGCACTGTTAGATCCAGTTAAAATTCTTTTACTCGTCGTTTTGCAAACCAGTATATATATATATATATAAAGATTAGTCTCACAATAGCACATATGTAAAAAAAAAAAAAAAAAAAAAAAAAAAAAAAAAAAAAAAAAAAACATGCGTTACAGCCAGTGATGATGCCCTACACCACAAGGACGACACGGGTTTGGGGAATGAAAAATAACATTCACCAAAACAATTGTTTGTAGACGGAGTTATTTACAAAATTTATTGTTCAACAACTGCGAAAAAATGGCCTGTAAACAGATTAATATACGTTTATTCCTTGTCTCCACCTGCATTACCGCCAGTTATTCTTTGCCCTTCACCGACACTCGTAAATTCACTTTACTATCATATATTTATATGTCTTGACACAATGAGTTAATTATATTATCTTAATATTAAAGTACAAAATTTTACTTTCATGTTAAAATATATAGGCGTGACGTATGATCCTTATACAATACCTTACTGGCAGTCTACCTGCACAGACCATTATCTCCTGATGTTGACTGCAAGGGCGGTATCGAAACGTTGTGTTTATTAAGAAACATTCGGTAGCATAACTCCGAAAATGTCTCTCAGTTTTTTTTTGGTTTTTTTTCAGTAATAAAAGCTTTCCCACAGACCAGCCATTGTGTGGCAGCTGCTCAGTATTTTGTAGCTCATGGCTATTGTTTCGCTTCGGATTTACCTCCGTAGCTCCAGTCTTCATAAAACAATGCCAGGAGGGAGACAGGAGAAGTCCGGCGGAAACAGACGTTCCTGCCGTCTCGGCAGGGAGATTCCCGGTGAGGTATGTAAATGGGAGTCTGCGAAGTCTAGCGACAGGTGGGAGAATAAATATTTCAAAATAACGTGGGTCGTATATAAACTGAGGAGGCCAGAGCTCAGCGGCCTGGGGAGCCAGACAAACGCTGACAGCCAGGCAATACGGGGGCGCTGTGAGATTGAGCGCGCTCTGCGGTCGGCGGAGAGGGGCGGGCGACCGAGGCGACACCACGCGGCGTCTTCGGGAGTGATGGCGTGCCTTGCATTCCACCCGCTATTGCTCCCCGCTCAGACACTAAATTGCAGTATCTGTCGCTCACCGCGTCACTGTTCTACGCCACTTCGGCTCCTTAGTAGCTGCCAATGATTGTTTTGAAGTCTTTTTGGCCTAAAATCACAACTTCAGTGGCAAACTAAGACACATTCACTCGTTTTCTAACAGATAAGGAGCTTCAATATCTGCGCATATCTTGCGATCTTAACTTATTTTTAAAATGTGGTTCTGTAAGACACAGATTTATTTTTAGAAATCTGTGTAAAACGTGGAGTGGGAAGAAAATTTTTTTTTGCTCCTCATGTTTCTTCATCCTATCCCTTTGTTGTTTCCTTCTTTGTAAAGTCCACACAGTTTGTCCTTGTTTCTGCAAGTTATTTTGAAATCCCTTGTAACAACTCTAAGACACAGTTTTGTACTAATAGTGTTCACATAAATTAATTACATTTATATTTGGAAAAGATATGCACTGTTTGATTATAAAGTCGTATATTTTTCCTATGAATATGTAGCGTTTTGATGTATTAAAATGAACTATATTAGGGGTCGCCCATTTATTACATGATGTGTTTTTGCAAATCTGGACTCCCCCCCCCCCTGTATTAAGATTTGGTGAGATAAGGCGGGGCTCCCCCCCAACGTGAGACCGACCTGGACCTGGTGATATTGGAGACACACAGTACAAACTAAAACGTTTCTTCAGAGTTTGACAGTATGCTGCGTAAATATTTGACTTCTCAACGAAATTATTATATCGATAAAAATGCTACAAATAAATCAGGATTCTAAATTGCCCTGCGTATAAATGTAAATTTATCAGAATCGTATCATCATCATTGCTGAGATTTTCATGATCTCATATTATTGTATTAGTAGCAATCTAAAGCTTTATTTACACAGATTTAATACTGTTCGTAATACTTGCATAATGTTTTCATTTCAAGTTGTCATGCTTAATCAGTTGTTGGCATAGCTTTGTGTGACTTAAGCCATGTTCGTTGGTTGGATAATCACAGATAATATAGTAACAGTAAATGCTCGTCAGGTATAGAACAATTCTGATTTCGTCGTTGTTCAACGGTGAATTCGTATCTGCATAAATACTGATTATGAAAATTGGTTTATAAATTTGTCTCATGGTGAATCACAGCTTCCAGCTGTCACTAGTAGAGAATTCAGCACAGCAAGAGGAGGATTGGACAATCCAGTGACCTTCAAAACAGATCGAGTTCCTTGTAACTCTGTTAGTCCATGCATAATACACACATGAATTTCAATATCTTGCTGAAATATTAAATCTTTCATAGCACACTAAATTCTATGGAAACTAAATAAATCTGAATTCCTTGCAGGAAAAAAGTGACATTTAACCGAGAACTATAGTCAGAAATTTACAACGCGAAATCTCAGAATATCAAAAGCCATGTAAGAGATTAGTGATATTACTACATTCTTTTGCACGTAAGATCTCATTTTACTACAGAGATAACCTAAGATTAATTTCTGATGGTGTTTTTATTTTATGTGTGACTTTAGCGAAATACGTTTGTAATAATAGGTTTATAATAATAGTTCCCATTATTGATTAAGACTTATTTCTAATATTCATTGAGTGATAATTGAGTAGATTCTGAATTAACCTTCGGTTCATAGTAATATTCCTGACAGAAGGTATTCTGAGGCATTATTAGTGCTTACAACATACATTTCCGTTACAATGAAACAATCCTAGTTTCACTAACTAAATATTATTTTCTGCAATTAAATTACCATTACGTAAGACTACAAGAACTACATTATTTTCAGTGCGCTTTGCAATATTAGTTAATTGGTATTATTGGTGACTATATTACTACTAGATATTGTTCTCTGCTTTTTTTATGTATTTATATTTATACATTTTGAGCCCGAATCTTATGTAATAAATTATCAATTAGCATCAAGAAAATAGAACAGGGAGGAAGTAATGTCAAGCCTGCAGAACATTCGACTGCTGATGTAATGCGGTTAATTTAATCTTGGAGGCGCTTTCCATAGAGAATGAAGGTAAAGAAACCATTGATTACTTCCATCAGTTAATGACTACTGGCGTTCAATGGCAAACCAATGCACTTCTTTCCGGATAGACACAATGTAATTAATCTGAGTTGTTATCTTTGGTATAGACGGTGGTTATTTAGTTTCATCTCTCCAAGAATCTGTTACTTGTAGACGTATAACTATGAGAAGTGACTCGTGTCCTTAGAGTGCCGTTAAAGGAAATTTTTAAATGCAGTTTTGTAGCAAATTATATTAAAAATTCCTCCTCATGTAAGCAACTTAATTAAATGCTAAAATGACATATTTCACATGGTAACCGTGGCAGTACACTGAACGCAGGAAACTAAATCATTAATTGCCAATTATAAATCAAAATCGTCAGATTTATTAATGCACCTGTTTAGTGATTAAACTGTGATTGAAAAGAAATTGTAATGTAAAACTTTGCAGTGAAACGTTTCGGAATTTCATCCTCACGTGATTAAATTAAGCATCCACTAAAATGGCAGAACAGTTGACGAAGGCTAGCAAGAGGGTAATTATCAATTTCAGTGTACTTAAGTACAATGCCCTTAGCACAAGAGGAATGGAATTGTTTGGGGCGCATTACCTACATCTTTTCTCTCAATATTTGTTTTTTAATTCAATAACGTAGCAGTAAGATGAGGGCATTCAAATTCAGTTGTCATACAAATCTAGAAACATCGCTAGTGTTTTTTTTTTTTGTTTTTTTTTGTTTTTTTTTTTTTTTTTTGGTGAATGTCTTGTTAATGCTACAACAAACATAGTGATTGACTAAGATGGAAGACTATAAAATGGTCAAAACAGTAAAACTCTTATTTTCACTAGGTAACAATCACTAATTGATTTCAATAAAAAAAATCTAGAACCACTGTTAAACACGAAACAGGTAGTTTAACGCACGTGATGCCGCTCATAATAAGGAACCGGCGAAACTACGTTCCTTGTTGCACAGATGAGTAGGAATATTTGTAGTAACTGTGGGAACAATAAAATCAGAGATTATGTAAATAAATCTCTCTAAACCTAAGATTAAAAAAAATATTCCTTTGGGCTGCTGAGTTATAACCCAAGTATCCTATAACATCAAAAAAAATAATTACTCCGTTAATTTTTTTTAATGCTGCAGACGTGTTCAGAGCTACGAACAGATATTAAACGACAAACGAGCAGTTGATCAATGATTGTAGTATAAATGGAAATTTCATGTCGTAAATAAAACAAGTAAATATCGCTTACTAACTCAGTCGCAGTGGGAAAGGGGAAACAGCAATTCTGTTTCAGAGAGTGCACATGACGTGCATGGAGTCGTCTGTTTCCACAGTAGCTCTGACAGTGTATATATTTCAGTCCCCACAGTTAGATATCACATCGGCTGTAATTTACTGGACGTAGCATCAGCACACTGCCCTCTCGCAATGTAAACTTTCAAACTGCAATGACCAAACTCAAAGAAGTACAAAACGCTTTGTCTTTATGAAGTTTACACGTTTGATAACTTCTTTTATACTTCGCAGAAACGATTTGGAGAACTCAAACATAGACAGACATTAATCGTCCTGTGTCAACATCTAGTAATTAATCAGAGAGAGAGCCGCAAAATCCCTCTTTTAAACTGTTATATCTTCTCTTAAGAAGAGAAAGTTTTAATATAATGATCGGTTGCATGCCCTTATGACACGTTGTTCTGTAAGATAAATATTGCACAATGGAGCCTTTCTGTACTATGTCCCGTTATTCACATTCCCAATAACGTACAGATCTATACATTAAGTTGACGAAATTGTTAACTTGAATAAATTGGAAGATCACAGAAAACATCTCTGTTAAAATAACATTAACTGTTGTATCAATTTTTACCTTCAAAATTATGTTAATTATTCAAATGGTTTACAGTGTAAGCGGAAATTCAGAAGATAATCTCTTTCTTTAACACTTTTTTCAATTACGTTTCAAATTCGCCAAGTAGAAAACCATACCTCGGGAAAATAAGATCTCTGTTAGCGCTTCAGTATTTGAAGTCTATTTTCATCCAATATTTCATTAGGAAATTATTGTATAATAAAATTCCTTACAAACTCAAAAAGTCTTTCAATCAGAAAATCAAAACCAGAGAATTTCGATTGGTGAGCAATATACAAGATATTTCGGATGAAATGGGCAAAGGAGGCCAAGTTGACAGTGTAGGACTAGATTTCTCAAAGTCATCTGACAGAGTGAGCCATAAATTGGTGTTAAATTATGATGAAAACCATAGGGGCGGATAAAAATATGACTTGCTGAGTGGAATAATTCTTTAGAAATAAATAGCAAAGCGTTAGGGTAGGAACAGGGAAAATGTAAAATGGAAGTGCCTCAGGGAAGTGCACTGGGGCCTTAGTTTTTCATTTTTCTAATGAATCAATGTGTTAATAGTGTATCATCGAGAGTTAAGTTGTTTGCAGATGTCAGAATGGTGTACAATAGGATCAAAACGGGAGAAGCTTGTAAACAGCTTGAAGTGTGACCTGGACGATATATCTGACAAGGTCAGCATGGAATGAAGCTAAATGTAAAGAAGAGTCAATTTAAAAGGTATTCAGGAAAAATGTAAAGATTGTTTATGCTTAAAAGTTGGAGAAGAAAAAGCTTGTTGAAGACTTAAGGTTTCTTGGCACAAGATTTGATAGTAAACTTAACTGGGCAAGACGTATTTAGAATGCAGTTGAAAATGGTTCGAAAATCTACTGAAGGAGGGAGGGATGAATAGATAGACGGGAGACATGAAAGAATTGGGTAACATAACTTTACTCAGACTATTGCTTGAATATGGTGGTGTAGTATGGGACCCAAATTTTGGGCTCGCAATACTTTACTTATAGGGGTTACATGGGAAGGCATCAAGAATTGTTTACTGATATGATAAAGGAGCTGGATTGAGATAGATTGGAAGACAGTATGAAGAGAGTACTCGTATTGTACTTGTCGTATATTGCCGATGAAGCATGGTAGGATATAGGCAGAAAATTATCAGTAGTGCATGGAAGTGAAAAGATGATAATAACAACACGCTGGCATTCGATTTCAGGCATATGGAATTGGGAGAAATGTTTTGTAGGTAAGCAAGTTAGGGATTGGAATAAATTATCAAGAAAATGAAAATCGAAGAACAGTTAATGCTGAATCGTATAAAACATTTTGTTTGACAGAAGTTCTCAATAATGAGGAAAAACGACCGAAAACGTCACATAATTCTTAATCATGGCAATGCCTTCTCTCAGACAGCGCGTTAAACAATTGATTATTTAACGGGTAAAAACATCGAATGTCACATTGTTCGTATCTACCTGATTCATCAGCTAACGAATTTTTTTTTTCAAGAATATTAAACGAGAAATAGGTGGATAGCAATTTCGATAACCTCAAGGATCTGTTGAATCTTTCCAAAACCACGTTTTTCACTAACAAAAAAAAAGAGAGGAAAAAAGTTTCCAGAATTGTTTTGATCATATGTAAAGGTGTGTATAAACAATGAAACGGGCTTCTCTCCGAATCGTCCCCCCCCCCCGCCTTTTTCAGCTAGCCCATCGTAGGTTTGTAACTAAACCCTCCTCCCCCAAAATCAAGACACGTAGTTTATGGACGCTCCCCAATTGATAGTGTTTGTTAATAAAATACACGTAGATAAACAGTTAAGTCCATTTAAACTAGTTATCCATAGAATTATTTTTGACATTTTACTGGAGTTCTGCTTGAAAAATGTTGAGAAACACTGACGCACAGCAACAATGCAGGTGTTAGGGCCAGGAATCTGGAACCTCGTAATTTGAAGAACACGATGCACTCGAGTGACAGCAACGGAGAGATCCTCTGACGTCACGAATGAACGACAGTTTCGATTGTGGGAGGCCATAAAGTTAGTCCAGATAACTGACCGGGGTATGTCAGTCTAGTTTTATCTGAATCGAAGCTGATATACGTCAGCAATATTTGAATGATGAAAGCGTTCAGAAACCACCCGCTATAGAACTTGTAGGCCTACTGGGCAACGACATTCCGACACATTCTGTCTGGCGAACGTTCGCGGATATTAGACAACGCCCGCGGTCGTAATATCAACCGCATCAAGCGCAGGGTAGTAATGGTGCGTGCCGCAGCCGTATATTATTCAGCAGATAGGGGTCATCCACCTGAATAAAGTACGACCCCAACGCGCGTGATTTACTAGGGCCACCCACCTGTTAGCGGGCACCTCTCAAAGTGTTTCGGGGAGTGGGTGAAATCCGCTGTACAATTACACAGAATTATGAGGACCCGACCTGAATTGCAATCCAGAATCAGTGACATTACGTTCTCGGTTACGCCGAATTTATCATATTCCTTGCTGGTAGGTAGAGATGTATACAATCTACTGCAGTTTCATACAGATCATGATTTCTAACTCAGTTGCTATGGAGGCTATGTCCCGGCGTAAATTGCATTAGTGACTTATCTCTATTTCGTACCTTTCACTTTTAGAATTATAATCTTTACACCGCTCATTACAATTTTTCCAGGAACTAAATGTGCATCCCCACCTAAAAAGCTAAATTACCCCTTATACCAGAAATCTATTGTTATTCCCTTTCACTTGCTAGCCTTCTTCCGATATCATCGAGACTCGCCATTGCAAGCGCTATACACTCCCTCCACGCCTTTTACCCGCCTCCTGTCTTCCAATGACTACTAACAATGTTCTTTTATTATACGTTGTACCAATTGTATACTCGAAAATCTAGCTGCCCTCGTTAGCACCCACTCAAAATGATATATTTCCTATCTTAATATGACACTCGTATCGTCCCGCCATATTCAACCAATGGTCTGACCAAATGGTATATATCAAACAGCCTTCCTTAATTTAAACACTTCGACCATTTTTGTCGAAATAACAATTAATTATTCAACCATTGCTTGATCAAGTGGTATTTATCAGAGAGCCTAACTTAATTTAAAATCTTTGGCCTTTTTTGGAAATAATCCTTAAATATTTAACCATTTAACCAGTGACCATACCATGTGGTACGTATAAAACAGCCAACCGTAATTTGAACTCTATCACCCTTTCTATTAAAAATAAATTTTATTTATTATCACTTCCATACGACATTCATAATTTCATTTAATAATTAGCATTCCACAACCAGATGCAACTCGAAAGCTGCATCCGCTAACATATCTATGACTAAGATGAGCATAAGAATGAAGTTTTCATTCTTAAATATTTCCTACACCAAAATATAAAGTTCATAACCTCTTTTTCCATTTTCTTTTTCTACTATGATTCTGTTTTCGGTATTGCTAAATTCAAATTAACATTTCATCTAAACTCTCTCTTTTTCGTTTATGTAATTCTTGAGATTATTTTCTTTAATTAATTTCACGTATAGCAGACCATGTGCATCTTTACTGAATTGTCTAGGAATTCTTATCAGCTTATACATATTCGAATTAAGGTCTCGACTAGTTCCCTGCTGAGACCACCACCCACCGACCATGCGTAAACCGGTTAACTTATCCCTGCGCTTCCTGGCATAAGTCTTTCGATATACGAACAAATATGTTTACTCGGACATAGGAATTCTGGTCAGATTTAATCCTAACATCGAACTTCCTTTCTTTTAATTATGATTTTTACGTTTGCCGAGGGATGCATAATAAAATCTATCATGAAATTTATTACGAAATACGAGACGGTTGGTCTTTCCCTGAAGTTTATCAGCATCTTTGACCATTCTAACATGATATGGTTCCAATATGCTCAAACAATCTACCAAAAAACCTTTATACAAATCTAGCTGTGCCCGCGACTAACAGAATAGAAAGAATTATCAATATGTGTATTTTGTAAATTTATGCATCATTTATGCGCAGATGAACAAAAATACTAAAATTTCACGATTATAACTTACTGGAATAAAAGTATCCTACATGTTAAGCGATACCATATCCTATAATTATGTTTAGTTTCGTTGAAGTAATATCATTAGTTTTTACTGTGTGTTCGCACAAACAAACAAATATTCCTATATTCCCACTTTTGTCCCTGCGCGATGGAAAACAAGCACTAAGCTGAATAGAATGGACAAGTATTATATAATAGCAGTTACCTCGACTCCGTACGCATCGGCTGCAAATTACGTAAAAGGTGATCCTAAAAATATGGAGTCTTGATAACATGAAGAGGAAGCCTAATTGGCGATATATTATTAGCTGACGAATGTGACGTATTCTAGAACACTCTAGTTCATTCTAGAACATTCTAGAATTTTTAGTATATTCTAGAACATTTAATTACATTCTAGAACATTTTACAACATTCATGAACATGCAAACTTTTTAGAGCACTTTTGTCGAAGTATGAAAATGCCCTACGTCGGCCATTTTCAACCACCATATCTCCCACACCCCCACAGCTACAGACATGCAACCTTCATAGTGCACGGTGGGAGGCTCGAAGCTACTACCACACAGAAACACCAGTGGTCTGCGCTGTGTAGTTGTGGCTGCAAAGTGAAATATAGGGACGCACACGTTTAGTATTATTTATGTATGTAGATATAGATTTTTGCTGATGATATAAGCTACGGCTGTTTGTAATCTCGTTGATATTAGTTTTTGCAAGATGGGTGCACAGGCAGCCCAAAATTTCAAAATTTACATTTTTAGCCTTTGAATCATAGGCACATTTGTTACTATTATGTATAAAACTATTCTATTACATAAGTCATCACTATGTGCAGTTTTGTAAGAATCGTCCGTTACTTTTCGTATAATGTGCGGTCACATCACCAAAAATATCAGATTTACAGCTTAGGAAAACCTGTTATTAGAAATAAACTTTGCAATTACTTTTTCGAAAAAATATAAAGACACATCGTTCCTACAAATAAGTTATATAATTTAGGTTTATTTTTGAAACAGATAAATGGATTTTCTCTTCCGAAGTTGTTTACAGAATTGTTCTTCAAATATTTAAATTAATTTGCTGTTGACAGTAATAAGCATCTTACGTAAGTTGATCCAAGTTGACGGTATTTTTACCATTTAATGAGCAATCTTGTTATTTCTGTTTATATTTTTGTATTGTTTCGAAATATAATCGAAATCCTCTTGGAGATGATTATTAGTTTGCGACTATATGATTACTTTGGACATGACACCTGCGAATAAACTGAAGTAATTATTCAGAATGTCCGTCATATCACTCATAACAATCAAGAAAGGAAATATTCCTAATTCACTTCCTCTGGAATATTTGAACGCTTCAGTTTTTACGATAGAATTTTGCATCCACGGTGACAGATTCAGAAATCTTTGGTAGTGACCACTGTGTTTTGCTTCCTAACTGCACGCAGGTATCGAGAATATAGTTCGCATTCGTCTTGCATAATATCTGTACATAAGATGTGCTAGAAAGAGCCTTGGATAATATCGACCAGTAGTTGAGGCACTCATCAGTCGTTTGTTGTGATTTTTCTAGTCGATTTCTTTTTGAGAATTCATTTAAGATATTGTACTCTTTTTGGCTTAGAAATTATGGGTAAGGAAAGAAGTTTGTGGAAGAGTCATTCAGAATGGTGGTTCATATTTTAAGACATGCGGGATTGGTTAATTTCTTAGTGGGTGGAAGAGGTGAATGAAAAGTGAAGTGAAGAAAAGAATATATGAAGCAGATAATTAAAGATTTAGGTTGTAGGAGTATGCTGAAATGAAGATGTTATCGCAAGATGGGAAAAGATAGAGGCTAGCATCAAACTAGTCGAGAAAAAAAGTATTATCTTGATTCTATCACTGTAAGATATTTTCATATCTGTGCAGAATCCGTTAAAGATAGCATATTTGTACCTAGATGCAACAGCAGGAATAATACCCATCTTTTGTTATTTACAAATAAAATAATGCATTAGTAAACTCCTGTCCATTTTTTAAGACTCGCTTTGTAATAACGTTATTCTTGTGTTCCTAGCATCGATGATTACTTTTCTTTTACATGTGGCCAAAATATTTTTGGATTTTCTGCAAGGTTTTTGAATAGTGCACTACTACCAGCGAACTCGGTGTATTCCTTATGCGGGCTTTCTCGAATTTCGTAGTTTCACCTGATCCGTACCAGGTGAGGCCAATCCTAGTTCAAAAATATTTGAAGAACAGCAAATCCTTGCCAAAATTGCGGACATTCAACACTAAAGACACAAAATAGCAAAGAGGGTTTACTAACGTAAACGTATGTATACTTCACAATATCTCTTCCTGGACAATATTTGATGTCATAATGCAATCAAGTAGAATTTTTGTTTGTAGTTTTCGGTAATCGATAGGAAAATATTATTTGAAAATGCTGCATAGTATCAGTGAGTAAATACAGCGTTTCGCAAGTATAATCAAGCTGATTGCAGGATTTATTATTGAGACTTATTTATAGTCACTTAAAAAGGCAACTTTCAGAATGAACTCCTTGCTAAACCTTACCATTATCGTAGCCGTCGTGCTATAATTTTAGTACAGATGTAATACGCACAGAAACTATTCACCACTGTAATAATAGCTTAGATTCTGATATGATAGTACGATAAGTATTGAGGATTGTGTTTTTAGAGTGTGGCTTTCTGACGCGCAGAAGAGCTGAGGCTGGGCCGAGTGCGAACCCGTGTTAAATTTGCACGCCCCGCCGCGCTGGCCTTGCGCTCACCTGGGCGCGGCTCTCGTCCACCAGCGACACCGGCAAAATTTTCAGATGAACTTCAGTATTCATCTCAAGCTGCAACCACGGAGTGGGTACAGGAGAAACGGTACGCTTAACAGCGCAGTGGAAACTGGAAAAAATGAAAGAAAATATATTAACAAGACTTGCTTGAGGTTACCGAGTTCAAATATATCTTCCCTCTTAAAGTATCATTTTGTTATCGTTATTATAACAACAATTATAGTCAATTATACATGCATTGAAGACGTACAGAACAAACTAAGACAGGTCCAGAGAGTGCCTGATTTAATGCCGAAGGGCTGAGGCATGTATTGCCGTGGACGGGTATCACATTGAGAAACTGTTATTCACTCTGAAAGTATGCCTTAGCGACCCAATTTTTATTAGACATATTTCTCTTATTTTTATGTATACTATCACCTCATAAAGTATTTTACATTTTTTAACACCCTGTTTAATGATATCGTGTCTGTCACATTTTAAAACTTTTCCACGTGTCCAAGACTTCACTTTAATACAATTTAAGGAAATAAACTTAGCACTCAGTAATACAACATTACAGCACAAGAAGTTCTATCGTATAGCCAGGATTGGCAGCCAGTTATATTCCTCAAGAGGCCCACTAAACAGCAGCCTTAAACAGGTCGTCGAGTGTATAAGGCTCGTCTAGTTTGTTTCAGATCAGCAGATGTTGTAGGTTCAACTCTTCCTAGTATTCACAGAGCTCATCCTCTCGCATATAACCCCATTTCTTTAGATTCTCTTTGCATTGAGGTACACCGGTTCGGAGTTTACTTAGGGTTTTTCTGGTCTTGTAGCCAGCTGCAGATTTCTCCACTATATTTTCGCAAGTTGTTAATGGTGCCAGGTTTCGCCAAATTTCTGCTGGGCATTATTTAGGTCATAATGAAGTCGGTGTCTTTGTATTCAAGAAGCTGTTAAATTTTGCAGAGCAAACCATTAGTGTCGTCTACAGGTGAAGTTCTTATTTCAGCCAGATCACGCGACCTTCGACTCTAAAAACTATTTTTGTCCCTAAAAATGCCCCAGATTGTGTATTTCCAAAGTGTTGCTGGGTATGCGAATGGTGAGGGTGTGTTTATTCCACAACCGAAAGAGATGGTAACCTTAGTTTTTAAATTGAAAGGAATCAGTTCCCTAAGATGTTGCGATCTGCCACGACGATTATCAAGTTCCGAGGACAAATTAGACGTCTATGTACCTCAACCTGCCTCCTAGCAGGAAACTAGCTCATCGGGTTATAGCAAGATACACAATAAAATTTAAAATAGCTGATCCAAAATGGTGGACTTTGCTTCAGAATCTATGGTGAATATTAAGAATCACACCATTTATTAGTTCCGGTTAAAGTAACTGTTCTTGCCTGCATTATGGGAGGTGAGAGTTCTATATCCGCCACGCTATCCATTTTAGGGTTTTATATGGATTCACGAAACCACATAAGGAAAATGCCTGAATAATACCTACAAAAGGTCATCGCCGAATTTACTCCTATTCTTTCACCACAATCTTCACTCAATTCTAAGTACTTCAACGTCAACGAACCGTAAAGCCCTATTTTGTGTAATAAGCTTGATAAGATTAGCGTAGCAGAAGTATATATTCTTGCGCAGTGTCATATATGACATTTCTAAAAGGTGTTTTTTTTTGTGAAGAGCCATCTTCCTCCCT